>CM037832.1:28152063-28602333 GCA_021234535.1 Stichopus chloronotus | reverse complement strand
GATGATAATAAACTTAAAGTTACCAGCTAAATACAAAGCGTTATGAAAAGTTTAACTCACAATTCCTTGGGATTCAGGTGGCATTTACGACAAAATTCCCTGGTGATATCTCCGCTGATGAGCTTCAACTGGTGACTTAAATGTCTTGATAACCAGTCTACAGGCATCACGGTCAAACCCTGACGCTGTGTGACACTCCATGCAATGGCGATTTCTTCAATTGAAAAACGCTCTTGTTGGTTTTCATCAAAATTCGCTTCGTCCTGACCAAGAAAGGCAAAGAAAAAGAATGAAGGTCTTAATGCAAACTTGGGTTAATTTTCACTGTAATTGAATCTCTCCAAAATGAACTCTGCAGAGGATTAATAATTTCCGTTGAATTTCTATGCCATTGCACAAAAAGTTTGCTTCAAAAAGGGATTTGAACTTGTGGATTTCTGAAAACATCTTACCAAGCACAGACAAAATTTACATCCACAGTCCCACAAGCATGGTTTTGTTGCAAACTGAAGATTTCATCCACGGCTAGCACACATTTGATCATCATCAAAAAAATTGTTTCATTCCCTGAATTGCATTGTGATATAATTCATATAATTCTTTTTCAGTATCAGCGCATCATGTACCAGACAAGAACGTGTACATACACTCTGTCGGCCTGTACAAAACCTTTGGCACATTACATTTTATTGAGGTTTAAAGATTGACAAGAGCTGCCGTGTGAGAACCATGTTCAGATCGCAGTATTACATACTACAATGCCAGGAGGACTATGCAAGTTTCCAATTGTATACTTGACACACTGGTGACAGCACATGTTTTGGGGTCTGAAACAATCGGGTTCTAAATCTACGCAGCCACATTTATTCAAACATAATTACACCTTTGAAAGATTACATAGACCTGACCGTTGAACTGTGGCGCACAGGGTCAGTAAGACAAGACTTTCTGTCTCCAACCTCTCTGACGTGACAAGGAACTAACATTTCCACTGACCAGCAGATCTACCTTCATCTTATCAACTTGATCTGTTAAACTTCACTGAAAGGATCATGATCCTTTAAAAGTATTGTTCCAGGCATGCTTTCGCTTTGTGTTGAGGCCAAACTGAAATTGCCACATACTGTACATATTGTAAGGCAGTTTGTCGGTTATTACGTGTGATGGAACAAGAGATTTTAACAGACAGAATTACGCACTGACTGTGAATTGATGTGTATTATCATCTCCCATATTTCATCAGGCTTAATGGCCACCGCAGAACAAACTAGTCAAAGATCTGAAAAGAAGCACCATCTGGGTTGAAAGCGTCATCACACGTTGTCTGACAAATTGCGATTCAGAGAACAAAATACGTCTTTCACATTTATGGACACGCCTCGTGACCGCATTACTGCTGTCTGTACGGGTCGCCCATTCCAAAATGTTTGGTCCACATCGAGAACAACGTTATCGATTATTGTAATGTATGCCTACAGAGTCATATCATGTCATTAGGTGTGCTGCATGAATAAGTAAAAGAGTGTATCTTAAGATACTGCATACAGACTAATGGGGATATTTCCATCAAATGGAATGTAAATACAGAAAGAGAGAATTACATCACAGATGGTAAATGGTCTCAGCACATATTATCTTTAAACATAGCATTTGTTGATCACTTGGTGCCTAGAGAGTCAATGGTCCACTCACTTTAGTAGAGAGTACAAATGAACGCAGTAAAACCAGTGCTCCAGAAGCTCCCACAGCACAGTACGCCTTTGTATGGAGACACGTGCCAGAGGGTTGTATGTTTAGGAGAGCTATTCTGTGGGTTATTCACACGACAGTTTACTGCGGTAAGCCGACCAGCCCCGGTGAACCTGCCTGTCAGAAATTGCACCACGATGTGCTGGTTTACATTCTACGAGCTCGAAAAATATTTTAACATTACACCAACACATGCGTTCAGTTGCAAAGTGGACTGTCCACCAGCAGGGGGGGAGGCCAGCGATTGTTTCATTGTCTTATTCAACGGTCTATAAAGGCTGGAAAGATGTTACCAAGTCTAATTTGACTTTGATCACCTCCGATGAGGGAGAATAATCTTGCTGTAAGCTTTACTCAGTGGCTGGAGCTTCGGGAACTCTGTGAATGCTAAAGGTTCAACTGGAGATCACGGATCTCCTTCGACCTACCCTGTACATTATCAGAAGGCGCACAGTCAGGTTTTGCTGTTTGAGTTTCCGTTTTTCTTCTTCTATTTCTCTTTGTTTCCTCTCCTCTTCTCGCTTCAGTCTCTCTTCTTTGTCCCGTTGATTTTCATATTGTAATATTGCCTGTGAAATGAATCAAAGTTTCCTTTCATGAAAATAATCCAGACTTAATTTTTTCTTTCACTTACAAGGTTTTCAGACATTTTTTTCTTCTCAAGTCTCCAGGCTTCTTTTCAGCTTTTGATCTTCAAGTCAGACCCCTACCTTAGCTTTTAAGATGCATTTCAAGGATATATGAATCATTTACCAATGGATTGAAGCTAGAATGCAAGTTGGAAATGTGTCAGTGAAAGTCAAATTCAGCAGCATATGTCATAGCCATTACAAAAATACATTGTTAAAGCCCCATTTTTGCAGAAACGAATATTTGTATCCATTCCCATCATTCCTGCTCTACTTTCTTTGAGAGTCTGAATTTTGTAGGGGAAAGAAAAACGTTAAGACAATTTTCACATTGACATACCTGGAAGGAGAGTGTGTAGTTCTCTTTCAGATTTTGTAACAGGCAAACTTTTCCATTACTTAAATTTCTTTCCCCTGAAACACTGACACAGAACAAAGGTAGATGACCAGGAGATTGCCAGTACAAACTCATATTCCAGCTTTAAACTTTGCAGGCTGGCACTTCCAAACTGATTCTTGAGATGCAGCACATTAGAAACAATAAACAATTCAATCATACAATCACACACACACACACACCCTCACACACACACCCTCACACACACACACACACCCTCACACACACACACACCCACACCCTCACACACACACACACAAGCCATCAAACAGATCCCTGATATAGCTTTGACAGCTCGTGGCATCACTATTGTGTGCGAGCCCACTGACAATCCAATAAATTTCTGTTAGAGCATTCAAAAACCCAAGGTATATAACAAAAATCATTTACATGTCAACAGACCTTCATAAAAGATTCCTGTGCATCATCAAGACTAAAAAAAAAAAAACACACAGAAGACTAACATTGGCAGACAATGCTGGATTATATTTATCATACCTGAGGTTGATGGTTTCCCTGATTCATCTCACGATGAGGTCTCACAGCTGGCTCAGGAGGATAAATGAACTGCCCTTCTGGTGGTGTTGAAGGATCTCTAGGCTGCGGATGGTTTGTCTGCTGGAGACCTCTAGGTTGTCCTTCCTCTGGTTGTGGGGAACCTCTTCTTGCCATACCCTCCGGGTGATCGCTTCTTGGGACAGGACCATCCACCTCTTGCCTGACTTTAACAGGGTTGGAGGTTGTCTTGCTGCAGACAGCACAGATATAGCCATTGCCTTCCTCATTCAAAAAGGTGCAATGCTCACACGTCCACTTAATTACCACCACAGGTGGCCCTCGAGAAGTGAGCACGGTTTTCTGTTCGGTCTCTGGGTGAATTTTCCAGTCTTGATTTTGATGTTGGGAAGGTCTGCTTTGTTGAGGTTCCATGGGTGGATCTATTTGCTGATGCATTTCTTTTCTCTCCCCATGTGCCAGGTTCTCAAGCCTGGCTTTAATATCCTCTATCTGATCCATCAATCTTTGGTGGTGATGCTGCAGTAACTTCTCTTTCTTGATGAGCTGGCCTTCTATGTCTGATGAGAGATTTTCTTTAAATCTTGATTTGAGAAGAGTCAGCTCTTCTAAAATTGGCACATCCCTTTCCACCAGTTCTTCTAGTTTTATACGGAGCTCTTCTTCCATGCTTTGAGCAGGGGTGGGTGTTGAACAAACTTGTTCATGTCTTTGCTTTTCTCCAATTGTGGATACGTCAGTGGACTGAACTTGCTTCGGTCTCGCACCAGGGTCGACAGAATGACTTAGTGCTTGAGGGTCAGATATATTCTTCCCGTCAATCTGAGCAGAAGATTTGAAAACATGATAAATGTCAAAAAGAGAACTATTTCCAGACATTTCATGGAATTTAAAACAAGTCTGAGAGACGCAGAGGAGCATAATCGTACCGAAATGATTATTATTATTAACATTATTCCAAAATCATAAAGCGCCACAACTATAAAGTTATAATCTGTTGCACTGTACAGTCTAAAGTATCTAATGAGAAAAAGAAAACAGGAAACCAATGAAAAATAAAGATCTAACCGTTAAAAGCTTGTCTAAAAAGGTAAGTCTTAAGATTTGATTTAAAAATACTTATAGATGAGCACCGTTTAAGAGTACCTGGATGATATGATCAAACATATCTCAAGAAACTATCATGGTATCAGTGACATTTCTGACAGTTTATGCATAAACAGGTGCACTTTTTGTGAAGTAAATATAAAACGAAGAACAAAAAAAAAGAAAAGAGAACGGTTGGCTCACACTGGGAGGTTTCATCGCGGAAGATCTCGACACTGATGGCAGTGGTACTCTTTCGTGGGTCAATCTGGAAGCATGAAATAATTCATCACACTGCCCACAGAAATATTGAGGACAGGTCCTACAATAGACCTCAATATCTTCAGGCTTGTTACAGATAAAACAAGGTTCCACTTTGGGCTCCTTTGGCACCGGCATTTCCGTCACAATTTTGACTGACCCTTCCTCTTCGTGGTGATCCAGGCGCCGTGTCTGATGTGTTTTTCTCTTTGGGTGTGAATGCCACCTTTTATCGCAAGATTCACAGCGGGCGCTCTTGCATTTATCACAGTGGATGACTCCAGGTTTCTTTTCGCACATTGCACACTTGTCCAGTTGCACTGAGATGGATGAAGAAGAGAAAATAAACTTCGTACTTATTGAATAATGGTTATCACTTTCACACAACCCAAAGTAGATAGGAATCATTCTGCTCTAGTAAAGCGCAACATTTTTGAATATGGACATAACAAATACTATCCCATGCTGGGTATGAAATACATCGTAAGAAAATCTAGGCACTGGATGTTTAATTGCCTGTATTACTGTTTGCTACCTGAGTGGGATCAAATCACCATGAGGTGATGAAAATAACCTATGCTAAATTGAGGATGATAACAAAATATACCACACTTTTCTTTTGCGTAAAGTGTGGTAGGAATAACAGGCCTTTTGCTAGCTTCCATTCAGAGTGGATATTTTATAATATTCTGTGCAAGACTGCAATAGCAACAAAGGTTTGAAAAATTACCGAGATGTGAACACCTGGTAAGTCATGATGAAACAATCCCTTCATGAGAACTCACTAACATCCACAAACAGTTTACTTCTTCCAAAGTTTACTGGACACAATATGTAGTATACCTACTACCAACCCTTTCAAATGTATCAGAGTGCACTGTACTCGCCTTAAACTCCACATGCATGTACAGTGTGACCAAATCAGACATTAAAATTGTACAGTGAGTCATGTTCTACACGGGTGATTGTTTACCATTTTTTTTCTACAACTAATTGAAGACCAAAAAGACAACCGTTTCCATCTGTCATGTAGGACCAAGTACGAGCAAGAGAAATACGCTGTTATATTACACTGAAACTACATTGTACATCATCAAAACACGTTACACCATTTGAAAAGCCATGAATGAAATGCACTGTACACTATGCACATACCCAATGGCATCTTCATGGATCTTGCTTCGTCTATCGGATTTACTGGTTGTTTTGTTTCCAAAGTCAAGTTTGCACCTCCACTTGCTACCTGGGGTATGCCCTGATTGAAGGGTGCACCATCTTTCCCAGAATGATGTTGATGGGAATAACTTTGAGCTCCAAGAAAGGGAGTAGGTTGAGCCCCTGGAGGCCTTTTTATCTGACTGGGGCTGACAAAGTCCTCTTGGGGTGGAAAAACAGTGACATTGTTAACTGGTTGAATATGAACAACTGGAGGTGTTCTTTGCGAGTGATGTTCCTCTGGGGAGTGCTCCTGAGGAGGGAATCTTAGAGCAAGGTTGTGACCTTGTTGACCTAGAGGAAACCTTCCTCCATGGTTTTGTCTTGGTGGCTGCATCTGACTCAAAGGTCTGTCAGCAGAAGATGGAGTGGGATACACGTGTTCTTCATTTCTTTGTGAAGGTTGCTGTGGAAACTGTTCTCTAGCGGAAGGAGCAAGTGTTGGTTGCTGCACTGGAGACTGTCGCTGAGGGGGAATGTGTTGATAGTGTGGTTCAGGAGGACCCACTGGGCTGATGGCTGTGATATCTCCTTGCTTGGTATTTTTGAGTGGTATTGGTGGAGCAGTGCCAGAAAAATTCACATAGAATGGACCATCCTCAGGCTGCATTGACTGGTGCTTGGCTTGTGAGTGACTTGTCTGCTGTGGGCCGTTGTAGACAGCAGAAGTTGAATGGCTGACACCCACATCTCCAGCTTGATGTCTAATATTGGGACCATATCCCTTTGGTTGCATTTCTACCTCAGATACTGGAACGAACCCATGGGGGTTTGCTTGTAAATCAGATTCTGTGGCGTAATTTGCTACAAAATCAGCAGGTTTCATGAGTTTCTCAGGTCTAACGGTCTGACGGTCTGCATTTTGGGGAATTGGTGCTTTGCTAGATGACACCATTGCACCTGATCCGCTGTTCTGCATGGCCTCAACGTCTGGCGGACTTGGACTCTGCAGTCGGTCTTCCTCATGGCTGTACCTCCTTGGTGGAAACTTGATGGGCCCAACAGATGGAACCACATCACTATCACTATCACCTAAAAGAGCAGCAGAAGAGACCGGAGATCTGCCCTTTGGATATCTGACTGCTGTAGTTTCCAAATTTTGAAAATCTTTATCCTGTGACGATGACATCTGTGGTGGCAATCTGACTCCAGGTTCTGTCACCTTGGTCTTATCCACGTCAGCGCTATTAACCTTGGCTACGTTTCTACGAGGTGCTGGAACGGGACGTTTTGGTGTAGGATCGGTGGAATTTCTTTCACTTGGAGGTAAGGCAATTGTTGGTGATGTTGGTACTTCTTTGACCTCCTCCAGAGTTATACCAACTGTGTCAACAGGTGGTGCAGTGTCTGGCTTTGAGGTTCCAACTTGTGAAGTGGAAAAATTTAGTAAAAAACCTTCTCGGTTGACATGAGTCTGGCTGCAGAATTGGGAAAATTCCTTTTGTAATACCAACAGATCTGCAGTCACTTGAGAGACTTGATTCAGATCTGGTTTCTGGCAATGCTCTGGGAAGTCAAAACTTGTTAGATTGCATTCAGTGTAACCAAGAGCCACCAACACATCGCCATGGCCCTGTAGTAAAAATAAACAGGAGACATCAGATGCCAAATAATGTTATGTTAAAGTTCTGGAAACTGTAAAGCATGAAAACTTCTAGGAGCTGGTGATGCCACTCCACACACTATGCAGTTGAGTGGTTTTGTGGCTATTAAAGTGATACAAGATGATAGGAAGAAACAGACTCCCATGAAACTGAAATTTTTAGATTATATGGCAAGTCCTTTTATGTTATGTACGGTATCACTGTACAACAGCAATTACTCAGACTGTTTGAGCTAAATGTACAGTACAATGGGCACAGTCTCCTTTTAATATTTTCCTGAGACACTTTTTGTATATCCTGAACCAAACAACAAGAAAGTCAATCCATACATTGAATGTTTTGGTATGATAACAATCTTTCTCAATTGAAAAGGAGGTTTGGGAAGGTACTTGGCCAAATGTAAAAGAACATTTCGAAGCTGTGCACGCAGTCAGCACTATCTCTCTGTGAAAATGAGCATTCGTCTCGGCGGTCCCACATGAATGCCTCCACATACTTTACACTGTACATTTTGGTGTATCGTGTACAGTTGTTTGTATCACTGGCCTATGTTGATACACATATACTGTCACTGTGTTCTATTATTAGCACCTGGACTTTCCACTGAGCAGACTAGTATGAGCAGAAATACAAAAAAGCAGACGGAGAAAGCAGCAACACTTTGGGACTTGTCAGAATGCAGAATGTGCAAATGCACTTGAACAAGCTTTAAAGTAATCAGTATCGGGATGCAACTACAGTAGTACTGGGGTTTAAATAGACAGCAAGATAGTACCACTTATTGTCAAACTGTACATCACTTCCTGAAGGGGGCCCTTGCTGTTTGATCTCTTTCACTTTAAAATTGATTTCTACGTTTACAGCAATTTGAGGCATTCCGCCTTTCTGTCTGTGTTATCTAGATCACTGATCAACCTGTGATTTCAAAGTTCAGAGTAGTCATCAGAGGTGACATGGCATGTATGCCTCACACTATGCAGGTATATGAGGCACTGTACGTACATTATCTACATGGGTCTGAAATTTTAAGCAAAGGGACTATAGCAAACATGACCCGTTATTTTAACTTGTTCAAACACACACAATAAAAAAGTATACAGCTTGTTTTAAATGACAGTGTTTCTCAATAAAACAGCAGAAGGTGGTGATCAAAGAAACACTAGGCATGTACACCACAGTATACACAATATATATAGAAAAATGAGTGTATAGGCCTCCTTTCATGTTTGTCAAGATCTTCTTTAAAAAGGCAAGAGACAACCATAAATAAAAGGGGAAGAAAGTTTCAAAACTGTTTGACCGCCCTTGAAGAACAAGTCGCCAAATTCTTAAGATATGATTATTGATATTTTAATGCAAACAATTCCAATAAAAGCCAGCACCAATTCCCCAGTGTGAGTGAGGTTAATTTCACAGCAAATGAAGAACTTTCACATGGTCCTATCATAGTTTTTATTCCATTTTCTACACACACTAATACTCATTTAAATGAATCTGAAGAAATAAGTGTTCTAAATGTTAGTGTCCATTGTGTACAAAGTTTGGGCGACATTACCGGGCAATCTGAACGAATAACAATATTCAACAGCCATGAACATAAATAAAAGAGCACTGTTATGACACAAACACAATGAATTGACATATGTCTGTAGGCTTATTGTATGTTCTGCATGTACAGTAATCAATTATGTGACTTAAATGGCACACTAGAATGCACATAAAATTTATCATCTTTTGGAACAGTATTTCATATGACACTTTATGATGTAATTTGTGGTTTTCTGATGTTACTGTCCATTGTGTAAAAGATTTGGGCAATATTAACTGGGCAATCCGAGGCAGGAATATCGTCCGGCAGCAGTGTAATGTACCTTACCTCACATCTAGCATGAATACAAGTAAAACCATATATTGAAAAGGAAACAATTAATGCAGCACTGCTACGACACTAACACATGATAAATTGATGTAATTCATAAGCTTGTGTTCTGCTCTGCAAGTGACAGGACAATATAGTCAATTATGTGACCTAAATAGCACACTACAATACCACATTAATGTTTCACTCCTTCTTCCCACCAGTGATTTCTCTTTCACCGCCCATCTCCCTGCATTCAACTGCCCGCCATCCTGCCTCACACGACTTCTGATATTTACGACGATGAACGTGCAATAACTCACCTTTAGAGGTTTTACTTTCTTAATAAACACGCCATTTGACATTTTGATTGATCTCCAGTTTGGGTTTCTTTTTGGTTTCAGTAGATTGACTCCATACTTGACGAGAATGTCAACTCCAATAGCAATGACTTTAAAGTTACCCTCCTCCTGTAGATATGACAGAGATATACATATTTCACATGATTAGAATTTCCATCACACATATTTTTTTTTTGTGATCAGGTTATCTAAACTTATAATCTCTACCAAAACCTTTCCTCTGATGTTGCAGTGCTCTGACGTCATGACATCACAATCGCCTCATAGTGATCAAGATCTTACAGCAAAGTAATTTTTCATATGCAGACTGCATCTCTATCATAAAGAAGGAAAGACGTAGAACAAAACTCAACATAACAGTCCCATTACTGACATAATTGGTATGACATGACTGGAATTCCCTGTGATTTTCGTCACCTCTAGGACAATTATGCAATTGATTCTTGACAATCATTTGAACACTATGCCATACTTGCAAAAGTATAATAATGTTCAGTCACTACAGATGACCTATAAACTTCAATACTCACCCCCAACGATGAATTCAAAGGAAGGATTGAAAGAACAGCAGCACATGTGCATTTCTCTTGCAGGGGTTCATCGATTGTCACAATTTCCTCAATGATACGCTGGCAAACCGCTAAGTTACCCTGGCACGTCCTGAGTGCGCTGGTCAAGCTCTCCCTCAGCGATACCAGGATGGTAGAGTTTCCTTCCACAGTCTCATTGTAGAGGTCTTCGTCTTCTTCATCGACTGTTTCAAAGTTGATCTGGCTGAGGTCCCGGCACTCTGAGGTTATGTCGATGCTGCTGCCGACGCCGCTGTTGAAAACGTGTGAGAGATCCTGCTGGACCAGTTCTGATCCTGTCGTGCTCATGGTGACAGCTGTATCCAAAGTCTGTCACCGGCACTGCAGAACTGTATCAATTTCTCTCCTGCAGTAGAAAGAAAAATTGCGATAACGTACCTGACAGAGCACATTGATGTGCCGATGACATCACATCCACTTTCCATCGTCGACCCAGTTCCCAACAATGCTAAGACAGTATAAAATACTATAAACATTGCACAGCATTTTGCCACTGACAGCAAATTATCTACATGTACTTTGGTGGACCCCTTCGTCACTGCAATCACAGATTTAGGGCACCCGTGATGCATCTTTCCCGCGGATCAGCAGGTGCATCCCACGATTGATAAGAGCATTAGGGTAGGATTGTGTGGCCTTAAGCGTTCAACAAGTATACACTGGAGCACATGATGACAGATGAAATTTACACGGCTGTTGTGCAAAATGACCCCACCATCTGCATGATCTAACTTTGATCTGGTTGAGACTACACCTCCAGAGGTACAGTGCAGTGAGGATTCATGGTTAGTTACTTTGAATTTGGACAGTTTGAGGATCATTGCAAGGAAGCCACAATATGGGTTCATCAAGGACCCTAGACCATGTTGATGGGGGATGAACACTGACAAGATTCACTTGCTCTTTTTTATAAGTTTCCAGAGTATAATGATCGAGGCAGGGGTGAAACTGGTCCTTGAACAGGACAGTGCATTCTGTTATGCTCCGCTTTTCACAGCTCTTGCCCTGATAACGTTAATTTTACTGTACCTTCATTAAGGTGACCAGCTGAAAATATGCAATAATTGAGCCAGCATGATACTTTCATTATTTAAACTTTGATGGAAAGAACGGGAAATGCTGTTATTAGGAATTTCCCAAAGCAACTACAAATTGCAGCAATTTGAACTTGGTATCAAGTGAAATCTAGTAGCAAGTTTTGCAAACCTACAAAGGAGGCTTACTGTGGAGACAGCTATGCAGGTGAATTGCCAAGCATTCTCAAGCATTTTCAGGATTTAGTTTTTGAATACCGGCAATTGTGTTTCATCTCGAAATTACTGTCAAAATCAAAATAAGCCATAACCCTATTAGCAGTTATACCCTATAATGTGATACATCATGTGTCAAATGTGTCCGTCGTGGGGTTGTCCATGAGGTATCAAACGTATTTTCAGCAAAGTTACCCTGTGCGACCTTTGGCCGATGGATGTAGATTTACTTTCATCAAAGACTTAAAAAGTGTTGCCTACTGATACTGTTGCAGTAAAAATTTACAGTAAAAATTTGGCCATTCTAAAATGAAACCGTAAAGATCTTTTGAATGTAGTTTCATATGGTGCCAGCGATTATCTGTGTGAAGTTTGGTGAGAAAACTTTGCTATAAATTTGAGGATATGAGCAATGAGGCTATGTGGGCTCTTTAGGGCTCGGGTGAAACCACACAATCACAATGTGAACCCAAACCATTTGACGTTCCCATCTGACTGACGAGAGTGTACGGTCCCCCAGTCTTCAGACACTATCCCAAAGGCCAAGGGGAGTGGAGGAGGACGTGCCCAGCTCAGCAGCCTATCAGCTGTAAGAGCAACCCTAAGCGCCTAGACCTAAATTGTCAACAGAAACCCATCTACAGGAAACCAATTAAGCACCACAGTAAAACTACTAAACAAGTCAAATTTGAGTCCCTTGAAAATTCCAGGTGGCCCCGCCGGGATTTGATCCAGAGACCTAAAGATTGCCAGACGGACATGTTTAATGATCCAACCAATGTGGTTTGTTGGGTATTCTATAGGTCTACCAGCTTTCAGTGCACAGACAAAGGTGTCTCATGAAAGGGGGTGCTTCCTTCACCCAAGTGTCATTGCACAAAAAGATTTGCACAAACATTTGTACGAACAGAACACAGCTAGTGCCATTGGCAAGAACACCACTTCATTTTCAGCCCATAAGCTGCAGTGACTAGATTTCAGTTCTAGGTTCATGTGAATACTGTAAAGCCCAGTAAAAAGAAGTAGTGTTCATCCAAACTTTTAAAAAATTTGGGTGTGCCTTTTTCATAAGCAAGAACCAGTGTAAGGCCCAATGGCAGAACTCGGATTTAAAAATATTCCACTCTCTGATAGTAAATAAAAAATAAAATGTGCGGAGGGGGTAGGGACAGGGCATGTACCATTTTTAGCCTACATGCGAATAGAGGTAACCTTCATTGTTGCATGAACTTGCATGTAAAGTATTCAACTACAAGCGGCATGCCTGTGTCATAAACCATGATGACAACAATTATGAAGTGCGTTTTCACACACCCAATCAGTGCATTACTCCCGTTACTGAGTGTGAGGCCAACAAAATGATTCACATGATCAAACTTTGATGATACCTTACCCAGTAGTTCTTCAGCAAGTTTGGTTAGGCCAGTGTGATACCGTAAAATACTAAATTTCCATTAGGAAGTTCAACAATCAACAGAAAAAGAGACAAACCGGAACCAACTTCAGTCTGCAACGTAAGTTACTTCGATTGTCTGTCTTGACGGTCTCAACTGGTGCAGCTATTTTGACATCACAATTCACGTATGAAGAATACAGTAGGTATGATGTACTCACTGCCACGAACACTACAATACTAGGTAGTACGTTATAGGTGTTACAGACCAACCGGCCGTAGATCCTATACTAAAAGCATTGAGAACATAAGGTACAAATGGCGTTTGAAAGTGTGACATCATTGGGATTTCCCTATTTGATATAGCGATGTTGCAATAGAGGGAATTTCCGAAGAAGATTGCTTTGCCCTAGTACCGCAAACAAAGGTATTGTATGTACGGAAGCGGAGAAAACAATGAGAAGATACACGCACGAATCAGCAAAAACTGCAATCTTCGAAAATTGACATGTTTGTTGAGTAGAAGGAGCATGCAACTCAAAATAAAGCTATCTCCGCATAATAAAAATATTCGTAAAACTGACATTTTGTCGACTTAAGCAAGACATTGTTGTTAGACTCTATTAGCAGTTGGTTAGACCTCATCTAGAGTATGCTGTTCAAGCTTGGAACCCATAGTTTTCTAAAGATAAGGAGTTACTTGAGAAAGTCCAGCACAGGGCTACTAGATTGATTAGGGCTTTCAAGGGTGTCCCCTATAACAGCAGTTTACGTCTCTTAAATCTCACTTCACTTGAGCTGAGAAGATTACTTGGGGATTTGATATAATAATCATCCCAAGTATATTTTTCGCTTCCGGATAGCAGCTTTCTCAACTGGTTCTACTCTTTGATTGACAACAAATTCGAAAGATACAGAGTAGTTTGTATTACACAGCGTTACATGGATCGATCTTTTGGATTACACATGTGGAGAAATTTTGGACAGGCTGTTGGGGGGACTAGAGTGTGGTGATGAGTCTTTATCGTTAAAAAGACCAAGAGCGCGAAAATTGAGGGCCGTGTCCGCTGCAATTTTCTAGGGTCCCTACATGTTACACCACTGACCTTTGAAATTAAAAAAACTTGAACCCAGAAAGTTTTAAAAACTTCCGTCCAGTGTCCAAAATTTCTTCTGTGTGTAACATACTGTAATTGAAAAGGTTGTAGTCTCGCGCTTTATGACCACTTGTCTCAAAATATGTCAGCCATTTCAGTCTGCATTCCCCAAATTATCGTATTGACGAAATAAAATATCTTGTCAAAATTCAAAATATTGCCATGCAGTGTCATTTTCCTGAGGGTATGTTCTAACTAGTCAAAGTGACAAGTTTCCAAACTTTGCCATTTTGAAGAATAAAAACCAGTAAGTAAAAAAAAAACAGTAAAAATCAACACTTTTGAATATTGTCATTTTGAGGGGATTTCTTGTTTTGCAAACGACATTTCACTGAGCTTGCCATTTTGAGAAAATTTTGTTTTTCTGTTGCCAAACTGTTTTTTTTTTTTAATTTATAAGCAAACGGGTCAATAGTTGTTTTTTTTTTCAATTTCGTATGCCTTCTAGCCTTCCGTATAATTCTACATTCATGCCATTGCGAATTGTTACTGGACTGACCAATTAAGAGAACAGCGTGTTAGCCAATCACAGTTGTTCCCCCAAAATAAAAGATGTCAGCGCTCATGACTTAACAGCGAGTGAGGCTAACGCACACTAAACAGTCCAATTTTTCTTAAGTTTAAGGATATCTTATATGCCAGCAAAGAATTTATTACGATAAGGAGAGATATGCTACAAGCAAAATGGCAATGTTCAAAATAGTGACATTTTGACAAGATGTTCGACTCCTTCCGATACTAATGTTAATCAGGTTCTGAATTTTTGCCATGTATACGGGTTCACAGATCTCGGCAAAACGAAAATTTTCCTGAAGTTTGTTTCTTCTATAAGAAGGTATGATGAAATTGACCATTTTGACAACTGAGTTATAACATTTCTTCAAAAAGCAACCTTCAGAAACAGTCCTTAGTTTGCCAAGTTCGAAAGTTGATCTAGATTGACCCAATTGGTTACAAAAACTAGAGCATGGCATTTTGCCGCGATATGTGGAGCTGTTACTCAGAGGCTGTGATTTAGAAGGAGGTGCAACTAAAAGTTTAATTCATGGTATAATCGCAATAGATTTTCTCCCTGTGTGATATGATTTTCAATTTAAGGGATATTAATTAGTCTCTTAGAGCAACCTTTTCCAATTTCTAGTGGGTTATTCACTTACAGCATTTATTCTCACGTGCAAACTTTGAAATGGATTATTTAGAATGATCCTCTGATTCCAATTGTTGCCAAGTTGTAGCAATTCAAGTCAGGGTCACCCTCTCACAAATCACTGGTGGTCTTTCCGGAATCAGGATGGACTGGTACATCAAAGAAAGACGTTTAATTTGTTGGTAATTGGATGACAAGTCTTAGGAGTCTTCTGAAATAGCCATATGTAGATTCTTTTGTCATTTTTCAAGTCTCATGTTTTGAGATACAACCTAAATGTTACATTGTCATACGCGACGGACACCGAGTGACGAAAGGTCCATTTCATTTTCGATCGCGTGTTGTAAATGTCCTACGGTAACTTTTCCAAACGAAAAAAAGTACGTGTTTACTTTCTTATCTCGAATAATCCTTGTAGAAATGCAAAGAACGACAAAAAGACAGATTACTGTAATACTGTTTGACCTTGATGGTGAAAACCTTAACGGGGAAGAGTATAGTCCCCCGAAACCGATGCACAGAACCCACAGATATATCTCATTGAGTGAACACATTTTGACGTCAGATATGATTGGCAGATTGGAGCTGCCTCTTTTCAAACCAAAGACCAATTTGATTGGTGGATCTGATACTCACATGATATTGTTTACTTTTATGCTCTTCGAGAGTGCATTCAAACCGACGGCAAGTAGACTTACTTCGTGTACATGCGATAACATTCGTTCATTTCCTTACATAAGATTTCCCTGGCCAAGATAAAAACAACTCATTCGAAACAACTGCATGATACTCTTTTTTTACTTCCAATTTTTGTATTGTAATATCGTTTGGAGATATATACTCATAATGAATTTTTGAATTTTATCACAGAAAAGGCTGTTAGGTTAGTTACCCATTCTTATGGCCGTGATCATACAGCACCCATCTTTAAATAATGTAGGAACTACTGTTTTAGTTCTTCTTTTGCACACGTCTCTATTTGTAGGAATTGCACACGTCTCTGTTCGTAGGAATTTAGTTTGTACATGTGTTGGGGCCAAATGCACACTATTAGAAATCGTTTACTATATTATGTTGATTAGTTGTCTTGTAGTTATTTTGTTTGTTGGAAGTTTGCAGCCAGTCTGTCGTTGGATGTCGCACGAATAAGTCAATAAAGCAGAGTACTATATCAGAGCTGACTTCTTTTTTATTTCGCCTGATTCTTCCTGCCAAACTTACATCTTGACCCGTTCTTGCCGTATATTATGACTCGCCTATTTTCGAGGACTTCGGCCCACACAACAATAACTTATGACTTTAAAATTCTATGAAATACACAACTTTCAGCTCTGCAAATTCGTATGTAAGTACTTTGAACCTCTGGATTTGCCTCCGCCTGTCGTTGACTCTTAATTGTGTAATCATTACTGTAATAGTTCTACTCGTAATGCTTAATCTGTGAACTTTGCTTATTCCATTTCAGCATTAAGCGGACAGTTCAAGGCCCATAATTTGGGGTTCCCTCCACAAAGCTCAACCTCAAAGCTTTAGCTACATTGTCTAACATCTCTTTTCTTTCACTACGAATTCTTTATTTCTACTCCCTCGTAGTCTCGTACTGTAAAGTGAAAATGGGAAAACTGGACAAACAAGCAAATGAAGAAAAACAAACGAACGAACGAGCGAACAAACTCTTCAAAGGTAGAATTGGGAAATTGCTTAGAACTTTATGAATAACTGCCATTTTTACCGAGTAAGAACAACTTTGCCATTTTGTGGAAAATGTTTTAACTTGTCGAAATGAAAATTTTCTGACATTTTCCCATGCATGTGAAGAGACGTGCAAAATTGGCAAAACGAAAATTTTGAGATTGTGACAATTTGATCAAATGCAATTTCAGAATTTTGTCATTTTGGTTGGTTGAAGTCGTCAAAATGTCAATAAAGTGCAAAAAATGGTAATTTTTATAGATAGTTATTTTCATTTCCACGTACCTGCTACGCTTCCGTATAATCATGCCCAGGATTCACAGAGTGTCAGGGCCAATCAAGAGTAGGCATTTTAGCCAATCACAGCTGTTCCTCTGAGTGCAAGACGTTAGCGCCAATGTAAGACTCGACTAGACTGTACTGCGTGCTGCGCTGCTGCTAGCTGCCATGCCACAGTACAGTACCACTCACAGTAGCTACAACAGTCACCAGTGAAGATAGCAACACACTAGAGTGCCAAGTGTCTAGCTTTACTTCAGTTTCAAGCCAGTGAACAAGAAGCAAATAGTTCATTGCAAAACTGAGGAGGTATTTTCAAGTAGGTACTAATTTAGTATAAGTTGATGCAATTGATCTCAGCTCTTCACCTACGGGAATGTTTCTAAAGTCTGAGGGTAGCACACAGGCGTCCCATGACGGAGCGTCGTATTTTCGTGCAGTTAGGCTCAGCCTTAGAATAGAACTTTATGCTGTATGTATGTGCCAGCCTCACGAAATAGGGGTAGCCTACACACGAAATTATGGGAACGCATTATTCTACTGTATACTAGCCTAACTTAGTGAGGCTAGGCCCATTATAAGGTTAGGATTTAGTAGTACTAACTTGTACTGGACCACCAAGTAGGGGACGCCGGTGGACTATCGTAATTGCAGGGAACTTGAGTTCTAACGATTCTCCTTTTGGCTAGGCATAGTGTACTGTGCAGCGTACAACAAGGCCAATCAAGGGGGATGTAGTAATCTACTGACTACAGTACTGTACAGTAATCACTTTAGGCTGAAGTGAAAAGGAACTTTTTCAGTGCTTCATTTTGTTACCTGCATCTCGTAAGCATCATAGGGCTAATTTGCATTTGCTGATGACATTAAACTGTAAAAGTTTTCAGAAGGATTTAGACAGGGTTTGTGCTTCGTCTCTCAATATTGATAAATGCAAGGCAATGCATATTGACAATAATGATCCTAGGTATTCGTGCACTCCCGATAACAGTAGGTTACGTCTCTTTAATCTCACTTCACTTGAGCTGAGAAGAAAATAGGAGATTTTATAGAAGTCTACACGATTGTACATGGTTTTGATAATTTATAATTTTCTGATTTTTTCAAATTTGCAAATAGTAAAATTACGAGATTTCATTGTCTTAAATTCCAGAATGTTCAAATTAGGATCAATATTCGTTGTTTCTTCTTTTCTCAGTAAATGAGTGGAATGGGTTGCCTGAGGATGTAGTGATGTCAAGAAGAGTTAATGGGTTTAAGAATGCACAGGACAAGTACTTTAAGCTTTGTGACCGGGTTTGATTTTTGTACCCTTTTTTTTCTGTTTGGGTGTTTTTTTGAGTGTTCTTGATGGGGATTTAATTGTCCCTCCTGATCCTTTTTTCTACTAAATTAAATTTAACCTACGTTTTGATCTAATAATTTCTTAAAGGAAAGGGACAACATTTAGACTCCTCCCAGGCCAGCAATCACTTGACTCTTTCACCCCGCCCCCCACCTTAAAAACACCCAACTGCACCAAACGACAGGGGAGGTGGTAAATTGTACTGAACGTAAAATGACGTTGCAATAAGTTACATTGCTGAATATATACACACATTCAGTAATCGCAAAATTACTTTCTCTCCTGATTTCAATGTGAGGTTCCCTCCCCCCCAAAAAAAAAAAAGCCTTACACCTGGCGGTCCTGTACATAAAATCCTCCGGATTTTCTAGCAATAGGGTTTTAACATGTTGTTACCCAATAAGCCACAAAAAACAAAAACATTTGCCAGTATTTCCAGGCTGTAAAACATTGTCCCAATTATGATGTTGACCGTTTTGTTGCATGAGGTTCACTAGCACTCCTAGTCTGTTACAGTAGACCGGTGTTTTTTTAAGTCCATGTATGTTGAACACCTTTGAAAAAAATTCCTGGTAAGTCCGTTTGACAGAACTGCTGCTAGTGGTACTGTGTGTGTAATGTACATGCACGAATACACTCTGTCAAGCATGTCAACCATGATATAATGTCCGGATCATCTGCACACATGCATAAAGCATGGAATCCACACTGTGGATATCTTTGCCACATTTAACGTACCTTTGGCAAATTCCACATTGTTTCTGCAGCAGGGATGTTTATTTCAATGATTGGTAGGATTTTTAATGATCACGTACTGTATATCCGACGATAAATGATCCTTCAGTTTTCGTAGGACTAAATACGGTAATGTGGTTGTGTGCTCGTTAGGGATAGCCTAACGAAGGTCAGATAAAGCTAGACCAGCTTAATGATCTTAGCAAAGGCCACATGTGTAGGCTATCCCACCGTGGCATTGGAATTAGCCTACTGTCACTGAGGGTAGGCATAATCTTGTGTGATAGAGACACTTCGAGATTAGTTATGCCAATAGAAATTGTTAACTAAGAGCTATTTATGAGAAGTGAGGCACTGGGTATATAAATAATTTGAAGAATGTCTCTACATGTATTCAAGTTAGATCTTTCCCAAACAAAGCAATGTACCGTTTTGTATCTAAGGCACCTCACATAGGCAAAACTTTCCAAAGGGGGAGTGGGACACCCCCAGGCCAGCATATCCAAACTCCCTGATTTGGAACCTTCCAATGTTGGCATCTGTGGTGAAGTTACTGTGGAGAAACATATTCTTGAACTGAGTACCATTAAGGTGTCTTTTACATTTTACAACTGCTGGAATGTTTTGCCATCAGTTTGTAATGAAAAGTTTCATTGGTTCTTGCTACCATTACAGAGACAGTGTCGTACTTCCTGGATTCTTTCCCAGGACATGGATACCAACTTTACTTGGCCGATGGCATCAAGCAGAGTAGTTGCTGCAGAAGTTCAGTATAACATACTCCTTTAGGCAAGAAGGCAATGTGACCTGTAAGTTGGAACATTTTTAATTTTGGCTTTAAACAGACACAGTGATGTTGGTATCAAAATAAGGGGAACCCTCCTCAAGTTTCAATCTGTTTCCCACTCCCCCAGGGGAAAAAAAAGAGAAAAATGGAAATTGTCAGTTCTGTGTTCAAGGATTTTGCAACGTTGTGTGATGCATTGTTGAACATGGTATTTTGAAAGCAGAGATTTGTCAGCAGGGAGGGATGCGTGGTGTAAGTAAACAGGAAAAACACTTAGGCAGGGATGCAATGCCAAGTGATTTGGGAGGTGTATGCATTGTAGTAGTGAATAGGGGATTAGTTCACACCAGTGGTGGGCAGGAATTTTGGGATTGCATAGGGTCCTCTACCAATGTTAGGTAGGGCGTTTTTAGACTGCACAGCGAGCATTTGTGTTGGAGACATATATTGAGGCCACACTAGTGTGGGATGGGCGTTTTGGGACTGCGCCAGTGTTGTGGCCCCAGCTTTTGTGAAAGACGTGTTTGTCTGAGCAAACATTTAAAGCCTTTAGTTTTTTTTTCTCATTTGCTTGGGCGCTTTGAAAAATGTCACTTGTCAATGAGTCCAGGAGATTGCACCGTCAGAATGGCATACCATTTGACTATAGCATCCTTAAGGGGTCAGTAGGACAAGGGGTCTCACATGTACCGATAGAAGGAGTTATAGCAAAGTCTCTTGCCATTACATCAGATATAAATTTGACAGACAGCAATCATCTAGTATACCCTTGAAATATGAAAAAACTCTTAGAAGAGTGGGGCAAAATATCGAAGAGCGACGCAGGGACATTTAGTGCTGTATGGCATGTCAACTAGCATATAACCCTATTTCTGATGGAGGACAAAGCCTATACGTCATCTTGAATACACTCTTTAAGTAAAGTTCATGTAACTGGGGAAGAATCGCTACGGTTATGTCCTCACTGCAGTGTTAGCTAACCATTGGATGAAGCAAACGGAATATCCTAAGTGTACTGAAGTTATAGCCTCGCTTGCAGGAGATAACATTGTGAACCATCTCACCCCATGGATCAGACAGAGGGGAGGGTGGGTATGTATTTTCTGTTTTTATTTTACCTCTTTTTGTTTGACGCTGTATGTCTTTTAGTCGATATGACTTTCTGATTTGTTTTTGCCTTCTATTACTTTTTCAGGAAAACTTTGGAAACTTTCAACAGGAAAGCAGGCGGAGAGACATGCCAGATTTTGCACATGTTGGGGATAGTGGCATTCATTGGTTGCTTATTAGTGTATTTGTGACTTAATATAGCAACCGTCTAACAATAGAGCACATGTCATAGACATGCGGGTAGGTGCAGAATTGCATCACCATGATGCAATAACTTTTTTTTAGCTGTAATGATTGGGACATCGTTGAAAAGAAAGGCGTGTAGGGGCACGTTTCAGCAGGTTTCTCATAAGATAAAAGGGTGAAGTTTTAAGACGAATCATGTATTTCGTACAGCACTTTGGTATCTGAGTAAGCATTGACGCTCAACTGTATACTGTGGATGATTCTAAAGACATGCCAGAAATCTCCAAAGAATTGTACCAAGCAGGTTGGTGAGTTCACTTTAGTTGTGAAGAACAAAGACCATACTTCTTCAACATCGAAACAAGGCGCTTCGAATGGAATTTGACTGATCTAGAAGAAGGAGCTTACATTGCAATGAGCGGGGTTACCAAAAAATCAGAAATAAAATTACCAACTGGAGAACTGTCACAGAAAACGTTTCCATGATGTCCCTTATGTCAGCACCTGAGAATACCACACAGGGGATACAAAATATACACTCCTAGTAAAGCAGTTACTATAGAAAACTGTGAACAATTTTTCCCCAGATTTGACAAAGATGGCAAAACAAGTCGCGGCGTATACGTTTGCCACAATGCTGGACAGATATATTTACCAATGGTCAGCTAAAGACTGTGAAGGTTGTGAAGTGACCTGGGCGTATCAAAGGGATCAGTCCTGTCTGAACTTTGATTCGATTGAAAATATGAATTCAGGTTAATTTTAGAGGTATGCAGCACTTGATTCAAGACGATTGGGTCATCTGGGCAACCAAAAATTAAATGGGGAGTCTACAGATGCAGAAGTGCTGAAGGCACAGGTAGAGGAGCTGAGATCTACTCGGTGGAAGACAGCTGGCCGTGTGACGCGATGGAACTAACGAATCTGAGGCGTTCTACCATCACAGAAATACCAGTGTTTACAGTACATGCTTTTAGAAAAAAAATCAGCAGACAAAACCAAAACAAAAAAAGGTAAGGTACTGTAGAAAGATCAGTGTGCTTCATCGACCTTTGTAATTGTTCTTATTGGTGTTATGTACAAGCAAAGTGACCCTTCACTGATACATTAATGTTATAACAACCCTCACCAACTAATTCATCAAAGTGTTACAGGTACCATAAGAGACACCATCACTCAAAACATTCTGCTTAATATATAAACAATAAGAGAGTGCTGTTTTAGTTTGGGTTTGTGTCTGCATTTGACTTTTAGGTACTCTGAACCCACTGTTCTTAGCTTCTGCAGAAGAATGTTTGTTTATGACATTCAGATACTTGTCATTTGAAAACTTGATTCCTTAGAAAATGACGGAACCCTGCCCTCATGTGCAGGGTGCAAATGATCCCCCCAGACATCGATCACCGTAGTGCTGGGAAATTGTTGCAGCAGATGATGCTATGCTTTGGTACAACATATGGTAATTAATATCACAGTATAAGGTACTACCCAACATTGATTTCAGACTTGGAGGTTCCATCAACAAGAAGCATCAACAAGGGCTTTTCACCAGCATCAAAGCTTACTATGAACAAGGACAAGAACAACCCTGTTGCCAAGGACTGCATGTCTCCTGTCATCTCTCTGTGTGGATTCATATACTCAATGGTAAGGAATCTCAGTGTCAAGCATTGTGCACTTATAGCATCGACATCGGACAGTCGGAACTCACGGGTTAGTACTCACTAATGCCTACAGCAGGACCTGTGAGCAGTACTTACAGTGAATGTCTCCATGAAGACTTGTGGGCAGTTCTTATATCTTCATCAAAGACCTAGAGGAGCCACAATGCAGGAATACTTATCCCTCACTGCAATCAGCGACAAAGAAGGTGAGACAGTCGGTCGTCAACGTTGCGCTTGAACTCGTGGCCGATCAGAAAGTTCCGTAATGTATTCAGCGTTTCCCTTTTTGCAACTTCATCCATACAAATAATTTTTGTCGCTTGTGGTTTGTGATGCATCGTGGAGGCTACGCACTGCAGGAGAAGAATGATCCAATCATGAATGAATATGTATGTACAAACAGTATTATAGAATCGAATCATACTGAATTATATTATAAAATTGTCATACTAATTTAAGTATGTGAAAGTCGGGCCAAGCGTAGCCCTGGAACAGGACTGTGCATTACGTTACATGGCCTAAGCTCGTCACACTCCACATCACAGCCCTTGCGCCGCTAACACAAATTTTTAATCCATTGGCCGACCCTCGCCGGCGTCGTTTACTCTCACATTTACAAACAGTTACGTTTCCTCACTAAACTTTACACAAACCATCTCTGGTACGGCATTTACTTTCTGCATAGGTTTTTTTACAAAAAAAATTGAGGAAATGGATAAATGTTGACTGAAAAAACTGAACGTGACACTAAGTCAGTACGCAGCTGTTCGCCATATCTCCAAGCCCTCGAGTGGGTGAGTGATGTTGAATTTTCTTATTTTATGCTTCAGATGGACACCAAAAACAGTTTTATGAGTAATCCTACAGTCAAGATTTCCGTATCATTTAGTTGTAATGAAATTAGTGTATGAATTGTTTTCACTGATTTTAGGGCATTGTATAGCAAAGCTTAAATGGGTTTAAAATTTCTTTTAGTGGCGCAATGGCTTTGATGTGGAGCATAGCAAACGTAAGGTACAGCCCTGTTCAAGGACTAAGTGCAGTGGTGTACTAATGTACTTTGAGACAAAAACCTTTCGCTTCTGAACCAGAAAAAACTTCCCTATTGATTTCAGCAGTCCCTACGTGTGGTGCGTACATTTAGTGCCACATACAATTAATGCTTCGGTAGAAAGATTCCCTGTTTCTTGAGTGTTGTACAATGTCCTGTAAAGTCCTGCTCTGCACGTGGCTGTTTCCTTCCTGAGACACAACCTTCTTTAGAGACACCAGAAATCCCATCAACCAATCACAAGCAGTTTTGTCCATCTCCATTATTGAAGCGATATTGAAACCTATTGGTTTTGGCGTACTGGGCTGTCTTTCTTAACTTGTTGCGATTGAAACCAAACAACATTCCTTTTTGTATCCCTTTAAAATACCAATTCTTGCTCCAGGGTAAGCACATGGCTGTAAAGCCCATGTGTGTCACGTTTCCTTGTGAATACCCCAGCATTTTGTCTAGGTGGGCGTTTCTTGCACAGAAGTCTTGTAAGGATGTCGGTGCTTCTATCCCCACTCTTTGGCCGTTGACCCTTCACCTTCCTGACCTTGTCAAGAAATAAGTTTTTTACAGATAGAAAATCAGTTATTTGTCGCTCAAAAAAAAAAATTTTTCACCCAAACTTTTCAAAATTCAAATGATGCATCTTCCATTACTCTTCACATACATACTTTTTGAGGAGCTGAAGGTTGTGCAGATCTTGGTTCATTAGACTGAATGGTTTAACAATCAGTGAAAGCTGTTTTCTTTGTATGAAATCTTGGTGTTTTCCTAAACACCCTATTTCCCTTCAAGGCAAACAATGTCTTACTTGGTCCTGCACAGGTCACATGCAAATAATCCATATCCTGATCTATGCAACTAGCCCAAAATTATAATTTCAAATACATAAAAACAGCCATGACTTTTACAACAAATAATAATTTTAGTAGACCTTGCTCCTGTGATAAATGTATAGGAACATTCATGTTAATAACAACTTTATGTTAAGCCATACAATGTAACATTCGAATAACCCATATTCAGATCTCTGCAATATCTCGACGTTATAATAAAGTTGATTTGTGTAGTGTGTGCAGAGACTTAGTTTTACTCATTAGTATTAAATACTTTGGTAGTAGTCTAGACACTTTCTGGCCTAGCTTTTGTTTGTGTAACTTCTTGTTTAAGTACGTAATCTCATAGTGAATTGGCCTAGCCTACGGTTTCATTACTTCATGTAAGCATGTTGGGCTATGTGTCTTGCAGTGCCATCATGCAATTAGATTTGATCGGCCTTTATTTTGTCCTTACGTGTTGGATTGGTGTAGGCCGGCTGTGCTTGTCTGCAGAATTGATCGTTGACCTACCTAAAGACCTTAGAAGCAATGTTCACATAGTCAGTTTGACGCCACTGAAAAGGCCGTTTACTGACAGTTCAGTTTAAGCGATAATGCGTGATTTGAACATCTAAAGGAGTGACAGAAAACTTTTTAAGGTATATGGTACAAAACTTTACGTAACTGCAACATTGTAACTGAGGACTGTAAATTGGTACTTACGTAGACGAATTTCTTTTTGGTCCTTCTTGATGTGAGGGGCCCCTCGAATGCCTAAGTCACTCTTCCCGCGAATGCCAAACTTTCTCTCCCTTTCGCGCCCTGTGTTTTTCACTATAAAACACACAAAACCCTTCCTCGTGGCCAAAGGGCAAAGTTCACAAGGGCTATGGAACGTGGAAAAGGACAACAAATTCCCCTTTTCTTTAAAAAATTTTTTTTTTTTTTTACAAAACTATATACACTATGTACAAAAATGATCCACTAGTTTAGAAGGACCATGATCCCTCCTCAAGAAGCCGGAGCAAGGCCAGAGGAGAGGCACCTTTCTTTGTCAAACAGTCCGCCAGTTGTGTTTTCGCTGAGCTCCATCTTACAGTCTCAATTTGTCTTGACTGCATCAGTTCTCTGATAGTAGCAATGTCAATTCTCAATCGCTTCTCACAAACTAGGTTAGTGAAGTGAAGATTCTCAAATAATGAATGATTGTCTGTAATACAATCTATCGGGAGTACTGTTGGTTTAGCATGATTACGAGTGATTTCAGAAAAGAGTAGTGCCAAGTACATTCCTGTGTCGACCGCATCAGAAAAAACCTAGTGTTTCAGCAGCTAGCGTACTTCGTACGACCCGTCTGATTTTCTTGGATTGCCATGCAAGTAGGGGAAAACAGACCATTGTCTCTAGTCAAGAACACAAAATAGCCCCCTTGGCTATTACCATCGACTAAGTTACCCAAAGAGGCATCACTGTAAATTACGAGTTTTAGAGATTCGTCATTCCCAAGATGTTGGTATTTCAATCTAGCAGACTCTGACTTCACCTTCCGTATAACTTTGTTGGTCTCCAACAAATCTGCAACAGTAGCTTTGTTCAAAGACGCTGCCAGGACACTAGCATCAAATAGGACGTCTGGTCTGGTCTGGTTGGCAACCCACATTATTTGTCCAATCTTTGATCGCATTGTCTTTTTCTCGAAGGAGTTGAGATCGGATGCCTTTTGTGCTGATCTCTCTGTACTAACATCTATGGGCTGAATGCTAGTTACATACTCTCCCTGATCTACTTCGATGGAACCTCTTCCTGAGTGGATGCCTAACCCAATATATTTGAAAGAGTCTGAATCCTCTTGACCAACATTGAGTTGTTTTCTCACTTTGTCAATGACTGCACTCTCAAAAGCATCATTCCCTGCCCATATAAAGTCGTCAACATGGCTGGCCAGCAAACCCTGTAATCCATGATCTGCACTGTACCAGTAGAAAACAGCAGGGTCCAGCGGAAATGCCAGCACCACAAGATGTCATGACTTGTTTTACCTTGTTATACCAATAAAGGGAGGCATCGCTAAATCCGTAGACATACTTCTTAAGATGCCAAACAACATTAGTCACCTTTGCTTCGACTGGGTGGCTTTATAAAAATGTCACGGGATAATGGCATGCCCTGGAGAAATGCAGTCTTAATTTTACAGGATTTACCCCCAATAATTGCTGGAACAACACAAACCCCAGTGGACTTATACTTCACTCCATCACCAAATTTGAATTCTTGGTTGCTCATGCTGTATTTTATTTGTTTACTTTCAAATTCATCAAGCATGCTGGTATATTCCTCCAACCATTTTCTACCACACACAGTTTTGGTACAGGCTGTATCAAGCACAGCTGCTCCATAGGATTCTAACACGAAAATTCTATTTGTGTTTTCTACAGTATTCTTATTGAACAAAGTTATGTTCACAGATTCTCATTCAGTAACGCATTCACCATGAATGCTGTTGTTACCAATGCTAGGCCTAGAGCCATCACTACTGGCGCCCAAATTATTCTCTTTTTCAACGAGATTCACTAACTGATTTTGGTCTCTGTCAGGGCAGTCTTTAGCCCAATGAAAGATTGACTCACATACGGCACACTTTGACCTCTTTCCGAACCGATTTATGGGATTGGTCCCACGCATCGCGGAACCGATACTAGCGCTATTCCCCCCATGTTGATTTGACCTACTTTCACTATGACCCCCTTGTTTCCTAAATTTTGGCCTATTATTTCTACTCACCCCACCCTGCGAACTTGCCATAAACACTCCAGTAACATCGGAGGTCTCCTGTTTGACTCTCACAAACTGATTTTCATCTCCATTACGTGACAAACAGTGCTCCACAAAAATCCGTTTTAGCGCCGATTTCATGGTGTCAAATTTAATATCGGGGCATGCGGTCAAGGCTAGCTGACGGTCCTTTGAACTCAAACTGGCTTTGTCAAGTAATTTGAACGCTAAAACTGCATCAGGCAATTTCATTTCATGTTTCTTCGATTTGTTGTACAGAAGCTCGAACTGTGCGATGTAATCCGACATAGAATATCCCCTTGAGTGAACTTCTCAAAATTGGTGTAGGCTTCGTAGGCACTGTCCAAGACATTTTTACCCAAAACAACGTCCAGCTGACGGAATAAAACATCCAAACCATCATCTTTATTCAGCTCTTCAACTTTTATCTCAAGGGCAGTTGCTCTGGCTTTACCCGATAGCGACAGTGCTACGGCAAGTGCTTGTTTCTTGGCTGCTAAGTCGGTGACCATGCTCCAAATACGGACTTCATTCTTCCACATATCAGTACTGAATTTCGTCAGTGAATTTTTGCGGAATTTTATACGATTGCAGCCATTTCGAACCTCGTTCTGCTACCATGTAAATTGGTACTTACGTAGACGAATTTCTTTTTGGTCCTTCTTGATGTGAGGGGCCCCTCGAATGCCTAAGTCACTCTTCCCGCGAATGCCAAACTTTCTCTCCTTTTCGCGTCCCTGTGTTTTTCACTATAAAACATACAAAATCCATCCTCGTGGCCAAAGGGCAAAGTTCACAAGGGCTATGGAACGCGGAAAAGGACAACAGAGGACATTATGAGCAATTGCAACACAAGAAAAGTCTCGTATCAAACTTGTGTTTTGTTGGGAAAACAACATATGAGTCCAATGTAATACATCCAGCCGGCACGCCCTCGAAGTTCATGAATCTTCCATTTGAACAAGGGTACTTTTTTTGTATTACTGGCAATGAGGGCTGCATGACATTACACATATAAATATTTTCTCCTACCCCAGCTGATGAGTGGGCCCGTCGTGGTTTGCATGATTATTTCCTAAGTTTTATCGCTGTTACAAGATTCGCTGCACTGGTGTTAGGGTTTATAGGATTAGATGGAACCAGGGCTTGTTTATTTAGCCTGTATGTGTTTTAGCTAACAGGTGTTTTAGTTTGTGCACATCAATGATCGAAATTTTACCCACGTTTAAAAAAAAAAGTCTGTACTGCTTGATTCACGAAGGGCAAGAAACAAAAGATTTAGAAAGTATACCACTGCCGTTGTGTCACTTTTGATTCAGTCTATAACCAGCTGGATGAGTGAAGGTGAAGGAAAAACCAGCGGGGGAGGCAGTGATATAGAAGTTGGCTTTTTGGGATGTTGAAAAAGGGAGCACAAAGGAAAAATTAGCTGGACCATAAAAGAAAAAAAAAAGGAATAGAAAAAACTGTATTTTGGCTGTGTGTAATTGACAATTTTACAAATCTTGAAATCTTTGTGCAATGGTTTATTTTCCTAGACTCCTGTTTTGTTTTTCTTTTGAACATTTTTTTCGGGATAGGGGCAAAAAAAACCGATTTATTTTGAATTCTTTTGATAGTCACTGGGTGATGTGAAAAAAAAAGGAAAAAGAAGAGATGTGAAAGAAAACTGATGTTCTCTTGTAGCCCTTACAAAGAATGTCTTCACTGGTATTGAAGACTGATCTGCCCCCCCTCCTTTTTATCTATTCTTTGCTTATTTATATCATGATGTTTTTGTCCTTTTTCAAACCTGTTGTGTGTGTAGTACCTCTTAGTTGCGTCTTTGTATAGACATGGAAGGAAAAGAATAAGCAAGAGATTTGCATGTTCTAAAGAAAGGAATAACTCCATCTCTTTTCGGAGGATTTGATGGCCCTTGAAAGAGCTGTTGAATACGGTTTTCTTCTTACGTTAATATTGGTTTGCTTCTCCCAGACAAACTGCAGCTTGTTTCATGTTTACCTGAAATCAATTCCAAGAAAAAGAGAAAATAATTTGAGTGGGGTCTTCTCCACTAATCCTTTCTTCAGTTGCTGCCTTAGGTGTCTGTTGAACCGGTCCATAACATTCTTCAACCTTGTCCATTCATATTTCCTCTGCTTGAGGGGTAGGAACAGGTGCATAGTCAAAAGTCATCCACCAAATTTCTAACAATGACATGGATCCAAAGGGGTCTTGCCTGTCTTCTCAGCTGTGTTGCTGGCCATCCTCTTGCTTGTTGTAAACATTTCTTTCATGAGCACTTTTGCCATCTGTGAACAATTCTGAACATTTCCCTAACAGCATATGCACTGGAGAGTGTAGACCATGTTCTTGGGGTTGTTGTTCCAGTGATGAAGTTATTGCGTGGAGGGCGGTTCCCACAACCAAGGAGAGCTCTGGTTGTGATGATGACTCTGATGGTTGGATGACCTGCGTTGGATGAACGGCGATTTCAGAGGCTGTGATGCGAACTTCTGTTTTAAATCGTTGACTTACTACCTTAGTACTTTCAGTTCTTCTGCTTGTTCCTGTAGTTTCAATTTCGTTTCCTCGAAGCGCCCGTCACACACCGCAGAGCACCCAAAGGCTGGTGTGGCCCTTGACCATTCTTCTGGTAAAGGTGGCGGATGTCTCTCAGCAGTAGCTTCCATCACTACAGAATATAGAGCTATGGTTGCAGCATCTGCCCATCCTCTTGCCGTCCCATCTTGTTGTGGTGAATCTCCGTCATCAGGGTCCGCTGCGGGCCCAATGGCCATACTTACTACTGCCTGCAAGAAAGAAACATGAAAACCTCAATTAAAGCAGGAACTCATTCCATAGTAGAGAAGTAATGATACAAAAATGCTCTACCATCTTTTACAGGAAAGTAAAATTCTGATGGACACCCCTAGAGTGGGTGGGGACACTGAAAATGTGTATTCCGGGACAATGAAGGTTATGCTTAGCCTCACATTTTTCTTCTTAGTGGTACTCTTTTGTACACATGATAATCAGATCACAAAGAAAAAGAAAAAGAGGATCAGAGCTAATTCAAAGACGTCTACATACATTTAATTTAAAAAAAAAAACTACTCAAGATGAGCTTTGGGTGTAGTGTACATACCTTCTTTGAAACCAAAGTCTTAGTCCTCTTAGCACATGCGTGGCATTCCCTGGTGCTGTTCTCAGTGATCCTGGTCGCCTGTGCGTGGTCTCGTTTTCCTGGTTCGTGCCATAGTTCGGTAGTCGACTGTTTCCCGGCCTTTTCTCCTGGTTTTTGCATTGTTGCGTTTCAATGTTTTGGTTAACAACCAAATCTGCGAGCGACTCTCTGTTGCCAGGACTAGACAGTTCAGGCTGCACTTCCCTAACCCACTCGAACTTCAGCCAACGATTATGACCATAAATCTGTCAGAAAATTGAAAATAAACCGAAAATGAACTGAAAATAAATGGAAATAGAACTTCCCATACACTGAACTTTTGAAGGTCTCAGAATTTATCAATATTGGAGAGAGTTTGTGTAATCAGTCGCTTAAAAACTAAAACTAAATTACCGCAATGACTTACATTCTGTTTAACTGTTTTTCTGTTTTATACACAAGTGTCAAAGAAGCATACCAAAAGACATGTGAAAATGTTTATCCACGCTGCTAGTTGATGTACTGATACCTACAGTATACCTTTTTTAGTGGTTTGTCTACCGGGCAACCTAAAACGCAACCATATACCTCCGTAATCTCTGTTACTTTCATGATTACATTCGAATTCCAGAGCCTCGTTTTCAAAATGTTGTTTTTAAGGTGTAGCTTTAAAATTTAAAAAAATTGCTGTCCTTTGAGAAGGACACAAATTTCACTTATGGTAACAGAGAACACAATAATTGGTGTAATAATGGAATGACCAGGTGCATATTAGCTCTTACTGGTTGTTCTATGTACATCAGCCCTAGCCATTAAGGCAGGGGATTAAAATAGATGCTAGTTAGACCCATATATAACTAGAGTTAGGGCCACAACAATCAACAAAGCCACCGTTCCACAAACACAAACCTTGCATCTGAATATTTTAAATTATTATATTGTAAAAGCATATATATACATCTCTCCAACCTAGGATAAGAACATTGCACATTCTCAGACGATTTTACACTATTTGGTGCCATGTCGTTTGTGCATATCCAACTAAAAACTAGTACTAAACTCTCTAGTAGTTTGAACGTCATTTTCGGGTGCAAAATATCGGGCTGAAAGTACAGGGCTAGCCTTTACAATTAAACTATCTATTAAGCCTTATTACTTACCACGCAGTTGAAGGGATCATTTTTCTCCACGGTGATGTGCTCCCCTGAGGTGCCGTCAGCTTTCTTGATGCAAAATTCTTCCCCTTTTTGAAGTTGTGATGGCTGAGTCAGGGACCAGTCATTTGTGTCTAGCCGACACTGCCTCTTCGACACGGGAATTCTAATCTTGTCTCTGGATACCCAATTTGACACCTTGTAGTTGGCCCAGTGACTGTTAAACTCCCCCTCGTGCTCATCTAGAACTTTTCACACAAACCAGATTCCCCAAGCTGGATCGACTCCTTGCACTGAAGTCTTCACTGAAACCATTATTAAGAAACTTGCTCATGTTATACCAACCACCTTAACTAACAGCTATCTTCAAATGGCACCAAAGAGTTTGAAAGTTGCTCTTTTTACTTAAAAAAACAACTTTGATGACACCACCAATAAACTATTTATCAAGTTTTTCTTGTGCAAGACACTGAGAGAACAACAAGTCTATTCTCTCCAATGATAAGAAATTTGATCATTAAAAAGGCTACACAATGCAATATCATCTGTTCTTTTCGATTTACAATTGCTCTCTAAACTTTCCTGAATAGAAGAAACCATTAGGTAGATCGAAGGTGCAGGATAGCTTGCCACCGCTTCACATTTTCGTCCGAACATGGAATCGGTAAGGTGTCATTTTGATGTGAAAGTGGGTGAAACATTGAGGTTACACCTCTGTGTTTCGACATCACTGTGTTCAGACATCTCTAAACATGTTTTGACACAATGCAGGCCCAAAGTACTGTATATTTTTTGTTGGAAGATGGAGACGACGGAATTTAGAGCCTGGATTTACGTACGTTAATTTCTGCACCTCTATCGTAACCGATATTGGTTTCTATATGTTGTGACAAAAAAAATAATAATTTGGCAAAAAATAGTTTGGCAGGGATAAAAAGCTACTACCGTGCCAAAGTGCACTTTTCTTGGTACCAAAGTACACTTTCTTTTCAGCGCCAAAGTACACTGAAAATAAATTTTTGTCCAAACACAGAGACATCGAAACATAGGGTTATCGAAACTTAGAAACGTCCTACATGGGGATGTCGGAACATAAAGATGTTGGAACATAAGGATGTCCCCAAACATGAACTTGCCAGATCTTGAGCATCGTAAGTAAAAGTATGAAATTGGCGTGATTGGTCAATGTCCCACCCCAGAGGTGCATATGGGGCAACTCTGTCAGGTACACTAAACTTCAATAAACCGGTAGTCGTATTTGCTTTTACTAGTAATTACAACTAAAATTGCATGCAAAACTATGAATAAACATAATGATGAGATGAAATAGATAAACGGTGACAAATCTGCACCTCCCCTAACCCCCGCACTTACCATCCTCAGTCACCCTCCACCTGCCCAGGCTCACCCTCACCCTAAAACAGTTTTTCAACAATTGAGGTTCGTACAGTTTATGAAGTGCCATATCGTTGCAAGCTATGAAATGTCTTAATCACATTCATAACATTTTCGGCAGTCAAATGCAGGGTTGTACTCTCCACCATCGCAATCTCCGCACACCCATCAAATACGGCAGACAGACCGCAACCTCTTGGGTCCTTCATAGCCGGCGTACTCTGTGCTGCATGAAGCACCATGCGTTGATCTCACATTGCTGAATTCCTGATGTCTTAGCATGCTTAGTTGTCGTTCTGAATCCTAGTTGTAATCTTGATGAAGAGGCGGCAATCATTGATCGCAATTGCGTGGTGAGGTCTCTTTTCCTTTCCACGTTTCTTCTTTGGAGCATCGAGCTGACCTCTGTTGTCTCTTAACAAGCTTATTAATGACTCATCCAATACACGGCCAATTTCTTGGGCATTGTCCGTTTGTGTGGCGGCATCTGGCTCATTCCTTAGGACTTCTTGGGGATTGAAAGGGCTCGATCCTGCAGCACGGAAACCTGACTGTAGGTTTTTACCCTCCACTGGATGTAATTCCTTCCAAAGGCGTATCAGAAGAGATGGAAACACCTCTTTGCGGATGGTCCCATGCTGACTTGACAGTTTTCTCCATGTGCCAAAAATTCCTCTCCACAGGACCTTCATACTGCTGAACACTGCAAGGTCCAGGAGTCGTGTAATATGTGTTGAGTTAGAAGGGGGAGCAGTAAAACATATCTTGTGTCCGTTGGCATCTTCAACAACTCTTGCAGAAAAATGTGATGCCAAGTTATCCCGGACTAGGACTTTCATACCCTTCAGACTTAGAGGTAAGTGGTAAAAAAATTTCAAAAAGCCATCGATAGAAAGTGTTCATGTCAGATCAGCCACTTTTGGTTGTGTTGTACTTTTGGCCCAGCTTGATCGAGTTTTCATAGTAGTTCAGAGCCTTGTATACAACAAATAGTGGCATAAGTTACTCCAGCTGCATTTCCACACACCATGATGGATAAAGCCATTTCAGAGTGTTCTTGAACACGCTCAATGCGTCTCATACCTCTTGGCACAGGGACTTTTTTTGGATCCTGGGTCGTCCGTCACATTGGTCTCATCACAATTATAGACGTTTTGAGGATCAATGTCGCCCAAAACGTCACTCGGGTCGTTGAAGTACTCCTCTACTTCTGTTTTGCCCACTCGTGCTCGAGAACATTTAATATTTCCCGCAGAACTTGAGCTAAAGCTGTTTCTACGTGCAAGGGACTGCCTGAATTCATTTCCTGCCATGTTGTTTCTGAATCTGACCTCTGTTCTGCCATTTTGGTGTTAGTACGATTTGATGATCAGTTTAAAATCTCGCTGAGATAGAGGGTATCCCCATTTTGCCACCTCTGCCAAATAAAGTCTTCACCACCATATTCTCTTCCCGTTGACTAAGAACAGTTGGGCGTCCAGGCAGCTTTCCATGCTTTCTTTGAATCTTGTTTTGCAAAGTTGCCCGTGGAATGTTGTACACACGTCTAACCTCCGCTTGAGACATCCCGTCATTAATGTGAGCTAATGCCTCCTGAAGGTCTTCCTTGCTGTATCCACCATAGCGATGCTTATTGTTACCTCCTTTGTAACTATGAACCGTGATTCCAATTCTAGAGACAGAAAAAAAATTAAAGGTTAATACTGGTATCACATTTCTAAATTAATTCACTTTACTTGCTTGCATTTTAAGGCCATTTTTTTAATCCCATACTGCATTGGAGTTTGGATTTTATCTTTTGTTTATTACTGTATTTTTCATTACAATCCACTTGGATTGTAGGAATGAACCTGTATGATATGTTGGGAACCAATGTGACCATTGTAGCAAGTGGACATTTTGGAAAAATGACCCTTATTTTGCTTTGCAATCAGAGTAAATGACCCTTTGGAATAATGACCCTTTGAAAAAAAAATCCCTTATGTGTAATTCTTAGCAGTGTTTATACTAGAGCTCAGAGACTGGAGGGAATTCCTCCTACCTTTTTTTTTGTGTGGGAGAGAGGGGGGATTTCAAGTTCTAGGGGAATTTCCCAATATAATAATTCAGCAAAATGAGCAAATAAGTTACTTTTTCTAAAGTTCACAGGTGATGTATCCACACAGAACCTCTTGAAGAGCCACATTGTGTTTTGTCGTCACAGCGTCTGTTTGAAAGTGGCCACTGGTTGGGGTTTGTTTCGCCCCATGACAGGGCACCAAGAAGATCCCAAGTTGCACGACACAAGGGGGGATAATGCCTTGCCTGTTGATATATGTGACGGTTGTGCTGTTGTCGGAGAAGAAAGTAGTTGTGATACCATTGAGGTCTTCTGTAAACACCTTGAGGCCCCTTTCTCAGCCTCCATCTTGAGCAGGTTGATGTGTAGCCTCGTTTCTGGGGTCGCCCATTTCCCTGAGGCTGTTCGGTTCCAGCGTGCACCCTAGCCCTAACACTTATTCACCACTGTGTCGGTTCCCAATAGCTTAAGCATTAACCAGCACATCATAGATCAGAGTTTATAGCTTGATCATCCATCCCTCATTATTTTATGTGTACTGTAGTCTCTACCCCAACCCTGAAACAAATTCTAGCTACACCACTTGTTTGCAATCCTGCTGCACTTAATGAAGTTGAGCATCAAGGGTTTGTAAGCAAAATTTCCCACTAAACATAAAAAACCATTGGAAACAATCTGTGAGTGCACCTGGATAGATCAGCATAAAAGTTTTCCCGGTGCATCATCTACTATTCAAGGTGCATTCCGTTAAGGTACCCCGGTGAAATACCATTTGCTGATGGCCAGCTTCGGCGCACAGCTGTGACCGAACAAGTAGGAATGATTTTCCATGTTCCTTAACTGAGATGAACATGAACAAAGGTGGTATTCTTCTTCTTCCTTAAAGGTGACTGGTGGAATGTAATGAGGGCCTCAGCCTCAGTGTCTAAGACACCAACCTAGCACCTACAGTAGTCTCCACCTCCTCAGGAAATGTTGTGGTTTCAGGTTGTCAAAGTGTTGACCAATCAGTATGTTACCCATGCCCGTACCAAAGGCAACAGTTACCATCCTGACCACAGTGCATGCAATTGCGCTTTTACTAAGCACCTCGTACTGACTTGACCATTTCTTGCAGATGGGCAGGTTTTTGCAGCTACGTCATCAATGTGTTTGAAATGCACAACCTTTATTTTCACATGTGATTGACTTCCTGGTTGATCAGTACTTGTACTTCCAGCTTCACATTTTTACATCTTTATAAAACATGCAACGCATGTCATTGTTTTCTTGAGGATGATGTTTTTTGGCCTACATGCAACAAACTTGCAAAAGCCAGCTGTCTTGACTCCAGAATGGCTGGAAGCATGGATATGCTTTGTAGGAGCAATTCAAAACAAATGTGGTTTCACACTTCTTGAACCTTTTCTTCGGTGATACTTACCTGGATGTTTCTTCACTCCTCCGATAGTCCTGCACATGGTCATGTGTCACTTTTGGATCCAAGCTTTTCTTTGTTCACAAAAAAATAACCGTTTGTCCTAACCCTAGCGGCACCCTAGTGGGTTCACTCTATAAGGGCATGTAGCTACCATCTTCTGAACTCTTGGACACTTCTTCGTTGCACCACATGTGTCATTGACCTAAAGCTTGTACTGCCTCCCTTCCTTCAACTGGTTACCCACAAAATTCATAGAATGTTGCCTGGACAGAATGTTACTGCACTCACTGAAACATTCAAGTTTGAGATCAATCCTTACAGTACTACTGTAGTTTTGCCTTTTTTACCTGGGTGTGGAGAGGATGTAACAAGTTTGCAAATTATGTAAGCATAGGCCTCTTTTTTTTTTCTATTATGATCTCCTAGCTCTATTTCTTAATTGCTTTACCATGTTACACATTAGTTTCTTGCATTGTTAGTGGTCCTGGATGTGCTGACTGTCATATATGTTGGTTATGGTGTGGTCCACTGTCCATCGTCACCAGATGCTGGGATTTCGTTGCTGCTTGCCAACATTTTCCCTCCACATTAGCTACTTCCTGATGGCTTCACTGTCACACTCCTGTAAGGTGCTTTCTTTTCTCTAGGTCCTTGGATCTCATCGACTCTGTATGAATTGGATTCCTCCTATGTACTTTATCCTAGTATGCAGTGGAAAAATTCTTTACTTTCTGTGGTTATCTACTGTACCAGTTCTGAACTTCCAGGAATAGCTCACTGTATTAGCTTGCTTCACATACCATTGTGAACATTCATCTAGTGGCAGAAAGTGGAATTCACTGGATGACAATGATGCATTGAAACCAGAACAAAGACTTCCAATTAGTTTGCTGTTTGACACAGGCTGCACTTATATCTGCAAACTGATACTCTCACACTGCCTACCTATGGGCCTTCTACTGGTCACTCAGACTGTTTGTATATATTCAGTAAAAGTTATTTGTAGATGTTATTATGTGAGTGGTAACTAAAGTAACGTCAACTGTTTGTGTTTTATACTAAACTTTATGAAAATTGATGGATGGTCCCACCAGAAGTGTTTCCCAATAAAACAGTTACACCAAGACTAAAAACTAAGCTTATAGGGCAGTAAATAATAAATTAACTACAGTGATACTGCGCTTAAATCAGTTAAGCATACTACTAAGCCACAGTAAATATGTTGCTTACATGTACAAGTATCAAGTATCGCTGTAGGTACCGACACCTCTTCAAAGAGAACAAAAACCAGACGCAAGACAGACCAATGTTTGTTTATGCTATTGTGCCTCATCAGTGGCAAGTCCCACATTTGCACACATAGCCATTATTTCAGTAGAAGAGATATTTAGTGTAACAAATGCTTAGCTGATCAGAAGAGAAGGAAATGATGGAAAACTGTATTTTTTTTTCACCTTTTTTCACTGTTTCACTCGTATATTGACCTCTCACTGTCACAGATTGGTGCTTGGATACTGCAAAGACATGCTGTGTCCTCTTACAGCAATGCCATCTCAGCTGCAACATCGATTGATTTTTTTTTGTTTTCATATCATAGGTGTTTATCACCATGGAGATTAAGGTGTGAAAATACTTGTAAAGAAAGGATCATTTGAATGAAAAGTTAATTTAGATCAACTCTAAAGTTGAACTTGTATGTTTAAGTTGCTGTACTGCCGTAGCTATCTCCAACATTTCCATACCTGCCTCATAATGAAAATTCTCAGTGCTAGTTGTAACATCAAATGCCCCACTCCCCACCCCTCCTTAAAAAAATAACACCGCAGATGAAGTTCCAATATCACTTCCAGAAGAACAGTCACCACTTTCTCCTGAGGTGATACAAATTTATCCTTCACCACCAGATTTCCTCTTTTTTCCCCTTTCGTTTGTGTGAAATTGTACATTGCTATAAATGTTGATCACATAGGATTTAGTGTAAGTTGTACCTGTGCTTGTGCACTGTATGTGGCTCTGTGTGTGATGATCAGGAAGATGAGCATTTTTCCTGTTATGACATTCAGTGATGTCATACACTATGTCTTCTACACATTTTGGGAGTGGAAAATGGTTTCTGGTTTAGCAGAGAAAGATGCTTCTGTTTCAAATTCCCAGTAAATGCACTTTATTTGAAATGGGCTATATTTTACAAAATATGAATCAGAAGTGTTTGACAAACACCTTCCCCTTAGTTATATTCCAAGATATTGTTTCTTTGCCAAGTTTGATATATACCTTTGAAATTCTTAGAAGGTTGCTGCCATTTTTGAATGTAAACAGACTGGAGTAAGTCAAATTACAATGTCACATAACCCTATGATAGCAAGAATTTAGTGCATTTTTTTGACTACTTTTCCGATAATTCCCGTAAATACACATACTTGTACAAAGCCTGCACTGAATTATTGAGATGTATCTTGCAATGATCAAATCATCAATTAATTCTTTTAAGCTGATAAAATAATTTGACAATAACTTTTAATAAAGAACTTTAAAAGTTTTTAAAAGTTTCAAGTGGTCAGGTTATAGCATCACAATCTCAGAATTGCAGCATCCTGTTTGATTTTGTCATGTTATGTACAGGTATTTATTTGGTATGAACTTTCATGAACTTAAGTTAATGTATTGAGATAAAATTTGGTGATGGTTTCATTGCATGTAACTCTCTCATTTAACAGTAGTATTTCATTTGTTAAAAGTTCTGACTTTCATTCCTTTTTATGTTGTGATCCAGTCAGTATTCATCAAGAATTTGGAATAGCTCCGATCAGCATACAGTATCCATCGTGTTTTTTTATTCTTTTCACATGCACCAGAAGTAGGCAGCGGTTGACTTACAAATGTGAGTCTGTCATAATTCTGAGTTTCACTGTTCACAGCCAAAGTATGTTTACATTCAGTGAGGTGTTTATAAACTTCTTCTATGTACCCATGTACAAGCTCACTGCTAAACAATTCCTGTCACTATGGTCGCCATGGCGATTCCAACTCAAATCTTGGCGACCAAAAAATAAGTGATTATTTTGATCATGAGACATTCAGCAATTGATGCATTATTTAATATTACCAAATTTGAGGCTATCAGGAAAGGAAACTGCAATGAGAATTCAAAATACTGTGCCTGTCCAGAATAAATGTTGGCCCAGAATTAGTTGGCCCCTAATGCCACTTTCTTTCAAATTCTCAGCATTGTTTGTCAGCAGTTGGGCAAGTTTGTTGAATGGTACACAATGAAATTAATCTGTAGAGACAAAAGATGTTCTCAGCCTGTTTCTTTATGCATATCATGAATATCAGTGTGTTGTCTGTTAACACTAGCAGTATGAATATTCGTGTCTGGTTCAGCATTTTACTATCAACTGCTTACGTTATCAGTTTTCACGGCATATGGTAGATAACAGTAACTGAAAAATAAGGTCATTCTGTATGTTTCTTAGTACAAAGACTTTTGCAAGAAATACAGTTTACGTAAACCCAAAGTATGAGACAATTTGTATCCCTTATTTATCTGAAATGGGATGTTTTACTCCACGGAAAACTGGGCAATTTCAGAGACCAAATCTTTGAAGAAATGAGTCGAAAATGGTACAAAGGATGTTGACGGCCAAAACGCCAAATGTAAGAGTCAAGCGTTGGTTGTACTAGCAAGTAACCTCTGTAAGACAGGCAGTGAGTAGAGTGAAGCTGTGAACATTGCTGAAATATTTTTAGCAAAAACTACATTCAGGTTTACGTGACTTCATGTGTATGGTATGTGTACCACTGATATACTGTAATAGGAGTCATTGATTTCCTGCACTTGATCATTTTCAGTTTGAAACTCTTCTTGTTTGTTTGTGTGCTTACACTGTCACTGTTATGGTGTGGCTAATATATTAAGACCACCCTTTTCAGGTTTGTCTCAACTCTCCTCATTCACTCGGTGTGAGTTTCGCGTCTGTCCTGTCTCCCCCTCCCCTTCGTGTGCTGGCTTTTCACCTCTTTGTCATCTTATATATTAAATGACACTAAAGATTCACATTGTAAACATATACTTACCCCCTTGTTCATAGTTATGCCCTGCTAGACAAGCTCAAATACACTTTTGAATAATTTATTCTAGCACCATACCCTCAATGCTTTAGATCATCCTCCTTAGGCTTTCACTCTAGATAATTACATGTGAAGTTTCATTTTAGCGAACCCTAGAAGGGCACTGTGGTTCTGTGTGTGAAGATTACTCCAGTCATATAGTTCTATCCAAAGTTTATCCACAATTTATCATATCCCCAAATGTTTGGGTCCCATTTTGTCCATAAGAAAGCTGATCAGTGAAAGGCACTAGACTACCATAGCATTTATATGAAAAACCCTCAACAATGTAACCTGTAATTTTAAAGAAAAACCATCACTTTATAAAATGTAACAATTTATGGCCCATTCTGAAGTTTGACCAGTGAATGTTGGACACTGCAAAAGGTTCCACTACCTCGATGCTAATTTGACGAACCTTTCTCATTAAAAGCAACGGAAAAGAAACATTGTGCATGATTTCATTAAATGGTCCATTTGGAACAAATAATCCTGAAAAACCTAAGGAACCTCTACCATAGTAGTAATGTGATGTGACACAATTTCATCTAATAATACCATACAATTTGGAGGAGAAGAGGCATTTCACATGATTTCATAAAATGGCCTATTGGAATTCAAAAATCTTGAACATCCCACAGGCGCCACTACCATAATATACCAATGTAATAAACTTTTTCCAAACTTGAGATTTCGTGCTTAAAAGGTTTTCAAAGTTTGTCCTCCCAGATGACTTTTGGCCTTTGCCAAGAACAGTAGGTCACACCTCTGACTTCCATCCAACTTTTCCCTACTGAGTTAAAACGTACCTAAGACACACACGCCAACCTGACTGCATAGGTTCGTTTGCTGATGCAAGGAACCAACTAAGTCGTTGCAAAGTTTGCAGGGTTGTTTGATTGGAATAAAGCTAGTTTAGATCCGATTTATTTTTTTAAATCACTGACTTTGCTGTATATCACTGATTGAAATCTTCATAAAAAGAAATAAAGAACATCAACATTCCTGGTTACATGCTTCAATTTCTATAAGCTAAGCAATAAACTCTAAATTTTACACATGCTCAGATGTAGTAGCAGGCCTGTATTCAGAGGGGGGGGGGGGGGGGGGGGTTCAGGGGTTTGGACCAACCACCACCCCCCAAAAAAAGATCTGGACTTCTGCTCAGACTGTAATAGTAGGCTTAAGTTAGCAACATGTAATGAGTCTTAATTTGTTGGTCATAATTGTCCCACTTGTGGTAAAAGCGGACCTCACCCCCTACTGAAAATGCTGCATATGGGCCTGAGCAGTTTCACTGTGATGTTACCTAAGTTTTTACTGCTTGGAAATCCTCTTAGCCTAGACGAACTTGTCTAAAGGTACTTTTATTTTACGATCCGAGATGAAATGAACAAATATAAAAAAAAAAAAAAAAATCAGGAGATATATCCAAGCTATCTACCAAGTTGACTGTGCAATGAGCTTTGGACAGTGCAGATTTTTCAAAGGGTGTCGATGGATTCTCCTGGATTCTTACATGCACAACAAAAGTGCCCACAAAAGTTTGCGCTAAGGTAGTGGCGCTATTTATTTTCGTTTAGCAGAATTGGCTCTGCTCGTGACAAAACTGAAGTGACATGGTCTTCACTAGTTTGATATTATTGCACACGTCTTATCGGCAACTCGTGCGGACCCTGGATTCGGCCCATAGGTGTATTGGCTCTCCTCTGCTGTGACACAGCGACATTGTTCGAATTTCCACTTGTGATGACACATTTACCAGTCGAGCAAAACGAGGGAAATGAGATGGATTCATGTTCGTAGGGATCTAAGTTAACAACATATTAGATACTTCATTGGCATGTAATAGCCAATCCTCGAGCTGAAGTTAATAGAATTAGAGTATGACCAAGGACCACCGTTTCTGCACTACCCATGCAAAATCAGCCAAATTAGGGAGCTTACTGCGGATAAGCACCGTAGTCAGTTTTTCCTGGCCTTAGGCGCGACAGAACGGAAAAAAAAAAAATATGCGGGGAGTTGACATCTGGCAGGGCAATTCCAAATGCGAAGAGCAACCATGCATCAGTTGGTGCGGAGGGCACAATAAATTTTGTTTGAGTTTTACAAGTCCCAAAATGGCCGGAAACGGCACTTAACTGGCTTTGTCAGCTGCATGCATGTATACAGCTTTGGATATGGGCGTCACCAGCAAAGGAAAAATCACGGGGAGGAGCGGGGGGGGGGGGGGCGGTTGGAACTTTCAGTTGATTGTCAGATCAGAGAGCTGCAACGGACCTTGTTTTCCCCCCTTCCCGAGGGGAAACTTTAATGTAGTGACATAACCAGTCTTTGTCATCATGTTAGTGTGACTCAGTGGTATGGAAACGTCAAACAAATTACCAATAGTCATTGGGATTATAACTGAAAGTGGCCAACAGTTTCGGCTTCAGAATATTGGTAAAACCATACGCTGTGTCAGACTTAGCAGAGTCAGAATTAAAAGGATAGTCCAGCCAGAAATTTAGCTTTGATGTGTTTAAGAGTAAGTAAATCAGACCCTTATAGTTAAACTTCCATTCAGTTCCCATGCATGGTTCTCGCGATTTTATCAGTTCGAGTTACCCTCTTTGCTACCAGCTGGGAACTTGAAGCAAACAGGAGTGACTTCATCTCTTCACATTGCTAAAAAATCTTTTGTTTTCTTCTTTTTTAAATTTATTACTTTGACCTTGAAATCAGTAGGTGGTCAGTCTACATACTGGTTACCTGAAGGTCACAAAGCTCTAATACCCCTCCTACATTCACATTATGATATCTGTATATATATATTGAAGTATTAAATTTGGTGTATATTTTAAAGAAAAACAAATTCTTTATCAATGTGGGGAGATGACATCACTAATGCTTGCTTCAAGGTAACTGTTAGTGGCAAATGTGGCAACTTCACCTGCTCATATCTCGGGAACCACACATGGGAATCGAATGGAAGTTTCACTGTACATGATCAGATTCACTTACTCTTCAACATATCAAAGCTATATTTGTGGCTAGACCATCCTTTCAAATGCAGGGCCATCTGCAACGAGAAAAAATTGGAATGCAAACGACTCCAAGACACAATTGTGTAGTGATAATTATTTGTGTTAAATGTATGGAAAGAGGTTATTGGTATTTGCATCACATTTCATCAATCATAGTGTACATTCACTGCTACTATTTGCGCAGCCTGCCTTCTAAATCACATGCGCGATCATCACACATGAACGCACGACCAATCTGAGCGCAATCATGCATTGTGGTTTCGATGATTTATTCCTGCCCGAGACACTACTGGTGCGCTTTTGTGAAGCGCGTAGGGATCACATCGTTGCCGTTGACGAATGAATCTATCCTTTTTTGTCCAATGACGTTAGCACTCGAGTTTCAAAGGGATGATGTTGCATTGTCTTCAAATGGACAGTCGTGACTGCTGCATATTCAACAACAATAAGCGTATAGATGGGAAACTTCAAAAATTGATATTTTCGGTGGTGCCTTGCGAGCATGGTGGATACCTCGAGGGTGAGATCCATTCAAACGAATTTTCTTTTCATAGAATTGGGCTCTTTCATCCATTTGATATAAAGTCCTTTGAGTAAATCATGTTGTAAAGGCTTTCATCGGCCCATCTTGAAGGTCAACGAAGGTAATCATCATGAAAATATTTACTCTACAATAGAGTCGCATGCTTGAACTAGACTCCAGTTAAGCTTATACTGTAACGCATCTGCAGAGGCTTTTCGAAGAAACTTACAATATGTCAACGTGTAAAATAGGTGTTTGTGATGGAAAAAAAATTCTAGCAAAATGGAAAGCAATCGAACCGGTTACTTACCCATCTAAGGTTAATCTATAATCACGCTGTAGTAAATAAAGATGAGACACAAACGTAATGTGAGACTTTCCTCCAAGTATTCAATGATATATTGCTGAGTAATCAAGTACGGAAATAGAAATGTGATATGAACCAGTCCTGGGGCCGTGATGCAGATGATTGTGTGCAATATAGTTATCTGGACATGTTCAGTTGAAATTATCATAGGACCTGGTAAAATGCCATACATGGTATGATTCAGTAGGGCAGCCACTGGGGGTTGCAACTTGTCACATGGAAACTAATTTGGGAAACGTTCCCGAAAAAAGTCCTAGCTACGGTCACGGTACAGTCGGGCTTGAAATCTTAGTAAATCAAGCAGAAACAGCTCAAATGTCACGTGATTGGGGAAGGTCTATTATAATCTGGATGGAATATTAGTGTTAATTTTTGTAATGTATAACCGAAAACACCAGAAATACGTCAGCTATGATGCCAAACTTAAAATATTTCATACAAGAAAATAAGTTACTATCAAAAGGTGATAACACATGTGGACGTCATTATCACATAAAACATCATGTAAAATTAAAATGCTAATTGCTCAATTCGTTTTCTTTGATAAATAAAAAAAGGCACTCTCCATATCTGCACAACATTACAACAAAGCATTTCATGATGTTGCGTCATCGTTGTTAGTGGCATCCTTACAGCACTGACATGTTTAAGGACAAATCCAGTGGGGATGCCAAGTCCTCCACCCCCCCCCCCACCCGGAAAAAGGTAAAATTCCAAGCCTCCATAGATGGGTGCAAGTTTACTTATAGCAGACATTTCACTCATGTTTTCCTCGTCACGGTTATGATATCATAAAGAAACCAGAACATATTCAGAGTTCCTCCATTTTTATGTCATTTACGTGAACCACACTCTCCCATAATGGGTAAATCTATCTAGTGCACCACAAACAGGAAAGTCCTGAACCCCCTTTGATCCTCTACATCACAGACGTGGCATGACTATGCTCTGCAAGCATTTGAACCATAACAGACTTAAAAAATGGTTTTTAGAAAGATCTGTAAATATTCTAACTTGAAGGGGCATTGTTTTCTTCTCTCCTGCTTGGTCACATGTGTTAGGTTGCCATTATGCTACTTGTGGTTAGGTTAAGCACTAATGACGTAACCTAACATGAAACGTGACCGCTTTTCGTCATCGGGTCAACTTTGCTTCCGACCTCTTGCAGTCCAGAAAAAAAGAAAATATAGACTAGGTACAGGCAATTTTATGAGCATTGGCCGTATGGTCCAATATTGATAAATATGATGTAACCAAGATCCGCATTATGTAAAGTGGCAAGTCTCCAACACTGTCAGTCAAATGATGGTCCACTCCCTCCACCGTCACGTGACATTCCGTTTGATAGAACTAACACGCACCAGTGCCTGAGAGGAATAAATGCAGTACTGTTGCTATGGACTCTTCGTCGATGAATCTGTGACATAAAAAATGGCGGGATTTTCGACATCACAGTGGACCACGTTGTGTTGAGTTTGTCCTAGACCATCATTAGTTTCCTAAAAAAAAAAAGAAAACAGAACACGTGACACACTAAAATCCTCCTGATTTTCACACTTTTCAAATTCAAAGCTAGACGTCATTTTGCCACTCAAATAGCGTATTCATTGTATGATAGACTATATCAAACTTCCTCACGCATGCTCATTCGGCACTTCTGCCATGATTGAAACTTATCGTCCCAGTCTTGGGTTTTTCAGTGATTTTGAATGGCAAATAGAGGCGTTGCGTCATGTTTCCTCAAACAGAAAATGTAACCAGTGGAATGAGTTTTATGACAAAAGAACCATAAACGTGCGTATTTTTAAAAGGCAATTTAAAAAAGATAAAATGTCATGATCGCAAATGTAACGACTGTACTCCTTAGAACAGTGCAAGGATGGCTTGTGTGATCTCTCATTCGGTTAATGGAATTCGCATTTCGGGAAGAAATTCCTCAAATATGAAGCAAGGAAGACGTAGGCTGTAAACGTTTTTACCGATCTCAAGTTCACATACCTAGGTTTTTTTTTTTTCATTTTTGGCGGTTAAGTAAATTAAAAGAAAAGTAGATTTTAAATCTGAATAGTAGATGACCTTGTAAAAATATGTAAAATATACAGTATCAATTCGAAACCTGGGAGAGCGTAGGTGTCGAGTGTAAACTCGTTTCCCTCTTTTTAGAAGTGAGTTAATTTTCTGGATCGGGATGATGGAAGAGGTGATGGCAATCATGAGCTACGGTACTGTGGTTAACTTGCCATGACGTCACTCCTAAGACTGATTATAGCAATAGCTTCATGAATGAAATTAAAACTCAGGTCATTTGACGATAACAGTCATCGTAACTCTCCAGGGGGCGTTGCCAAGGAGACGCAAAACCTGTAGAAGACTTTTGACGGGCCATCATGTTGGCGCTAAGCGGATAAGAAAAGTTTGGTCCAAAATAGCTACCAGATCCCTGGAGATGACACTCACGTAAAGGAAAAAATATAAACAGTAGGACTACCGCACAATTATATGGTGTTTTCTAATATGGTATTTTTTAAAAATTTCCCCCTAAAAATGCCCCAGACGGGAAAGGGGTGATTTTCCTACTCTCCCATCCCCTTGGTAACGCGGCCTGTGATAGCCACTCTCGGAGAGTGGAATCTAACTCTTGGAAGTTTAGAGTGGATTTTACCTGTGAAATGATAGGTTCCTCCATCGTCACATAGACGAATCTCCTGGTTATATTTATCTTGTTACGCCTGATCAATATATAAAATGTCCAGAAGGTAATCTTGAACACCAGGATGCCGATGAGCACTGGACTAAAATAGAGAAATTGACCAGACAGTAAGGAGAGAGGTTTTGGTAGAGAGACAGAGAATGAGAGAGAGACAAAGGGAGATCTTGAATGTGACCTTAAAACAATTGGTGATTCAGTCTCAGGAAAAGTTACGTAAGTTTTATTACATGTTGAACATCATCTCTCACGGCCAATCAGAATGATCCTCACTTATAACGGATGAAGCGAAGCAATACATTGTTGATGACGAAGCTACGTCTGTGCGGTAGGGAACTAACGTCAAACGCAACGTGCAACGAAATAATCAATTACTTGAATCCCAAGTGCAAAATGACACTCGGTGTTGAGCATTGCTTTGCGTAAGGTGTATACTCCTCCATTCCCTCTCCCCATTCCCCAGGTACATGTATTTCGAGGAGGGGGGGGGGGGGCGAGTTTCAAGTGGCGTCCATCATCCCTTAGTAGCTGGAATTGTGTGAAAACTAAGCGGAGCGCCACCATCAGTTACCTCTGAGAGTACTTTAAAATTTTTGGAAGAAAAATACACCTACCCTTCCGGAAATCGTATTTACCGGCTCCGAAGAAGCCCTTATCACCTTTGTGGAGTCCCCAGCCCCGGCTTGCAAGGCAAGGGGCGTAGCCTCCTGGTCACACAGCCCTCAAATACGGATTTGGTGCAATATTGGGATGCTAATACTTTTCCAAAAAAGTGTAGTCTTTTCCTCAGTTATTCAGCAAATTTTGAAAACAAATACTTTGGGTCCCCACCGTTGGATCACCAAGTGGATCTTTGTAGTAGTAACAGAATTGCCTTGGAACGTAAAACGTAATGCCCTTTTGTCTCTTTCATGGCTTACGTAGATCTGCAATACTTACTAGTAGTGATAGAAAAAGCCCATAGTTGCTGAAGTATTCTGAAACAAAACCAAAACAGACGCAGGTATCAAACAACGAGTGTATGTTATAAGCACGGGTATGAACGGCAACATGAGACGTGGGTCAGTAATATATAATATTGTAATATATATATACATATACATATACATATATATATATATATATATATATATATATATATATATATATATATATATATATATATACGTCAAGGGGGCACGTGATATGACGTCATCAGTGCATGATGAAATCTATTGTACTCTAGAGCGAAATATATTTATTTGGACTATGTCTTATCGATCTGTTAGTCGGTAGGCCGTTAGTCTCGTCCGTGTGTGTCCACTGGGTTTAAAACGAATACCAACTTGAAGACTTCGCGGTGAACTTCAGGTGCTCACGTTGAACAGCTCATCTGCGGACGCACAATGTGTTGAAATGCCGATTAATCTTTTGTCTTGTGACTGTTTGTGCTGTGCATCTTTCAAGGATAAACCTTTTTTTTTTCGATATCGAAAGTTTTTCCTTACTTTAAGTTATGAATGTGAAATTGCTTGTAGTAACCTTGCGTTCCACACTCGCGGATGTCTTAAAGGAATGTTCGGTGTGATAAATCGAAAACAAAAACCAGAAAGAGCATGATAGTGCAATAAGTCCGAAAGATTACTACACAAAAGAACTGATCCTAGAGATGTTAATGCCATGTCAACAATTACCGGAAAAGCCCGAACCCAAACAGTAATTGCGAAAGACATCGCCTACAATGTAAGTCAAACATATACGTCTCTGTATAAGCTAGCATACTTGGTCACAGTGGCATGCTACGGGGGCCGAGTCAGGGGGAACATACTCTCCCTCACTACGACGAAGCCGCGCCTCCTCGGGTGCCTCCTATGGAAAGTTTGGAATGCTCAGTTTTTACATATTAGTCTCATAGACGGGGAGAAAATTTGGGAATTGTGCTCCCCAGAAAAGGTTTGTGACCATCCGATTACCCTGTTCAAATATCCTGACAACGCTACTATCTGGTCATGCCAGTGTTTGGTAGGATAATGTTTTGCCGTATACTCTTACGCCAACTTACATAGACAAAGAGTTTATGTTATACCAAAACGAGGACATGCGTAAACCGTTAATGGCCTTATAACGGAAAGTAACGACTTTGATTCAGCCTTACATCAATAAACGTTACCGTACAGCACGCATTTCCGTCCATTTCCTTAATCTCTCAAGGAGCTGTATCTCGCTTCTTTCATGAGTTAAACATAGCATATGGACTCATTGCGCTATTAGAATACATTGTAACATGCAAATTCACATGTAGGATCGTATGCTATACTACATCATCGCTTATAGATTGAAAGCAAGATGGTCTTTAACATGGTCAGGGGAATAAAGGTCATGTACGTCAAGCCGCCAAATATATTTATTGGACTCGCCAAGTGAATAGAAACGATTGAATCTGTCTTTTGAGTAAGTTTGTGGACAATTCCTGGGAACAATTTCGTGCGAATAAATTGAATTCTTGGCACGAATGAGATTTTAGCCAATATTTTAGCCAATCAGCGATCCCCATTATGGTTTAAGGGTTAGGGGTAAGGTTAACGTGAATAAAAGAGGCTAGTCCCTCGTAATTCGCCCGTTACGCATGTGAATAGTTTCAACGATCGAGTATGTATAGTTTGAGGAAGAAATAAAGCTAAGTTTCGAAAGTTTCTCAAAACAAAGGCCCTTTGTCTCTGAAAGAAACGACGAATCCAGCACATCATACAGTCGTAATTAAAGCTAAATATTGCGTTTAAAATGCACCAACATGGCAAACACAGAAAAACAGCTTTAGTTATTGTTAGACTATTCAATAATAAACACAGCTCCTCAAAGTATTATGCTAATATGACTTACGGGAGGCGCATAAACTGAATTAGTTTGGGTGCGCAAATTATGCTCGAGCAACAAATAACTGAACATCTGTCTATGGGAAATTTACTTCTTGAAGAGAGCGCAATCGGGGAAAGATCATTTGACAATGAATCGGCACTATGTAGGCTACAACTCGGTTGTAAATTAAAGCGTGCCTCCACTCCAGAATTACAAGAACATTTGTTTCAGAGGTTGGAAAATAATCCCATTTATCCATATTTCCATCTCCCTAGCTTGTTCCATTGCTGAGATAAAAAATGTTGAATGATATTAACTTGATTTGAAGTAGTAAATTTTGCAATAATTTGTGATGTCCATCTTGCACAACTCACAGTGATCACAATTCTGTGACAGGGTACAATGGCTTTCGAAAAAAAAAACAAACAAGAAAGTAATTTGAGTAGTGCAAGAATTACATCACAAATTATATCGAAAACCACCAATTTAAATTGAGTAAATAAGCTTCTATAATTCATATTTTAACTTCGGGATGTCCTGTGAAGATAGGAGTTGAACCATTTGAATTCATTTCCATGCTTTGTGATGTACGTTTTTTTTAAGGTACATTTCAGACGTCAGTGGTATATCAGTGGTATGGCAACAACAGACTATTGGAAAACTCCTACGCTCAGAATTTACATAGTTACGTTTCCAAGGAATCTCATTTCATTCTTTGTACATACCTTTAAATCCCTTTTGGATGCTTTCCACAATGCTCTAGCATATTTCAGAGGTACAAATTTTTTTTTTTTTTTTATGATGGTGCACCTAACATGGGCGGAAATAATACAACTCTTGTGTTTCACTTTGTACAACGTTTAAACTTGAAGACGACGCAACAGCCTATTATCCGCAACCACCTAGTTAATTAGGTCATGTGACCCATTCGCTTACATTCTCGCCTACCGAACGTCTAAACAAATGACATGTCGCGGAACTGAACTGACAAGTAATGGCTGACTTTTGGTTGAATAATGCAAAATGAGGTTTTCTCTTTTCCATTATAGCAAGGTAGGTGAACAATTTGTTTTTCCATCTCCTTGGAAAATTGAAGATTTCTTAGGTATTATGCAGGATATTTAAAAACAAACACTGTAGAAGAGATGCTGTGATTTCCCACGTCCCAAGCAGTGTCTTCAAAGTGCGAGTACCTGACTCATTTAATGAATCAATTCGATATTTTTCAATCGATATTTCCAGATGAGAACATAAGCCTTCCGTAACACCAAAATAGGAGGTTTAATTGGCACTATCCCCTACTATGAACAATTTAGGATGCAGCGATTTTACTGTACATTTTGTATGTACTACATCTAGCCTATACATACACGAATATTCGAAGGTGGTCGTGGTTTCACGTCAATAGTCCTGACATCCATGTGTACATAGGGTCGCAACTGATTCGTCTTATATTTGCCGAGTACCTGACTCATTTACGAAATTTCATGGTGTAGATAGGAGATAACATTTTCCTGCTGTTTTGATAATAACTGAGTGGTTTTACAACGTCTCGATTTAATAATAGATGATTTACGAGGTGTTTGAAACACACTTGTAGACTTTTCATAAGAAGTGTCGAAGTCGTACTTTCACACATCCTTGCTCGCCAAAGTGGCCATCAACAGTATTTTTTTTTTGTATGTTTCTGCAAATAGTTTTCATTATTTTAATCCTTTGATAGTTCCTAAATGTTGAGATATTTTGCTTGAAAAATCATCTCTTTTAGTTCATTAGCATTTAAAACCCCATGACGTCACAAAACGTCAGGCATGAAAATGTAAAAGAAGAACGCTCTTTATGGTGGTTGCGGAAAGACTGGAAAGTGAGCTCTTTAGTTTTCTGTTCGCCTCCAACGATTGACACGTGATTTTAACTGCATCAGTTTTATTTCTGTAGTGGCATACCTAACCTACATATACTGCACACTGAGGTTACCACATAGCAATTCCTTTCGCTTTTCGAAAATGAATAAAACTACATACAGACTTAACCAGTGGCTTAGTCATGAGTAGTCTCCCGTTGGGATGAATTCCGTGATCACCCTCTTGGGGGAAGGGTCCATTGCCAAATCTTCCCACTAAATACGCCAAGCAGAACATGAGCCCCTACAGGGGCTAGATGAGATACTGTAGTCACTTGGAGCTATATATTGTACTGTGCACCCATGAGAGAACGGTTGCCATGGAAACGCTTGGAGTGGATGAGTAGCGACATGGGGTACCCCATGGTAGAGTGACCATGGGTGCAGGAGGGTCCTGTTGGGTGGTATAAATGAAAACGTGTCCTTGCCAATGTGTGTGTGTGTGTGCGTGCGCGTGCGTGTGCGTGCGTGTGTGTGGGTGTGTGTGTATTTGCGTCGGGACCTCTCCAAATTGTGTTTTTCCAGAATAGTTTGAAAAGTATATGAGTGTTTAAGTTTAAACTTGGTAGGGTTGTGCATGATGCCAATATGTCCAAGATGTTGCATGGTAAATCGAGTCAAATTTGCTGATTTTTTAAAAAAGCCACTTTTGCCCCAAAATTGCTCTTTCCAGCATATTTTGAGAATCATTTGAGCATTTAATGCAAAACGTTGCAAATACTTACCTGAGAATGAAATATTCAAGGTATATCACTGTTGAAGTAAAGAGAGTGAGATTTGCTGATTTTTGAGAAAAAAAGGCCAATTTTACCTCAAAATTTGTCTAGCATATCTTGAGAACTATTGGACCAATTAACTTAAAGTTTTGTAAGGACTTACCTGAAAACACATTGTTCAACATAATATTACTGTAATGGTAAATCCACCGGGAAATTTGCTGATTTTTTAGAAACAAAAGCCACTTTTGCACCAAAATCTGTATTTCCAGCATACCTAGAGAACTATTAGACCAATCAACTTAAAGCTTTGTAAGGACTTACCTGAGAACACATTGTTCAACATAATATTAATGTAATGGTAAATCCAGTGAAATCATCAGAGCTGATATTTGAGAAAGCTAATTTTGTGCTCAAGATATTTCCAGCATATCTTTAGAGCTAATGGAGCATTACACGCAAAATTTTGCAAGGCTGCTCCTATGAACACAGTAACGAAGATACAGTATATCACTCTTATAGTAAACTGGTGAAATTGTATGATTGTTTGGTAAAAATAAATAGACCCGACATCCGGGTCAATAGACACCACCTTTTAACTTTAGCCAAAACAACTTTAGCAGAACTGGTCCCTGCTGGTAATGTCTTTGAACATTTCTGCAAATTATGAGAACGTTATTTTTAAGTAAAAAAAAATAATTGTAGCAGAACCAGGTCCTGCACAGGTAAATAGGAGACTAATGTGCATATAACCCATACAGGGATACTCCTTTATCCTGCCCCTAACTGTAACGATTAAGCCTAACCTATGTGAAATAACCCAATGTTATAATTGCGTTATGTATCGTAATATGCACAGATACTCTTGAGACGTTATTGTTATTGTTAGGTTAGCCTATAAGTAGTGGCACCAGGCTATAGGCTTTAGCTTGCTGCCTTACAGTAGATATCCAATAGTTACCATTTTATGTTCGGTTCTGCTTACCACCATTAATGTTGGAAAATTTCCTCTAATTCAGAATCAGTGCCAGGAACTCTTTGACATGTGGTCGCAATGAACTATTACAAATCCCCATGTGCAGGCCTCTGTATTGAAATCAATGCATGTTGGCGATGAGATATGCAACTCTGTGGATTGCTCTCTTGTTTTGTTCGGTTTTGTTTTTCATTACAAACGAAAGCGAAAGTACCCCAGCTGCCTTTCAACCATATAGTACAGTCATTAACATTAAACAGTGTCGTAAGTTTGAACTTACAAAAGACTTCCTTGACATCATACGTGAACATGGCATCAAGAATAAACTCATTCAGTTCAGAGCAAACAAGTTTTTGACGAGATATGATGTTGCTTGTCTCGTGGAACGATGATTGCATTTGTAATGCAGAGTAAAGACGTTAGAGGAAGCTTGGCGTATTAGGGCAGACAGCCTCTACAATGTGTTTAACGCAAGTAAGTGAGACAATATGAGCGTATAGGTGAGAAAAGATGGACCGTAAAGAGCAGCAGTAGTCCTCGTTTACATGGCATTGCAATTATTTTTTCAGAGTCCCTTTCACCTTATTTCTTGCTCCTTTAATTACAGTAACGAGAAAGCACAGACAGAACACTGCATTTACACTCGGGTTTTCACGCCGAGGATGAATTAGTATTCAGCAGTCTTGCATATCAATCTATACCAATAGCCTATCACTGGCAGAGTGCATTTTGGTTTACTCAAGTTGTTTATTCGACAATTACTTTTTTTCTTACTAAACTATGTCAACTTTCTTTTCTCGACAAACATTTACGTTTGCTCTCGATATTTTGTCTTTAGCATTTAGACAAATTCTAGGCCTGGTTTTTCTCGCAAAAGTAGATGAGCTAAAATATTTCCTTGCGAGAAATTATTGCAAATATCCACCCACAGAAAGAGGTATAAGCCAAAGTATTGAGCAGAAAAAGAAAAGAAAATGGCCAAAATGTAAAGTGGAAACACAATGGTAACAAAATGTACTCGAGCCCGTCGCGAAAAAGCTTCTAGAAGCGAAAGAACAGATTGACCAAGAGATATTTCTTGAAATTAGCCAAATGATAAATTACGGTATACGACTTTTAGCACAACTCGAATATCACTGGTTCTGGATGAAATATCTTCTAAAACTGTTGGAACGTTTTCAAGATTTCATTCATTGGGAACCTTTAAAAGATCTTACCGATGGCAAAAATTTATCGAAAATAACCGCACAGTACTGCTTGCCTTCTCCCAGATATCGCAAACTAACGCATCCACATTAGGGATTACAAACAACATACAACCATCATGACTGAAAGATACTTAGTGAGTATTAACGTTACGGTATCTTAGCCAGGGAGACGCAACCCACCTTGTATTGTTAGTATACGAACGCCAGTATAAAAGTCAGGGCACTCTCTCTCTATATATGATGTGCACCACAAAAAGGAAAAAAAACTTCACATTTACCTTTAAACTTCGCTTGTCTGTAGACGTCTGTAGAATGTGTGGATCTGCATAAACTTTAACTCTGTATAACGATCCTGCTCTTTTTGTACGCCCACTTATATTACCCATACTGCGGAAATGCATCAGCTTAAGTTACCACGGTGGTTCATTATTGCCATATTTATGTTCCACGTTCGCTGGAGAAGAACATGCTAGAGCTAGGCTGTAGCTCGGTCACTGGATCGTGGGAAAAATGAACATTGATAAGATTAGTGGTAAGGTCGAAATTTTTTAAACTGCAATAACTTGGCAACAGTATGAAGGAATTCTTTTCGAATGGTAGGACTGTTTGTATATTTCAAAGACTAGGCATAATTTGTGTTTCTTTATATTGCATAATTAAGTCTTCATATTGTCGGTATTGCTCTCATGCAGTTTCCTCATGTATGATGCAGTTTGCAGTACAATGCTGACACGAATAATCAAACTAAGATCGTTATTTAACCGAGTAATAAAGATATATACTTGATTCTCGAGCGAATATCCGCAGGACAAATTCAACCAATCACCTATGTTTATTTATCAGCAACGGTAAAAATAAATTCTGTCACAAATAATCACCTCTCGTATCGGTAACACACACACACATACGCATGCACACACACACACTAACATGTAATGAGACAAAATGTCAAGTATAATTATGACACTTGCAAATGTTTTCTTTCAAAGGTTTGTATTTTCATTATTGACAAAGTATCTGCTTCTTTTCTCTCATTAGCTTGACCTTTATTTCTTATCCAAAATAATCATTTAGCCAATTCCAATGTGCGCTTTACAGTGTGCGCCTTACAATGTGCGCTTTACTACACATGAATGAATAATTGGATTGTTCCTTTAAACTTTTACTGATAATGCTTGACAGCACTTATACTGTCTTCCTCGGATTATTACACGTGAAACTAGAGTTTCGCGTTTTTTTTTTTTCAGTTTAGATATTTATGCATGGATTATTCCCAAAAGCAGACATTACGTTGTATAACGGGAAAGATAGCCTACATGAAATTTGGTTCTCATGAGATCCAAATCCTTCGTTTAGGGGTGGACAAACTGGTGGTACAGTGATATGGGGGAATTCGTCTAATTTGGAAGTTTTTCTACAAGTGATGAAAGCTTGCATGGATAATGGTGAATGCCCCCAGATGAGATTTGGTGAAGCAAAAGTGCATGTGCGATTGTGAAGTTAATTTTCTTCTTTAAAGAGGCTCATTGAGTTGTTTTGTGAAATTCACTCAATTTTGCTAAACAGGTCAAGTTTCCTTCACATACAAATGACAAACAGTCAAACTAAAAGGATCCCGAAGTTTTACATACGCTGGAACATTAATGAAAGAGTAACCAACGATTAAATTTGGTTTTTGAAACCTTGTGACCAGACATTTTCACATTAGTACATTCACATGCACACAATCAGAGCAAGTAACGGTCAAAAATTCGAAAACGTTGACAGTTTTCATATAACTATTGGATGTGAAACTTGATTAATTATGCTAATTGTGAGTATTGTCGTGTGTTTGTATACTTCAAAATCACCGCAATCTTTACTGATATCAACTCAATGAGCCTTTTTTAAAAAAAAAAAAAACTCGTTTTTCGAGCTTTATTGCAGGTTTATTCCTTAATTATTTAGCGACTTTTCGAAAACAGTTTCTCTCGTCCACTTTTGACTGAGTGAGGTTATGTCACCAGTCTCACACCCTCTATTGATCCGCCATGGGCTTGTTTCTGTTGTATACTCCCAAAGAGACTCTCGGGCACCCCGTAATGGACTTCATAAATTTCTTTATGTTCTTAAACATCTCTTCTTCTCCAAACGCTCAACCCACTATGTTAAATTTTTATATTATACATGAACTATTTATTTTTTATTACAAAGAGACGCATGTAAACCATCGAAAGTCCGATGTTCTACAAATATTCGACCTGCATTTACAAAAAAAAAAAAAAAATGTCTGAAAAAAGTTTTGTTTAATCTCTGCAACGCATTTCTCTCTTGTCTAAATCTTTTCATCACCAACATGACATTAACGATCATCATATATTAAATCAGTTTTCTGTTTCTTGGCGTGATATTTATGGCATTTCAGTATCAGCCGGGTTTGTTAAGGTACTTCAAAACTCTTGTGTTCTTATTTATACATATTTCTTGAAACTGATTTAGTGATTCAATTTCAAGTGTCTGTAACAATCAGTTTCGTTCCGAGTATACTATTCAAATCTTTCGAAGAAAAGAATATTTCAACAACCCCATTTTCACCATTCCCATGCATATCAATGCTAGAAGTTTGAAACGAAGTAATAAATAAAACTACATATTGGTAGCCTCACTAGGGTCTCCTTTTCTTCCTAAAGTTGGTTGGTTTTCGAATACCTTGAATTTATAAAAATAAACCTTGGTGGTCAAACAACTTTCTAAAGTTCAATGATCTGATGGTCTTCATAAATGTCTACTCTTTACCCTAGAAGTCAGGCGTAACACTTTTCTGTTTTTTGCTTCCTTAACGTACCTGTTGAAGCCTGTACCCATTTTACCGGCTATGTATGTTTCTCAGAATCCAAATTAGATGATATCATATCCTATTCTTGATAACCCGCTTTATCTCGACCTATAAGCAATATGATCTCCTTGAAATCGTATCATGTGGCTGATACCTTTGAATATTTCAAGATGGCAGTTTTGCCTCGCTGTAAACACCGTTTCCTTTAAATCATTAGATATTACTTCAACGGAGTTGCATAATTTCGTTATTTTTATCTGCTGAGTTTAATCATGGGATGATATCATATCCTTTTCTTGATAACCGATTTAGTTCCACCAACGCAAAACGATCTACCGAAGTATGTACAGTAATGTGACTGACATTTTTATGTTTTTCATTGTCTTTGCTATGTAAACACCGTTTCCTTTGAATCACTTCATATTTCCTTCAGCGGAGATTACCCTCCAGAGATCCCCATGAAAAAAAAAACCCATGTGGGGGATCAAGTACCAAGGATTATTTGTCAGGGGAGGATAAATCACCTACGATATCCCAAGGAAGCACGGGGGACTGAGCCCTCAATAATTTAAAGAGGGGGGGGGGGCTTAGATGTCTCTCAGTCAACACCCCATCCCACTAATTTGAGGACTAAACATGTCCCAACATGTACATTAATTGAGAATGCGGTACTGCAAAGAAGGAAGATTAAGTGAACAGTAACTTACAGACTTCGTGCCCCCTTCCTTCCCTCCCACCCCACTCTCCTCATCGGTAGGCCATTACAGTTTGACAGAGAAAAAGCAACGTTTCTTATTTTCTCTAACATACTCAAAGATCAATCACATGGGTGTGCATTTGGTAGATGTTTGAATTTGTGCGAGGGAGAGAGAGAGATAGAAGAAGAGAAGTATGGATGGAGAGGTAAGATTATACACAGGGGGACACAGCTATGACAGATGACCACCCGCTCCCTCTCCGACCCCTTTCCGTTGCTATAAAAGAAGAAAAGAAAAGGACAAGTGGAAGAAAAAAGGATAGAATGAAAGAAAGAAATTAAAAAAAAACCAAAGAAGAAGAAAGGTGAAAAAAGACCAGGGACATGGAATAGATTTAAATCTGATACTTATTCCTAACCATTTAGAAAACAATGAGGCCTGCTTGGTCAGCATTTTTTGTTTTAAGGGTTCGTAATATAAATTAGCATTAGTGCTGATGGGTATGACACAATGACGTAAACGGAAACGCTCTTCATGCACGAATAGAATAAGGCGACTCTTTAGGATCATGTAGTGTCAGACAAATACAAGGGGAAATAAATGTACATTTGAGGAGATGAAAAGGGGTAACGTCATGAAACCTTGGAGAGGAAAGGGAGAGGTAACTTTGTGAACAATAGGGATAGATAACCAGAGGTAAAATTTCTGTTCTAGACTCTGGGTTTCTGAGAGGAAATCTCAAGCGAAAGGAGCACAGGGACTGGGATCATGGAGATGTAACTTTCTGCTTACGTCTGTTTGAACATTTGGGAAAGGTCATGATAGTTAGCGTTAACGTTATACCTTATGTGTCAATCTACACACAGAGATTGAGGAATTGTCAAGTGAGGAAAGATTGACAAACCTTTTCCATCTTTCTAAAATCGCTCGAAAAGTCAAAGATTTTGGGCACGACTATGCAACAGACAAACAGAAATGAGAAGAACTCTTACATTTTTAGTAAATATTATTGCTTTTAATATCTGTTTCTATTTATCTACATCAATTTATAGATGATGACTTCAATTAAAATTGCATGAAAAAAATAATAACAATGTAAATTAAATCGCGTAGTAAACATCGAGTGTATTATACCAGCAAAAGAACTATTCATATTTTCCTTTGTTGTCGTTTGAAAACAGAGCAACATCACTCACGTGATATCAGTGGTATCACTCACGTGATAGTCAAAACAGATTAAATGTAAAGACCTTTATTCATCTTTCTCTTTTCAGAATAAAGATTTCGGGTTGAGATTTGAATCAAAGTTCGTCATAGTTCTCCGATGTTACCAACGTGACTAACACTAAACAGAATGAAATTGATGCTTTTCAGTTCGTGTTCCTGTTGACTACAACTCACTTAGACATATGAACCTTGTATTTCACCCCCCCCCCCCCCCCCTCTCCTTTGTTTTAAGTCTATCTGATATTTTGAAATGATTACTAACCGAAAAGATCATATCCATCAGCAACTGAAAGCGTTGCAGTTTTTTCCTAAATTTTCTTCCTACTGTTAGAGGGTAGTGGCCCCACAAAGATGTCATGAAATAAACTATTTATGTGTTTGTGGATGTGTGTGTGTGTGTGTGTGTGTGTGTGTGTGTGTGTGAATAGAAGCAGGCAAGATTTCTCGGCATAGGAAAGAGTCTAAAAATTATCCTCGCATTCTTCAACAGCTCAATAATTCTCCGAAACGGATATCACGTGGTGGCTGCTGCTCGAGCTCCATTGTCCACTGTAGCGGCCATCTTTGAACTCGCCACCGTAGCCCTGAGGGGCATTGAGTTGTGTGGTACAACCGTGGGGTATGTTTGGATACATGGGTCTTTGCACGTAGTTACCCGGCTGTTCGTCCACAAGATGAGGTAAACCGAAGCTTCCGTCCCCCCTCCCTCTAGGGGTTGATGGGGTCACGAGACCATCCGTCGAGGGTTTACTGCATCTGTTACTGTTCTTCGACTGCCCCCTTCTGCTGCTTCTCTGCTCCTCGTTATCGATATGTATCGTTAAGGCACCCTCGACATTTGAGGACACCACCTGGCATAGTGACGGCTCGTTATGATGACGTATCTGTTTAGAGGGCGTGATCACCACTTCTCTTCTACCGTATTGCGACGAGGGGGACTTGTACCGGCAGCATACCACACAATTCACGAAGATTGATATGATGTAACAGCATACAAAGACGAACGCTACCAGGGTACCCGGCCAAGAGAGCCATCCGTAAGAACTATCTGTGACGTCATCGTGTGATTGGAAACCATCTGGACAAGGTGTGAGAAAATATAATTCAATTTAAAAAGTGTTGTTGATGAAAAAAATCTAATGAATACATATAGAAATAAAAGTAAAAATAAGTAGATAAATATTTATCATCGATAATGATTCTCTCCAAGTTATTATAATTTATCACTAAGCAATACATAAAAATACAAAAGCCATCAAGTACAATTAAAATGTAACTGTGTGTAATTATGATTTTATACACTCTTCAAGTAAAATCACACTAATGCGCTCTTTGTATATTGACGTAAATACTCATACATTAATTGTGACTTTTTTAATCCATTAATGAATAAATCCAATAGTAAGATAATCAGATATGTTTTTTTTTGTGAATTCCGCTTTAAGGTTCTGACACCAAAATTAATCTGCTGGTTTTCTTTATTATTATATCCTTAATCTGAATAATAGAAGTCACGCATTCTGTGATGGCTTTATTTCTCCTAATGTGAAACGTTAACAAGCAAGAATTCACCAATTGCTGCGCAATGGAAAGGCGGGGAGAAAATGTATGTAAAATGAGACAGTATATCAGCGGCCCATATGAAGCTATCGTAACTTTGAGACAAATTTAACATTTATTTTTTTTTCTTTGGGAACGCACCAAAGCTCAACATTTTAGGTATAAGGTATGATTCAATTCTATTTCGGTATTTTCAGAGATAAGTCTACATTTTTATTCTCCTTCTACATTAGTTGTGGTTCTATGTTGTTGATGGTATGAGGAGGGGGAGGAAGGGTCAAGTCTCGTCCTCTGTTCCCCATTAACTCCCTGCCACCCCCGCACTTCTTAATTCCGTCTGCGAATATTCTGCAAGGTCGAAGGCGCTACATGAATTAAGCTACAGACCGTCACATATAGGAATAGCAATGTTACACGAATGACGAACTTACCATAACATAGTTCCATACTTTCGTCTGAGTTATCGATACAGTTGGCTAGACCGTCACATTTGAGTTGTGGGTCGATGCACATCGGATCGTGAGAACACTGGAAACACTGATCTTCATCTGCAAAGAAATAAAATGGAATAACCCAGATGTGAGAGGCAGGTATAGGAATAGGAGAGGATGCTCTACGTAGACGTGCAGTTGTGGCGAAGAAAATTAAAATTCACGTATGTGTTGACACATGTGTCTTTGATTAAGGGAACCCCATAATTTCGTAGCGTCGGGTGTTAACTGAACAATGACGAGTAACCACTGTCACTGTAACAATCATATTCGATTCCTTTTTGTTAACGATTCCTTCCGCCCTCACCTAAAAAAATTAGTCCCAGTTGGTAAGGGGTACAGTAGTTTAAATCCCAGTTGTTCCCAGAGTGGATATTCTGAATAATATCTCAGTGACAGAACATCTATCACTTTTTGCCACTTTTAATTCCTCGTGTATCTTTTTTATATAAGAGTTAGATAATTTACAAACGGTTTCTCATCTTTTGCTTTCCATTCCTTTAGAGCAAAATCAGTTCAGGTCTCCATTTCAAGAAGAGCATTACAAAAAAAATTATTTCTCTGTTATTTCTATGACTGCCGCTCGAGTTCATTTTCTTGGAGGGGGGAGGACTGTTTTATTTTCTTTAAAATGTAAGTAAATTTCTTGCCTTGATTAGCTACACCTCATTAAATGCAAATTAAGCCTCGAACTTATATTCATTGGCAGATGCAATAAATGCATCTGATATTATCATAATTTAAATCAATTCCCCGACGAAATGAGATAATATCGTGCTCTACGTAACCTCGTAAAATCAGTATACCTCTTTTATTGATGGTTGGTATGAACGCTGTGTAGCTGAGTACGAAACCGGTATTATCAGTCGGTACACCGTCTGTGATAAATCGAACGGTGACTTCATTGCCGGAGGAGACCATGTGACGGTATTCCTCAGGTACCGATGTACCGCATAATCCGTATAGGCTACCGCTGAGCTGTGGACTAGAGTTGCGTCTGCCGTCATAAAATATGACTTCGTCCTGGCAATGGAAAGAATAAGATACGATGCTAGCCACACATTACATTAATATACGTTACATTCGTTAATCTTAAAGGTCAAAGGTCATCTGTATTTTTGATGGGACACGTTCAAAACTTTTATCCAGGGACTCTCACACTCCAAAATGTCAATCATGCAGGCATGAGTTGAGACACGGTAGACATGTCTCGATAAGAAAATCATTAATCTTCACGTATAGTAAAAAAGATGCAGAAAAATGCAGCAAAAGGTGACCATGTACGAAAATTCTTACAGATTTTGTGGCAACACAGAAAACCGTTAAAACTTTCTGCTTTATCAGAGTAGATATACTTTAAAAGTTAGCCAATGTATATTTGACAGGAAACATACCGCACTTCTAAATGTGAAATTGTGAATATGGAGCCAAAATATCAAGTTCTGTGATACTCCTTACCCCCCCCCCTTTTTTTTTCTGTGACAGGCATCATCTGGCATAAAACTGTCGCAACCGGTGACGTAGGATGATAATTAATTAATGAACTTACAATGCAAATCTGATGAGAAGTATGAGAATAATTGTTTCGTCAAATTTAAAGCTAAAAGCAAGTTACAGCTCTTCCAAACATTACACCGAATCACAATATCAAAGCTGTAACGGTATTGTGATAGAGTCATAACTTTTGAAAACTTCCGATATTTTTGGAGAAGGAAAGAGAGAAGAGAAATACGAATGACACATCCTACTATAGCATAATACCGCGCCTATGCTAATTTCCCGACGTGTCTATCGACAATCCTCTGCCAATATATACTGCACGATTAAAATCCTTACTCCGTGCATGTATCCATGCATGCTTTACGAGCCGGAAGGCTAATATGGTAAAATATTGATCGTTACAATTGCACTAACAAGGACAATATCTGGTAAATTTGGTGAGCAAATGGTGGACTATCAGTTGTTCAGATCGTTTTTTGGCTTGGGGTTCCTGTGTAGAGAACCTTATTTTGGCTTTTGGGAAGAGCGTCATCTGTCACAACAGTCCTCACACACTACAGACAATGTCCTCGGAAGATCAAGCAACACTCGCCTTACATGGTAAACCATCGACCAGGACAAGATACAATTTGAAATAAATTTAAGATGTCTGAAATGTTCATTTACCTGATAACAATTTAAGGATTCTGTGATATCGAAATGTTCGATTTTGATGACAACGCGGTTTCCAGGTGGTGCCACAATGGTGACTTTGCAGTCCAGTTTGTTGGCGTAACGCCCCCTCGAGGCATGAGAGTAAATACGTCCACCGGTACTGTGCACAAACTGCCAGCAAGAGTTGGCACTGATGGCAGTTTTGCAGGAAAGCTGGGGGAGAGAATAAGGGAAATCATTTGAAAACGTGATGAATTCCAGTATTTTTAATAAATAAAAGATGTGGTATGTTGACCTGAGTAAAATGCTAGAGTACCGAACAAAAATAATGATCGATTTAAAATAAAGCCTCAACGAATATTCCACTGAAACAACTGAACATAAAAGGAAGATTTCACAGGGTAAAGGTCCAACTAAAAACTGGTTAAAATGATTAAAAGACTTAATTATCCCAATTAGCATTTTTGTTTGCTTTTTTTTTCTGTTTATTTTATATGTAATATACTAATGCACAGTATACGATCGCCGGTTAGATGATGGTATAATTTTATGCAAAATGATCTGTGTCTTGTTTCGAAATTCGACAACACTGCCAATAAATTATGCATTAATTTAATGACGCATCCCTTCCTCTAGAACATCATTGGTCAAATGCTTATCTGTTGAAGCTGAAGGTAACCAAGAAAACTTTCGCACTGTGCAGTAATTTACGGATGACAAATATAAGGTTTTTGTGGCCGATAAATAACTCCGATATAGACCATACGCAAAGAGAAATATTAATCATTCGACGACCCTTTTCCATGAACCATACACTTTGAGTTGTTTATATTGTACAAAAATAACAATAACAATGTAAATAGCATGTTGAGTCGGTTAATGTTACACAATTATCAAAAGTTTTTTCTTGTTTTCTACCCCTAGTTCCCCCCCTTTTTTTCTTTTATTGGAACAGTAACATTGTATCTCTTGATGTTCACAATTTCAGAAACCTTATATCCAACTTGCCTCAAAGGACGCTACAATTCAGACGTGGTAAAGATGTGTAAAATTGTCTCTTAGTGCTCTCTCTCTCCCAATCATTTTATATTTGGGATACAAATAACTTATAATATTATATTAACTTATATACACCAACTGTGGATCATTACAATAGGCTGTGCTATATTACAAACTCGGTGTAATCCACCGTATGGATTTACCGCAAACCTCAAACAACTACATATGGAAATAAGGCGTCAAGCAAACACTTAAATATATTTCATATTGTTCTTGCTACTTGCTCGCATATTTGATATGCGTGCAAGTAGCAAGAACAAGACAGGCCTAACCATCACTTCCGTACAAACATGATGTACAGTGCACAGTTTACACTTCGAGACAACAAAATATACTACTGGAATTAACAAACCAGGCAGGGTAATTGTCCACTTAAAAGGCTTTCACTGTAACTGACATGTTAGACTATTAAACCATATAGCTATTTATAGCGCAGAACTGAACAGGCATATGCTCACTCAACTGGTCAGCAGGCTAGTTATGGATTAGTTTGTCCAGCCTGTTTCTGAAGGCAAGTTGCCTGGTATCAATCGTTACATGGACTATGTGATACATGGACAGTAAAGTCGATACAAGTATAGCTCATTAAGGGAACTCATATAGACCATACAGTTATATTGTGATGTATGTTTTTGATTGACACATCTTGTCCATAATGGCCGGCTCTCTTGATGGTGGTATAGTGAAGTTCTAAAAAAATGCGCGGGGATGATTTTATTTGAAATTCATTGATGATATCCCGAGTGACTGAAAATCTAGTTTATCCACGATTTTGGAAAGATAGGTGTTTCACATGTGTTTATAAGTAACAAGTTTATGTATAGCTTATGTTATATGAAATATATGAATACATTCTGTATGTATACTCAAACATCAAGCATTTGTGAAGAGACAATACAATTACACTAGCTTGTGGCTTAGAAGCGATTACCCAGTTCACTTGAAGGGCTATACCAAATTGGTCCTTGGTAGGCTACTGTATATATGTATGCACACCGCATACAGCTTCGCATCGTGTCTTTAACATGTTCTATCTCATTTTCATTTATTTCGTCCACATGTACATACAAGCATATTTAAATAAAAACTGCAATCATACAATGCAACGGAATGAAGAGGACGTCAAAAAAAAAAAAAAAAAACAGAAATAATGTGTTAAGGCAGCTGGCGACTTTGAAAGATAAAAGAAAGAAATTCTTTCCCGAATTGAGACACAAAAAACCTAATGAGAGTCATTTGTTGTATTATGATAGATAATTTTAAAACAAAATATGAACCACGCAAATTATGACATCAAGATGTTAGATCGATAATGTCTAATTGGAACAAATCATTTAAATTAGTCCAACTCGTGCTCGAATGATGAAAACATTTATTTATTATATCTATTATTGTTACATAAACTTTAATTTACTCGTGTTTCTGTTATTTTTCCGTTTCATCTCTGGATTTGTCCGACAAATGCTGTTTTTGTTTTCGCTGTCAGAGTGACAGGTCTCTAGAAATGTACCTATGTTATTGTATATGGGCACACCGATGAAAATAATATACCGCACGCATGAGATAATATAAATACATATATAATGTACATATACATATACATAAACATATATATATATATATGTATATATATATATATCTTGCCATGTGTGACAGATGGCGATACCAAATAAATTAAAAGCAAACTCACTCGAATTGGGTACCGTTTCACTGACGGATAAACCGGAAAGAAACACAGCCGTAAAAATCACCAGAAACTTCGTCGAAATTCCCATGATGAAGATGCTAAGTAATTATAACTATCAAAAAACAAACACAGGAATAGAAAACAAATCCAGCAAAATCGTATGGCCTCTGAGTTAAGAATCCACGAACGGTATAGTCTTCTTACAATGAACTCGACTAAATTGATTTTCAAGTCTCTCGGTCTATCGTTGTCAGTAGGAGTGATATCAGTTCTTGGTTCTTTTCTATTTTATAATTTCGGAGGGAGTTGTCATATGAAGTGAGAAATGTAAACACGCGAGTGGAAGTGTTCCTCCTTCTAACAAAGTATTAAGAGGACTTGATCACGCAAAGCTAACACCGGGTGGGTCCATTCAAGCGTTTCGACGTACGGTGATTAGAAAGGCCCTTAATTTGTATAGGGAGGTACGGAAGCAAGTGGTGGGTCAGGAGAACTTAGACCCAGCCGTGAACGACAGCTGTCAATCTCGAGTGATTAGTGGAGTAGTTAAGAGGTACTCAATGCTCAGAGGACAAAATTCTTAGTGAAGCCTTTAGTAATGAGAGGCTTAGCTGAATGGTGAGGAGAGTCTTCTGACAATGGTTACTCCAATAATGAAGTGTCAGTTAGGATGGGGACAATAGAGTGAGGAGGGGTCCCAGTTTAAAGGTGACACCACAATGGGAATCGTTTCCTACAGACTGAATGCACCTTATTTGGTTTTTCTCTGAATGATAGACCATCGGGGGTTTTTTTTTGCCCAGCGCAGTGGGTCTCGGGTCCAAGAAGGATACAAAAAGGAGTAAAAAGAGAAGAAAAGAAAAAAAAACTGAAGGGGGCCTTTGTAATAAACACTTGCGCCACAGGAACCCTACTTGTTGCTGTTAATGACTACCAGAATACAATGGGCTCTGATTGTTCACCAGATGCCAGAATTTAAGGGGAAAAATATGTAGAGGTCGTACGTTTAAGAGAACTCTCAGCAGCAGGCCAGGTGATATCAGGAGAAGCATGAGGAGGATTAAGTAATAAACAAGAGCAATGAGAAAGAAAGAAAGAAAGAAGTGGAGAGAAACAGGTCGGTAAAGAATTTGTGAGTGGTCAGAGATAAATATTCCGGAAGTAATGATGTTACACGTTAGCAGAAAGAGAATAGAGAACTAAAAAAAAAGAACTAAAGAAAGACAGACAGACTGCCAGAAACACAGAAGAACAAAACAGGGAAGAGATGATGATGATAATAATAGAAGAAAAGAACAAATCTACCGTTTAGTCATTTCGAATGAGTGACATGTAAGTCTGATTAACTATGAACACGTATAGATATATATACGTCAATCCTCACATGATATCTTGCAGTTAGGTGTCATGAAGACCGTCAACTCGACAGCCTATCATTAACATGGTACATTGCATGATTGGTATCGCTTCAAAAATTCGTTCTATAGAAATTATAGGAACATTTCACCAACAAATGAAACTTTTGAAATGAAAGAGAATATTTTTTTTTTTCACTGCAGACATTTAATATTTCAAATTAACAAGTTTTGATCAAATTTGGCATCTCTGTTTCCCAATGTCAGTTTCAGATGGCAAAACATTAGATTGCTCTTGGATGCAAAATCCATCTTTCTGTGACTCGGCCAGGAATCGAACCCTGAACTTCAGTCAGTGCTATCATGATCGACTTAATTGCCACCACATTTATCCACTTTGCCACATCACTTGAAATTATTAATTTATATCATACTGATTTTCCAGTGAGGAAGACATTTTGAGTTTTAGTAGATTATCATATCTTACATATTCCAAAAAGAATACATCACGATGCACGATCATTCCATTGCTGACAGCTATATATATGCTCTCATATGCAATATGAAATCATATTTACCATTTCTTTTTATTTATCGCAAATTTGAACTAAGTTAGAGTACGTAACAGATTTAAGGCGACCAGCGTTTTGCCTAATTTACTTTACTGGTCACGTGGATATACAGGCATGATACGGTATACATAACACGGGGACAGCGTGAAATTTTGTTTCTTACTGCAAATGGTTACATGTGCAAATTTTATCGTCAAGAAATAAGTTGATCATATAACTGATTTTTGCAAGGTTTGTTCTTTTTATTCATGTGGAATTCCCCCCCCCCCCCCTCCCTTGTATTACAGGCTAACTGGATTATTTGACTAGTTTCCAGTTTAATAAAATATTTTGTTGTTCACATTTCTCAAAGGCCACTGGTGAAATTGTTCGATGTTGGGAGGGGGCATGTATCGATGACATTGGAAGAGTTTCGGGGGGGGGGGACTATCTCCATCCCCTAAATATCGTGGTTTGGACTAGGAAAAAAACAATGATGGTATCATTTGACAATGATTCAAAAATATTACATAGTACAGTTGGAAAAGCACATGAACACATGTACACATGCTGTTGTTGCAGTGTTGGTTGATTCTGAGCCTTCCAGGTTCAGGTGAAACCTGCACTGAATGACGTGTGATCCGTTCTCATAGTCAAACCATTATCGAAGTGTCATTAACGAGTTACAACCCAATTTCGCGATATAGATCCCGCTTATACATTCTCTCTCTGTTGAAAGTTTTATTTTTTCTGTTGCTATGTAAGTTAACTGTCTATAGCCTATGCCTATATCCTTACACAATAATCGAACAATTCAAGGTCGTATTTCTACCTAATGACGCACAGGACGACGGACTCCTGTCTAATTGGAGTTGTCACAATCAATACAAGGTTGCTGTTCCGACGAGGGTCCACGATACTTGAGAATGTTGATACTGAATACAATCAAACTCTACGGACTTATTTTCCTCGATACCAGGTTCTCTTCAAGATGACTATGAGGATTTCTGTGGCCCAGATAGATGGGGAGTTTACGGCCATTGTCGTAAATATGACCTCATTCATATCAGAAGTGGGTGCACACTAGAGCTGGAGGTGTGGGAGGAGAGGCTGACGTAAGGCGATTAGGCTTTGCCATTCATATTCTGTTCAAAGGAAGGCAACAGGCTGGAAAAGACAAAGAAACTTTCAACCTTGCACAATCCTTTGCTGTTGTTCAAGTTGATCACGTGCGTTGCTTGTTGTACAAGACCAGTGATTGACAGGACTGATCAGATATAAGTCCCCATATAACTCAGGAAAAGAGCTCCTGCAAGATACTAGATGTGTACCATATGTAAGTCTCCAGTATAAAAGGCATATAGGCTTCCTTAAATGAAGGAAAAAAAGTTTTCATTGCAGACGTTTAAAGCCCCATTTCAGTACCTTGTTCCTCACTCAGGACATTGCTATTTCTCTGATCAAGGAAGATTCCTATAGGTGCCCCAAAGTTACCAAAATGCCAGGTAAACGGCAATCTTGTTTTTCTTTGGAATTTAAGCCCTCATCTGACCTTGAAATTTGACACCAGTGAAATATTAATTGAGTGTATTGTAGATTAACCTCAAAATAGTGTTGAAATTAAGAATACTTCTCAGTCTTAAATTACTACTACTTTGCAATGTTACTTTTAAGACAGTCAAGATAACGAAGGAATACAAAGGACATTGAAGCAGTTGCGCCTATGTGACGTCACAAATTTCTCATGAGTGCAATGTGCCACTTTGAAATTCAAATTCAATTTTTTTTAAAAATTCATGACTTTTGGAACGGAAGATGCTATTGAGATATGGTTTATACGAATAAAAAGGGAAAAATATTCCCATATTTTATGAAATATTAATTTTCTTCAGTGGCCAGTCCCCTGACAACCGATATCTCTAACAAATGTAAACCAAACGCAACGTTTCTATATTTGCTCAATTTTTACTGGATAATGGCACTCATGTGTGGCTGATTTAGCATAGCATGCAGGAGGAATCTGTACCCACATAGCAGGAAGAACAGTGCACGGTGTTGATTTTGGTTGATTTTGCTAGGATCCACACTAGGGATGCCTTGGACCCTGCGGAGGTGGGGGGGGGGGGGTGACGATGAGAACTTAAACATATTGCATCATAGTCTTGTGTTGAGGCCATGGTAGTGTTTTCTTCTTCCGGTATAAGCTATCGATACATTCCATACAGTTCTAGGACCTCATACAGCTCACATGTACTAAGACACGATCGAGTCACTGTTCACCTGTGGACCAAAACAAGTAACAAAGGCTATAACAGTTCAAAGCAGAGCCTGTAGGCAGAAGGGTCGTTGTGGGACTGTGGAAATAAAGGGAGAAGATTCACCGAATCTTGACCAAGATTAATTGCTACATTTACTACCTCGGTATCCCTAATAATTACGACTGCACTGACCATCATGATATGTCAACCAGAGTGAGAGATAGAAGACGTCAATTGTTCGTTTTCCGAGTACTTACACAATGTCTGCCAGATAATTGCGAACGTCTGTAACATCTAGATGAGGTTGCTTCATTGTACAGTGACCGCCTCGGTGTTTTTTCCACAGAAAAATACTTTTTCAGATGTACCACCATTCATGCTGTGTGTGTGTAAGTCATTGGTTGGGGATTAAGGGATGTATGTTGCTAGGGACCACAAAGCCAATACCTGGAAAACTTAACGTGATGGTCGTCAAACCACCTTTTTGCGAAGGTCTATAAATTCATTTTAAACTTCAAAGCAAGCTTTTTCTGCGTAGTTCGTTTTTAAGTTTGCAACGGTGGTAGTCTTCTGATTTTAAATTTCCTCAAGAGTGGATGGTGAATCCACTTTGTTTTACATTAAATTCAAGCCATGTTTTTGAACTGCTTCTTTTTCAAAATGTTTTAATATGTCTTTTGATAGTAGTGAGTGTCTAACTATATGATATTACGTAGATGTTGGATCACTGACGTTATCGGACTGAGCGTTATATCTCTCACGAAATTTTTTATTTACATTAATTGTTGTTGTCACAGACATACAGGACCCCAACCCCACACCTTTAGTCAGAAAATATCTGCAATTTTTTGAACAGATTGCGAATATTATTTCAGGTACCATACTCCCAAGAGGAGGCAGTTCTAGAATGAAGTAGGGGCTTAAGTAGGGGCTCCCCCCCCCAAAAAAAGCTTTAGCTATCCCCCAAAATTGGACAAATAATTAGCTAGCATTTAAATTTATTCTTCGGAAGAGTAAGTCTTTGAAATAAGAGAACTGCTCAAAATAAAGAATATTTGGATGCGGGAGAAGTGCTGTTTCCTGCAGTATGAGACGTTTTTTTTTTTAGCTAAAGTCTCTTGGTACGCTAGGTGCCAAAATGGTGAATTTGTCAATTCGTCTCTCAACTTACAGCGGGCGGCTCCCTAGCTGTTCCCATCCTGTTGTCATATGTCGTAAAGTAACAGGGAGCATACATCACAGATAACCCACGCTGTGACGGTTTGGGCCTGCCTAACTGGCCATTGTGAAGCATTGGAAGACAGTTCCTTGGCTCGGTGCAAATTGTTTTTATCTCTTGTTTTAATACTTTCATAGGATTACTGAATTAAAACAAAATGCTGCTTATTAAAAGAAGATTCTCAAACGAAACCAATTTCTCAAACGTCTGTGCTTTCGTGAACACGTGTACAACTTTATTAGGTTGTTCTTATATTACGTACTATAGCGAAAATAACAAGAATTCCAAAACAAATCACCTGTTTCTTTCTTAAATAGAAATGTTTTGCAAGACTGATGGAAAGGACTGTCTGAAATGGGTAAAATGTCCCCATACTTTACTTCCAATGTGCACGGTTTGCTTTGATCCCACGGTAGTAAATTTACTATCATAACGCAATATTTGAATGTCATAGCTTGCTGTGAGGCCTTTGGTATTTCAGATATTGTGGCATATCTATATACCGCCACCAGTTCCACAGCCTGACTTCAACGGGTCGTCCCACGAATGGAAAGCCTCAGAATTCGTGACGTCGCTAAGTAGTTAGCCGTATTGCTCACTGCAATGAATGGAGTTTGGGAATACATTCAAATTTAATAGACCAACCGAATGTGTTTGCCATTTGAAGTAACTTTACAATTGGTTTTACGCTTTTGTTCATGATATTCAATTGAACTGCACCTTCCCTGCTAAAAATCCGTAACCCATACCTGATACGTCCTACAATAGACGTATATGTAGCAATATGTGCCCCCCCCACCCTTGTGTGTAGTAGGCCTAATTGTTTACTGCAAGAGCCTCATCACAATGCATTATGTAATGTTCCAGTGTAGGCCTATGACAAATATCTACTTTGCAACAAAGTTACTGACAGTGCTTCTCATCTGATGTTAATTGACAAAAGGAATACTTTTCAAGCGTCACATTCGGTTGCTCAGCATAATTTATACCAGTTCTGCGAAAGATTTCGACGGCCTGGCAAATATTAGCACATTTATGGCACAAAATTATCCTTAATAGGACAATTTATGGTCTGAACGATTTGATAGAAACTTAAAATCATATCTAGGCCTAATTATAAAAGAAACGAATGGCGGAATGATTGATCTAATTGTTGTGAAAGAAAGTGATTCAGATCCCCTGCCAACCTCAATTATTGACTAAGGTGGTTGGGGGAGGGGGTGTACTTATCGTACCAGACAGTTCCAGTTCTCCCAACCACTCAGTCTTAGCCCCTCATCCTTTTAAAACTCCTCGTTCAAACCCAGGTCCTAATTTACCGTCTTCAATCTCTGCTAGAGATCATTCTTCGACGTCAGTCCTCAGTGTCAAGTGTCTGTCATCGACCCGAAACCGGAAGTAAATGATTGCACCGGAAAGACTTTCTATGACTCATTAGAAATGCACTGACCTATTCGCAGCATTTGCTTTCGCCAATTGCAATGAGCTTTTATTTTTGTATTGGCGATATTTTCGTTCAAAATTTTATAAAAGAAGTACGACTGAAAGTTGACAGGATGATTGCTTTGGTGGTTTTAAAATGTCAAATCGTCAGCTGGCTCATGAATAACAATTTTCTGATCTATGCAACTAAAACCAAAAAAGAAAAAAAAAAAAAAAACACTGCGTGGCAGACGTGTGACATCGAACCACATATTTAGGTTTTAGAAGTTTAGGAAGTGACAATGGTGTCGAAAAAATCTCACATTCTTGGTCCAGTGGGATGTATACCTACTAACAGCTGTGTGCGATAACTCAAATGTTTATAGAGGAAATTATAACAAAAATGACAGAAAGGTGTAAACGGTAAGCGAAGCATAAAATGACGCGGTTCGAGGCAGAGACGTAGGACTATGCAATTCTGCGATAGAAAAAAATAACTAGTTCCTCAAATTAGATGGCTTTCCTACCACATTCTTTCACATCCTTTGTTCGATGCTTGTTAAGCTTGTTGTGTTTTAAGGTGATAACACTTCTCTTTATAGCCTTCAACTTCCAAAACGTGACTGAATGTGCCTCTGCATGGTCTTCAATAAGTGTACGTATTTGGATGAAGTATACGTATTTGGATCAAAGGTCTCTAAATTAAGCTTTTAGTAAACCCTTTCTTGTAATTTTAAAGATGAGTGATATGTACAATATATCGTGACGTTACATCATGGAGTATACATAATAAATTAATGTTTAACGATTCTAAGACAGAAGTCCTTAATCTATATATATATATTTCTTCCAAAATTTCCGAGTCTGAAAAGCCCGTCTTTTCCTCGAGTCTCAATTGGTGACACTTTAGTTGATATTACCAGTAATGCCAAGAGCCTTGGTATCATCATGGGTTGTACGCTACAGATGAAAGATCATGTAAACAATATCGTTTATGCAGCTTCCTTTGCTATTTAAAAGATTGGTCAATAAAGCAAATATCTTGATCGTAAATCGACTGAACGTCTTGTTCATGCTTTTTGTACGTCACGTCTCCGCTACTGTAATAGTCTCCTGTATGCTCTTCCATTAGTAAGTCACATCTCTAAGTTACAAGGTATACAAAAGTCAGCAGTCAGATTAGTTTCCCCGTTCTAACAAGCATGGAACATACTGCTCCCATCCTGCGTGAGTTGCACTGGCGACCAGTTCTTTATCGTATTCATTATAACATAGCTCTACTTACCTTCAAATCTCTGTATGGTATGGCCCTGGATTACATTTCAAATCTTATTACTAGATATACACCAAGTCGCTGTTTACGATCCTCTTCTGAATTGTTTTTTTTTCCAACCTCCTACTTCTACATCTAAGTTTTATGGGGACAAATCTTTTACCAGGGCTGCCCCAGAGATTTGTAACAGTTTGCCGGCTAATGTGCGTTCTTCAACTAATATTAATCATTTAAAAAGGATTTGAAAACTTATTTTTTGAATTGTTTAAATTCATAACTACTCATGTATTTTATGCTTTTGAGAATTGACTGTTTCTATATTATGTACATCGTTACTTCTTTCTTTGTAATTTTCTTTGTACAGCTCTTTGAGTTTTACGGGAAAGCGATTTATAAATAGCATTATCATTATTATGCAGAAAAGACAGGATCGCGTTGCCTCTCGACCGTTGCCATGGCACCGATTCTTCTACGAGATTGATGAAGGAGGAGACAAAAGTGGGATGTTGGATTCTACTCATCTTTGATTGTCAATTCTCTCTGCCCTGAACCAGAAAGGCAGGAGTTGACATATTTTGTCTTCATTTCTACATTTTGTCATATCTTTATGACATGTATATTTACATTTGGTAAACTCACTCAACATGGAAGCCTGTTTGTCACACCATGGAGCTAAAACGTTCCGACAATTTGTAAGGATTTACAAGTCTTACAGGTAGACTTCAGGGCCATCGATGGGATTAGATTATGTATGAGAAATGTTTTGCTACTACAGGGAAAAACAATCAAGACTCACCGATCAAGCTATCCCCCCACCCCCAGCTATGATGTACTGTCGGGAAGAGTCATGCACTACTGATGAATATGCATATCCCAGTTTCTCGAACACATTCGATGCATTCCTTTGTTTCTATAAGTTTCATCATCTGAGAACTGAAAGTATTTGGTTTAGTGCCAAAGGTACACTTCCCGTCGGGTGAGGTGAGTCACGTGAGTCACGGCATGGAAATACAATGGATCTTACTTTCAATTGAAAAACAAACAAACAGCAGCAACAACAACAACAATAATAGGGAACAACAGCCCAAGGGCACAGTGGTTCCTTGCACAGATGGAGAGCACATAATGTAAATTATGAAGTAAAAGGGAGCATATTGCATTACTTTGTACGATAGCCCATATTATCCATTTCTGACCATGAACTCTCACATTTGTAACATAAAATCTGTAGAGAGAAAAACATATTTCATGCTTTTATAAAATGGCCCATTTCAGACATTGGACCCCAAACATGACAAACATACACCCACATGGAACGACTTCCATATCACTAATGTGAACATCAGCAGTGTAATACATGCAATCTGTAGGAGAAGTATTTTTCATGATTTCACAACAGACTATGGGCACTACGGTTCCTTGTACTTGAAATACACATACTGTAAAATGATATGCCTGAATTCATAAATATCAAAAAAGCCATTTCAATTAATGCAATGAATTGAAGATGTTGATTTCGAACTGCAATATACAGCAATATCCCATTCACTAAAACAGCTGTAGATCTCTGCAAATTGCAATAAGGCTTATCACATCTATGCCCCTTTAAAGTCCATCAATCTGACAACATGCCCTGGAGGGAACTCCTGGGGTCTAGTTTAAACTGGTAAGAACACCAACTGACTTATTTTCTTTCATTGCGTTCTGCCCTCTTCACTAATTGAAAAGACACATGAATGAATACATTAGCACTCACGCACGAGAAGGTAAACTGATCCAGGCAAAACTTGTCTGGCGTGACCACCTACAGTACTGCAAACAGCACATTGCTGCTTCTTCATTTGATCAAGAAACTGCTAACTCAAGCAGTACTTCCATGATGCACTGGAGGGGGACTGATGGAACATATGAGCATCCATAGCATAACAAGGTTTTCAGACTTATGCCCCCAGTTCCCCCAGATGACCTTTGACCTCCACCAAAAACAATAGGGCACACCTTCTCAATATGGCAAACCTACATACCAAGTTTGACTTTCATCAGACTTTCCCTTATTGAGTTAGAGCGAACCTAAGCAAGTGTCACAAATGCACACACACACACACACGCCAACCTGACCGCACTAGGTTCCTTTGCTGACTCAAGGAACCAAAAATATAGTTTTTAATGTATGCTTTCTATATTTCTTTCTGTGAGCAATCATGCAATTGCGATAAAATTATTAAAGCCTCTTTTTTCATGGTCACATTGAACAACAGCTGTAGTCACTGTGTGTTCCTGCATGAAAAAGAAACAGAAAGAAGAAACACTGAATTTTCAAACTGGTATCAGCACCCGGAGGGAAACCCATAGAAAGCGGAAGATACCAATGTACGTATGTAAGGAGTAAAATGCCCCTAAAAATTTTACATGCACTTAAAATAAATGTCCCGGATGAACATTCAAAGCTCTCCGAGTATAGTCCAATGCATACATAGTACGCAGTATATGTGTATACGTAAGACCAACTATTTAAGAGGATTTTTCTGAACAAAGGTTAATTTTTTCTGATCTAACAGGAGGAACAAAAGCTAACAATAAAGACCGTTCCCTTGTTTCAGTTCAGGTGTGAACACTCAACATATTGTCAACGAAAAAAAAAAAAACAAAGTATGTGTTTTAAGTTATTTGTTTAGCTGTCAGTTCCTTTGTGGGTGGGCGACCCTTGAACTGACATGGTACGGTTCCATTTCTTTACAATACAAAGACTGACCATGTACCTGGAAAAGTTAAAACAAAAACAAAATAAAACAGAAAAAAAGGTCGACGAACCCAAGTAATCTTTCCGATTGCTGATAAACAGTCAACAATGACAAACTTGAAAGACACACACACACAAATGCACATTTTGATCCATCTACGATGGAAGCAGAGTGCAAATAGGCCAACATGTGTTACGTGGTAATAGGAATAATGCTAGGGGGACGATTAGGTTATCCCCCTCTTTTATTTGTCTGCTGTTGTGATATTGTGCCAGAAGTATTAGTTGTTTACATCAAATAAAAATTAAATTCAAACTACTGCAACTATTTTCTGAGGAAAACACCGGCTTGAAGTACACAAGTAAGATAAACAAACTATGTACTACTTTTGCCTTTACTTTAAAATTTGCTCTTTGCAATTTTTCACATCTGAAACGAAGCGTCGGACAAAATGCTCCATGATCAAGTCTCATGCTGGATGTATAAATTTGGAAGATACGCTTCGCTGGAAAATTGCAAGTCAAACAAGGAAACGTCTTTTCCAACATGCACCCACATAATCATTCAAATTAAAACAGAAACAAAACTAAAGCAAACAAATAATAAGATAGCAGTTGCGTTGTTATTATCATTTCTATAACGCCACGTGTCATCAAAATCCGAGCGTTAAGGAGGCGACAACATGCAGGGAATACCGGTAAAAGATTTGGTGCAATAGATCCATGCCAAGTTATCTTTGACTCCTTGCAAGTTGACGACATGTTTGAGCATTCGTTTAGAACTATTCCAAAATGAAAGTGAACTGTCAGGACATTTCGAATTCGATATTACGCATCTCTGATCTCTCGATATCGAGCTATCTTATGTAAACAACACAAAATAATGAAAAAAATGACTTTAAAAATACCAAAACAATGAGATTTCGGACAACTCAGAATTGGACCAACATTCGAAATATCTTGAAATTAAGTCTTGACAAGTTGAGTCCACAATATCAATTTAAGGCTGACACTGGATAAATCGTGTTTCTGATACCGCCAACGAAATTCACTACATCTGAAAATGTTGAAGATATCTTCGATCGGCAATGCCATATCCCAGGGGATAAACCTTGCAGACGTTGCATAATACAAATAGAGCTTGAACGAATGCAGTGAGTTTGTTTGTTTTCTGTTCCGTTGCGAAATAATAAAGTTAACAACGCCGGCACAAAATTATCTTCGTCTTGACATGCAATTTCACCACTTGAAAACAACAAAACAACCGGTAAAATGTTTTATACACCAAACGCGGCCTGTATTTTAGTATTTTATATACTTCAGTTCTTCTTGCTCTTGTTGCAAGTCTGCCTAACACGACGAGTGGTACGGACATAAATACTGAAAAGTCGGAAGAGGTTACAAAAGCCTTCAATTGTCAGCACGTTTTCGCTTAACCCAGTCACACGGACGTTTCCCTGGACGCTCGCCTGTAGTGGTATTCAGCCTTCGAGGTTTTGCTATGACACGGACTATCTGCGGGAGTTTGTAGAGGGCGTTTTCTCTCGGCGCGCTTCTGCCGTAGTAAGACGGACGACAAAGAGAGTGCAGACACGAAGGAGATGCTGGTTACCAGGAGAAATGACATTCGATAGGACTCCATCTTATCGTAAAGAGCACCTGAGGAATAAAAAAAAAAGGAAGTCAAAGGACTTTCTGATTCCTTGCCAATATTTATGACACATATACAGGATAACCAGCGTACCAAAGCAAACCAGTTTTGAAGTTCAATTACACTTTACCATTCTTGAATTCTTACCATGTCCTACGAAGTTTTAAAACTATGACTTTTAGTGACCTCATGTGACCACTGACCATCATAAAAATAATGACAGAGATCATGTACTCATTAAAAGTTGCTAATGTTAACAGCTTGAAGTCCCAGCAACATTCAATCGCTGAAATATCTTTGGTTGTCAAACTTTCAACTCTGGTGACCTCAAATGACCTTGACTTCCCTGAAAAACTACAGAGATCATCTCATAACGGAAAACCTACACATTATAAGTTTTAATTCCAACAATTTTCGCTTCTGGAGATACTGTGTTTACAAGGTTTCTAAACTATGACCTTATACTGACCTCGTGTGACCTTTGACCTCCCAAAAACATGACATCGTCATAGGTTTACCAAGCGCAACCAATGATAAGAGTTTGAAATTCCTGCAACTTTCAGCAGCTGAGGCATCTTTAAGTGACCTCAAATGACCTTTTACTTCCTGGAAAAGAATAGGGGTCATCTACTCACAATGAACTAATGGTTAAAGTTTGAAATTTCAACAACGTTCAGTTGCTGAGATATCCTCCTTCATCGGTTTTAAGACTTTCCCTCTGGTGACCTCAAATGACCTTTGACCTACGTGCAAAGAATAGGGATCATCTTATCTCAATGGACTACCTACACACCAACTTTGAAGTTCAACTTTCGCTTCTTGAGATATCGTTTCGACAAGCCAAGGCGTCACAAACACACACAGACGCACCCACACAACAACCCACACTCACACACCCAGACACACACACGCGCCATCACCATTGCCTTAGGCAAGGAATCATCAAAACTAGAATGAACAACAAAACAAGAGCCCAAGGGCACTACGGTTCCTTGCGTGAAGATTATTTCAACTATAGTAGTCTTAACCAAGGTCCATCCACAATTTATCACATCCCATGTTGTTCGTTAGAATACTGATTAGCCAACGGTTCTTGACTACCATAGTACTATACCTGAAAAACCCTCAACACTGTAACATATAATCTGTTGAAGAACTATCTCTTCGCACAAAGTAATAATTTATGGCCCATATGGCCCAACCTGAAGTTGCACCAACAAATGTTGAACACTGCAAGGGGTCCACTACCACAATGCTAATTTGACAATCCTTCCACATTGTAATGCAAAATATATGCAGAAAAGAAACATTTTGCATTATTTCATAAAATGGTCCATATGGCCCATATGGGACCAATTCCTCTGAACAACCAGAAGGAACCTCTAACATAGTAGAAACGTGACACAATTTCAACTTAATGCCATACAATCTGTAGGAGAAGAGGTTTTTTCATGATTTCTTTGATGGCCCATTTGGGCCTTGGACCCCAAAATATTTAGCACACTGAATGCAACATTACCATAATGCATCCATAAACCAAGAACAAAATTGGTCAAAATATATCGTGTTAAAAAGGTTTCCAGAGTGCCCCCCCCCCTTCCCATCGTGCCCCAGATGACTTGGATCTCCACCAAAAGCACTAGGGCACACCTTCTTAATATGGCAAACCTACATACCAAGTTTGACTTTCATACGACGCTCCCCTACTGAGTTAGAGCGTACCCAAGAAAGTGTCACAGACACACACGCGCACCAACTCGACTGCATAGACTCCTTTGCTGACACAAGGAACCAAAAATGATATTACTTGAAAGATTTCCACAGCATTTTGATATTGTGCTCCGCACTACAATCTTTTCATTATCGGTCGACTGCTAAATTCCTTTGTTTAGCCTCGTAGGGCTCATAACGCATATTATGCGTGTAACGTTACTTATAGCACTTACAGCGGGATGAATAGGGACTAAGCTAAGAGAAGTGAAATTACTCAATTGCTTACCAGCTGGGATGGTTCCAGTCAGGAATCCTATACCTCTGGATACAGAGGTTATTGTCAGCACCTCATCACTACAACTGCTGCCTAAGATTTCAATGCTACAAGGATAAAGTAGTACGTTGAAGCCGGCACGTAAAACGCCAGTTACTGCAAAGAAACATATATTTTTAATGTTCATAGCACTGTCAGGGAATTCTCTCTTATGTAACCAAATAATTTAACCCTAGTAAGTGACTTTCCTTCATCAATGGCAAACTCAACATAGACATCTTTGTTTCTAATGAGTCTCTGTGTCATTTTGTCGCTTCGTCTCAATTTTGACCAATGAATAAGAACCCATCCAGCTAGCAGATCTCTCAAGGCTACAGTAGTTGATGTACTGGCATTAGGTACAATGCCGTGTGCAAAAGATGCGAAAACGTTTATAAGAAGAATTTGACTAGTGTCCTGCTCAAAAAATATATGCATGACAAAAAGCCACCATCGATTCTTATGAACGAAAGCAAATGTGTTTTCAAATCAGAACAGTAGAAAATAGTAGCAATATCTTCCAAGGATTATTATCTATTCAAAATAAGGCCATAAAAGCAGTGTTTACTTACTTATATTCAAGAAAACGAACTGTGGGAAGGTGGTTGCAAACGCCATTGCCAAGGAGAGTCCAATCATCATGATTACTTTACCCAAGAGAAGGTACGTGTTCCTGAAGGGGAACCTTTCCCCGACGGTAGCGAGTACAACTTTGGTGACAAATTCGCAAATAGCTGAAATTGTGAGGAGGAGAGCACCTTTTCGAGAACTGACCCCGACGCTTTCGTAAAAGCTGATCTGCATTAAACAGATAAAGAGAAATAAGAAAGGAAAACGAAGCTTAAAAGTAAATAACAAAGAGCGAATGTTCTCGTACGTTATGAGAGGAGAACTGATTTCCTAAGGCATGTCTTCTACAAACCGATGGTGAGGGTATACTTTCGATACTTCCATCTGTTCATCTACTGGAGACAACTGCAGATGATGATTGATTCTCTGTCATCTTGTTTCTGATTCATTACCTTCTCCATCACATGTGCTGAAAGAATGTCTTTGATGGAAGCTGTACGTGAAGGCATGATGTAATGTCCAATTCTATGGCACTTCCATCCACCATAGAAGGACCACTGCCTCTCATCGAAGTAGATCTGAACATCTAGTCACATATTTGCAATGAGAACCGATGTCGTTCTGACATCCTTTTATGATAAACCATTTCGGTTTGTGATATTCTAGATAGCAAAATATTTGGAATTTTTTAAAACAAATAGATGCAAAATTTGAATGTTTTTTCTCTCTCATTCTCTCACAACAATGAGCCACCGATTTAAGAGAAGCGGAAGACGTTCAGAAAGCAGTTAGATGCAATATCTGATGCGGAATTATGCACTTTTGGAATATGCTTTTCAAATTTTATTTCTATTTTGGTTTTTCTCTATATAGCACCAATCACTCCTTGATACGGCGTCTACGACCCATATAGCGCTGCTGCCGCCCTGCTCTCTTCGCTGCTTGCCAGTTTGATTCATCTTCTTCTGATAGCACCATGGGAATGAACTAGTTCCACGAACTTGTTCACTTGTCGTGCAGGCGCAGAGTTCCTACATACCTTATACCATCGGAACCTGCCTCGGTTGATTGATGTTATTACACCTGTTCCATATTCGTTGGTTGTATCTGCATTCTAGTCATTTCTTTGTTCTCTAGGAATAAAATTTAAGACGAATCTACCCAGTTAGTTGTTTTAAGTAACTTCAAATTACAAAAAAGCGGTTACAATGGAGAGCGTAACAGTGACGTCACTTTACTGTAGTGTCCCAGAGTGCATAGGTCGTTATCACTGCTAGCGAATGCCAGTTATATGTCGAAATTGCTGTACATTAAGATACATTAAACAATTAGTCTTTGATTGTCGTTTGACTTACTGACCGAATAATTGTCCCCGGAATATAAACTTTTCCTTCTTTTTCACAATTTACTATTCCTCTTCTTCTCACTATTATATTTTGCGTTTAAGCGATGTTAATATACAAACGGGCACTTTCAATGCTTCATGCAACTGAAAGGGTGACTCCAGTTGGCAGTGACGTCAAGCTATGCTTCGGGAGATGGCACTGTGTGCCAGTGACTAAAACGGAGCGGGTGACGAATATGAAAAAAAAAATATATGACATGATAGGAGAGCAATAATGACGAACTACAGTAATAACAAGGATTGAAATGACGTGGGTGAGTGTTTTGTCACAGAGGCAACGTACAACGTCTTGACGGGGAATTAAACATCGCCCCATCACATAGGTTTTTTTTCTTTTCATCGTTTCGAACAAGTTGGCATACAATGAAATTGTGACGTATCGATCATCTATAACTTTGGTTCCCAACCGGGAATATTAGTACACCTTAGGGTTACCAGGAGGTCTTCAGATCTGGAAAGCCTGTTAGACAGTTAAAAATTAGTGTTATACAAAACGCAATGTGTGTGTGTGTGTGAGGGGGAGGGGGAGGGAGATTTATTGCAATTATGGTGTATCTAGGTTGGTTCTTCATTTTCTTGTGGAAGGGTTACCAGGAGATCAGGATTACAAATGAGGTGTACGGATGAAAGTCCAAAAGGTCGGGAACCACTGATCTAGAACGATAAAAAAAAAATTTCAAGCTTAGTTTCCAGTGGGTTCTACACAATGTGCTACCAGAATATCAAACTGAAATTGGCCTTGTACGTGTAATATCAAATCGGGTTACATAAAGTATTCTCAAGTCATCTGTGACAGCATGTAATCTCGATGGAAACGATCAACAGGACAGGCCAATGTTATCAAAATCTTTTCACGATTTTGGGTCTATCAGTCAGTTTTGTCAAATTCTTAAACATGGGTAGTTCATCTGTTGTACACAAAACTAAGTTTTCTAGGCCATAATTCAAACATCGGAACATAAACAAAACAACGCACTGCCTCCAGCGAATGTTGTCCCGTTCACTTTCATGTGACGTGACTCATCCACAGGGATTTATCTACTTCGGTGTACATCCCTCGTTAATGTTAACTAATTGGAGAGTTGCATGCAAACTAGTTGCAATGCCTTACGGTTTTAATCTTCGCAAGATGCAGTGGCACTTGAGTGTGATGACGTTTCGTTTTAATTAAACGTGATGTTTCGTTTTAATCACTGAACACATGCAGCACAATAATTACTTCGAGTTCGTATTTGTTTTTACATGATGGTGACTTTATAGACTTTTTTGCGGAATGTTCACAGACAATCCTCTGCTGGTTTCACCTTTCATTTAAATCCAGAGAACGTAGATACAACAATAGTAGATAGAGCACGTCAATTGAAGAAAAAGGTAGATCAATATTCAGAAGAACTGGCTGCCCTAAACCTTCGTGACTGACTGAGATAACTATATTTAGAAACAACTGTGAGTCACATGAACAAGCTTAAAAATCTGCAGGTGTCAGTAAGTTAGCAGTTTGCTCTTTCATTAACATACGTCACAATGAGGTAGTATATGCGTCACATCCGGAGCCTGCAATGGAATGAGTGAGGCGAGTTCTACTTGCGTGTGTGCGCTTGTCTCTGTGTATGTAGGGGTGGGTTTGGTGGAGTAATATCTACAACCGTTACACCATTCTAATGCAATCCATGAACTACTCTAAAGGAGAATGGGTATTATGGTAAAAAATTATGGTTAAAAAAAAGACTTGAAATACTGTTCTTTGCAGTCTTCATCCGACAGAATTATTTTCATCCATCCTCCGAGATAATGATAGTATGGATAATGAATACAAAGTTCGATAAGCATCTTTCCCAGTTGAAAGAAATTCCGAGCTTTAGTTGAAAGATAAAACTATGAGTGTGTGTTTACCTTCGGAGGAATTTTTTTTTCTTTTCTTTCGTCTGAGGGACATCTTTTCGGCATTACTCCTTTTAAGTCGATTTTTAATAGTAATCTCTTTAAGTGTTCAGAATGAATGCTCAAAGTTCACTTGGAGGAAGGCCATTTCAACAGTACAGTATATGCAAAAGTCTTGTTTTTAACTACCTGGCCGGTATGTAAGTGAACTTAAATAAATTCAGCGGATCGAAAAGCAAAAATGTTCAGAGAAAAAATGTTTTGTGTGCAAACTTACAATGTTCACGAAGAAAACAGACCATAACATGGAAACCGTTATGGTAAAGACTAGAGTACAGACAAGCATCGACAGATATGACGCTTTTCCATCTCTCCAGACGACCAGTCTCACGAAATCTTGTAGTGGTGTCTGCTTCAAATTCATCACCGTCAACCACGAGAGATTCTCGGACGGCGGGCGGTGGATGCGATGTGCTCCCTGAAGTGGACGCCATTGTCTTTTCCTTTCGAGACGCTTCGGTCGCAGATCTTTGACGCCGTCGGTTTTTCCTCGTCGTCGTCACAATCGATCTTGGACGCAGACGACGATGAAGACGATGTCGTACCCAGATCGACTTTTGGCGGGAATATCAGCATGGCGGGCGGTACGGACACGAGGAGAGTACACATCGCGATGATTTGTAGAGTCCTTCTCCAACCAAACGACTCCACGCAGATGCTCACAGGTTCACTCGCGACAAGCAGCGCTGAGAAGACGAGTACAAAAAAATAAAAAAGAGATAATAACTTACCCCCATTTTATTCTACTTCGTCTTTTTCAGTTGCTCTCTTCATTTATCTAGACTTTTTTACAGTGTTACTAAACCTTTGTACTACAGTGACTAATGGTTTCTGCTTCAAGTCGGTAGTTACTACTGTTTTCCCTATGTCAATCGAGTGACTTTGTTTACAAGAGCTGTTGAGACTGGTAAACACAACAAACAACACATTCAAACGTATATCAGCGGGACCTAGTATGTCGAATGGTGTGGTCTTATTGGCTCTGCTGTGAATCGTTTGTGCTGCGACGGTGAGCGAGAACTTCAGCCCGATTGTGACAGGTTTCCTTCACTGTAGCCTAATTCCACAGACTGAGACTTTGGTGACAGCAATTGTTTAGTGAGCTTGCCAACATACAAGGAATGGTACTTGCAGACAGAGAATTACAGAGGGTTTACTGGTGAGTGTGAACCACCTCTATATCAACAACACATAATAAGTAACGTGCTAATCAATATTACCACACATACCCCCCCCCCCCCCAGTCCATGCGAAGGATCTACGTCAGCGTTTTGTCATGTCTCTGATAATTTTTTTCGGTTTTGTGCTGCAAACCGTTCTGTTTATGTTCGCTTCTCAAGGTACTAGCAATTGAGAAATGGGAAAGGTGTGGAAAAATTCTCCAGTATTCTTTCCGTGTCCCAGTATAACCGGTAATACGGATATAAATCGTAAGCGCTCATCAGGAGTTTTGATTGCATCGTTACATGCATTGATATGGTTGTTTTAGGCAAATTTATTCATACTTACGATGTGAAATAAATACGGAGAATGACGTCATGAAAGCATGTAATTTGGAGATATTACGACGATGCAGGATCGAATGACAAAAAACTTGGTTTTAGACATTGCTGTTTCTGCCTTGAGGAAAAAAAACGACTAGAGCTCCAATGATGCAGAAAGTCACACCTAAAACCAAGTGTCTGAAGGTTTTGTAACAGTCTAGAACACCCAAAATTACTGAACACCCTGCAGATACCACTCGTGTCATTATGACAAACCATCAACATCCTATAAGAGACATTGCAGGAGAACACGCTTTTTCCACTATTTGATAAACCAAACTTCCAAAGAAAACAGAAACTCTCTACAGTAAACATTATTATGAGAGGATGTCAAGTCTGTTTAACATAAGTTTGAGGAAAGTGTTCACCTTTTGCAACATTTCAGGGGGGCAGTTTGACTCAGATAGACACACAGATAGACAGATAGATAAATAGACAGAAAGACAGACAGACAGATAGAGAGATAGACAGAAAGACAGATAGATAGATAGATAGATAGACAGACAGACAGACAGATAGACAGATAGACAGATAGACAGATAGACAGATAGATAGATAGATAGTACGGAAAATCGAAACTGCCATACTATGGCCATACTGCCATACTATTATCGTGTCTTATAAATAGATACGTGAACTTCTTTCCCGGAACTTCATGGTTCATTAGAAAAGCATGGATTAAAACAATGAGAACAAAATGCCTTTGTTTTCATATACAACACAGAATTGTGGGATAGCATGTGGCCTTCACCGTGACTGGCCAACAGGAAATGTGTCTTCAAATCAGACAGAACACGAATACCGTCGATGACTTTCGTTTACAAGTAAAACCAGAATGCAAGGCATTCATACTCGCGAATGAAGGCGGTGCTTCGGTGCACCCATTTCACAATTCTGATGTGGGAGTTTATAAGACAGGTAGTTTTGCAGATGGTGAATTTGCTGTGAGGTTTGTGACCAGTTCAATTTCAGAAAAGGATAACGCTAAAGCATTGATGAGAGGTGAGGGGCCGGGGCCTTATTTGCTACACACTGGAGTGTTTGTAAAAGAAGTCAAATGACTAAGATGAGAGCTTCAAACCAGCTCGCTTTGAGGCCTTAAAGCTGGGCTTTGACATACCATGGAGCCCAATGGACATACATATGTTTTGTAACACACCTTGTGAAAATACACGATGAGAGAAAAAAAAAAATATTTCATTTCATCTAGGTCACACCTTGGAGGGGTGGTCCCAACCTCCTCCTGGTGGCAAAATATTGGCACAAATGAGGACACAAATTAAACTTGTTAGGTGGCAAAGCTATCAAAACAAAGTTACAGCAGTTGTTCAATAGCTGTTCATGCAAGAGCACGCGTAAATAATCCAATTCGGTTACTGATATAAACAATTAGGGCGATATCGGACACTGCAGTTATGACCCATTACCTTTCAACTTGAATAGAAAGTGATTCGTTAGTTAAACAGCGCCTCCTATTAATGGCTGTCCCGGACTCTGGACGCATCATCTTAGCATTACAAGGTAAATTCTTCGAAATACCAACCAGCTCTTGGAAAGACCATTTTCCTGTACACATCATTACAATCTAGTTAACAAAGTCTGACGATACCCCTTACTTGCAACAAGAATATGTAGTTGATGCAGTCGGATTCTGTTGGCCTGTGAAACTGAATTCAGAGTTGTTTTGGGGGAGCTCTGATTTTTTCTTTCTTTCACAGAAGTTGCATCTTGCCGTTTTCCTTCGTCTTTGCAGATATGATTCAAGTCACTCCTCCATAAATCTTTCACCAGTTAATAGTCCTATCAAGGAGGAATTTGTAACATGTGTTGGTATCGTGAGTCTTCTCGATTGCCGAACTCTCTCTCTCTCTCGCCATTCGAACATAAACAATCACATATGACGCACCAGAATCTTTTAATGTCAGCTTTTACAAGATCATCGGCAAATTTTGTCGCAAAATGCGCATCTGTCAGATCCAGTGAGTGGGCTGCAACCACATCATACGTCGTAAGTAAACACTACCGGCTTGCTTGGAATCACCAGAAGAAAACTTCAAGAAATATCTGACATCTTGCTGCCGGTATAATGAAATGAATGCTACACTAGTATAGCAGTTCTTACCTGCAGTTCCTCCCAGCGTGGCGAAGGAGAGTGCTCGGACGCTGTTCTTTGAAGGGAAATATTGCACAATCACACAGAGCATTATGAACCAGGTGGTTCCGAGCGAGATCCCGTAAACCGCGCCAAGAGTTACGAAGAGTTGCTGCACGGTCTGAACGAACGAGGACATAAAAATGGCGCCAGACCCTACGATGATGACGAGAATGAGAGCGGAGCGGTAACTAGCATATGACACCAGAAACGAACCGAGAGGAGAAGAAAACATCTGGACTCCCCACATCACAGATCCGATCCAACCTGTGGAAATACTAGAGATGTAAATTAGTGTGCATACTGTATATTAGCAGACTGTACATTATAGTGAGCTGTTTTTTTTTTTCAGTGATGGGGGGGGGGGGGGGAGGGTTATACGGTAGTCCTTAACTTAAAAGGATGGTCCAGCTGCAGATACAGCTTGGCTATGTTTAAGACTAAGTTAAGCTAACCATTCTGGTGAAACTTCCATTTAGTGCACAAGCGTGGTTCTCGCGATCCTACCAGTTGAAGTTACCCCCTTTAGCTGCCAGCTATTAACTTGAAGCAAGCAGTAATGACATCATCTCCTCACATTGCTGAAGAGTCTTCTGGTTTCTTTGTTGTTGAATTAGTTATTCTGACCTTGAAATCACAAGGCACTCAAGCACTGGTTATGTGAAGGTCGCAAAACTCATATTATACTCCTCATATATACACATAATGATAGCACTAGACATTAAAGTGTTAAATGTGGTGAAAAGTTGAAAGAAAAACGTAAAATTCTTTATCAATGTTTGGAGATGACACCACTCTGACAGCGATGTGTACAGACGAAATATTGAACTAGCCATAAACAGCATTGGAGTTATGGTATTACAGCTCAGTTCGAGAATTAGGTTACATATGTAGGCTGGTCCTTATACTACTCCAGCTTATCTTAACCATCCTGAACCAACCGACGCCTTTTACAGAAGAATGTCTCTGAAACTGACAGAAAATTTGCTTTGCATAAAGATGTGTTACAGATGTGAGCTGCAATGCTTATTCAAACGGTAAATGATACATGTTGAGGAGCCCAGCGCAAAAGTGAGTAAGATTCAATTATACTACACGTTGAAAATGCACGTGTAAGACGAAGGCTTGTGGAAAATTGAGGTAAATCCCTACCATTTCTGAAATATGTGCAATCACGTATTTTCGGAGTCCAGATGAAGTTTTGGAAGTGACTACAATTACTCGGGCTCTGCTTACATAAATAACCACGTGACTTTCGTGCATGCGTAGAGCAGATGTACTCCTGTAAATACTGTTTTACATCAAAACAGATACCGGTGCATGGCATGTTTGCTTTGGTCCCGAACCTTCGACTCGGTTAAACTTTGTAAACCAACCAAAAACTGCAATCAATCGATGGAACAATCAATTGATAGTCAAACAGTTGTGTATATTTATGTGTGTGTGTGTGTGTGTGGGGGGGGGGGGTTCTGAAGTCTGTTTGAGAGACATTTCACTGAGAGTGAAAATCTGACTGAACAGTATTTGCTTACTAACAGTTAATTTGCTTCGCCTTCTGATAACAGGAAAGCCAAGAGGCTTAATGATTCCTTGTCACTAATACATGCACCTCCATTAATTTTTTTCAGGTTGTAATTTACTGTACAAACCAGAATGCACAAATGCATTTTGGTTTCAATGATCTGATTATTAGCATTTTGTTCTGAATCTGACATAATAGCATTAGGCTATGTCACAAGCTACATATGCTTTATATGAAGCATGAGATCTGTACATATTTCCTTTCTTGAGATCATGCCTACAAAGTTTTCACAATTTGGGCCCGTGTTGATATCAAATGGCCCTCGACCTTCACTAAAAAGCAAAGGGTTCTTGTACTCAATTAGATACAACTACATGCTTAACATGACACCTGTCAAAGCTTCCTTTCTTGAGATACGATGTTTACAAGAATTTCATAATGTGACCCTGTTGACCTCAAATGACCTACGACCTTCACTAGAGACGATGGAGTTCATGTATACTCAATGAGACACACATACATTCTAAATGGGAGATCTGCCCGAGCTTTCCTTCTTGAGATATCGTGTTCACACTGTTTTCATAATTTGACCCCTGTTGACCTCAAATGACCTTTGATGTCCCCCCCAAAAAAAGCATAAATGTATTGCATCTAATAATGTATTGCAACTATTGTACATAACGTATTGCATCTATATGTATACTAAATATGAGATTTGTCCAAGCTTTCCTTCTTGAGATATTGTTTTTAAAAGGTTTCACAACAGAAAATGAGACAAAAATCAAGGGGAGGGGATGTTTTATAGAAACCCGTAAACAATGAAAAACTTATGGCATTGCTATTTACTGTACACAGTACCAGGTCAACATTTCAACACAGCTGAAAACGATTTTAACACAGTAAGCATGCATATTATGGAAGACAACTTAAATGTAGTATCATAAAGGGTTTAAGGATTTTTTAGGCATCTTTTTTTTTTGTTAGGTAGTCCAAGTGACGACTAATGTGCAAAAAATAAAATTGGGCTAACATACCTCCAAACTTAAGTTGTCCTTCCAAACTTGCGATGAAGTAATTACAAAATAAACTTTACACAGTAGAGTTGGTTTAATACTATATGATGATAAACCTTGAATCATTGCCGAATTTCACTACATATTGTTCAGGCATTCTAATAAAGAAAAAGGTTAAAGATTGGTTGTCTGAGGACACTCTTGATACATGATCTGGTTGTCACTTAGAAACTTTACGCATCTCAAAGACACGATTAAACCTACATCTTCTTCACTGATCCTTCCTTTAAGCCTAGTGTAGCTTATTTTCAGTTTCGTGAAACAGAATAACTTCAAAACTGGAAGCAAATATATTTTACCTATTTGTGGCCAGCATGGAAGATGCTTTCACCAACAACGCCGTTCTTTGGACAGCTACAGTACATTAATGTCACTGCATGACGGCTGATTTCACAATTCCCATCTTGTGTTCCGATAAACAAATAGAACATGTTTCCTGCCTTCACTTAATATGTAATGATGACAGGAACGTTGCATACCAAAACAAATTCTTTGAGCGTTTTCCTCTCTCCCACTTACGTTTCAGACAGATCAGAGTAAATTGCAGTTGTTCGTAATGAAGTGGCAACAGACAAACAAAATTGGACAACAGACACTGGAAGGTACGGAGGCCTTCGAAGAGGGTTACCGAAGTACGGAACCTTGGCTCACATGATGTTGGAGGTAACAGAGATGTTAGAGGGATGACTCCGTCCTTCTGCAACAACACCCTCTAGAGATGAAATATCAGACATACCATCTTTCCACCATCTTGTAAATAATGTATTTCAAGCAGTACAGTATCACTATCCCTCTATGAACAAATACAGTACTTCACCAAAGCATTTCAACTGTTTTGGGAAAAGCACTACATCACCAAGAGAACAGGAGGGCTCTTTCCCTCAATATGGCGCATCTATGTACCAAGTTTGAGAACTCTCAGAGTTTCCCTTCTTGAAATATTATGATAACAAAATTTTCAGTGTTTGACCTCTGGTGATCTCAGATGACCTTTGACCTCCATCAAAAACCATAGAGATCTCTCTCTCAATATGGGGCATCTATGTACTAAGTTTGAAAACTTTTAGAGTTTCCCTTCTTGAGATATCATGATAACAACATTTTCAGTGTTTGACCTCCCAAAAAGAAATCTTTGATGTACAACTATCTTCACTTCAGAAAACAAATCTATTCCACATTGTTTGATGACAAAAGAAGAGCTGTATCTCAGATAATGATTCCTCTGGGAAAGATAGGCAGGTCACCTTTTCTCACCATTTTCAAAAGAGGTCATCGGTCAATCACCATTTACAGAAAAAAATGTCTCAGATGGAATTAAAGCCAATTATGGCTTTCAAAACTAAGTGAGCACTTTTAACTGTCAAAACACGAGAAATAAATAAAAAAGCATGATACCAAATACTGTACAGCTGAATTGGGGACTAAATAGAAACTCAAAGGTGTATCGTATCTGCTGAACTTAATCAACCAAATTGGGATTTTAGATACTTTACAGATGCTTTCAGACATACTTTATCAGAAACCAGCTTAATGCCAGCTGAAGATGCATAGATGAATTTGCATCATTATAAGTCAAAGACTTGTGAAATTAGTACAGCAACTACACTTTAAAACCTAACTGACAGGTAAAAGTTTTCAAATTGGAACTTCCTAAATGTGCAAGCATTGCCAGTCTTTGGTTGGAAAGAAGCTCAAATACCTTCTACCCATAGGAAAAGACAGAAAAGTGAAAAAACACCAGCAAAGGTCTTAACATTTTGTATTCAGAGACCTAAGATGACCTTTGGCCCACATCAAAACCAAAACCAATAATGATATTTATATACTCCAAAGAACAACTTTAAAGTGTGAAATTGTCTTCCCTTTGTAAATACTGAAATTATCTCCCCTTTGTAAATAGTGTGCTTACAAGTTTTTTTTTCATGTTTTGACCTCTGATGATCCCACATGACCTCTGATCTCTAGAAACACCCTCATCTTATTTACTTAGAAAGTCCTACAGTACATACCCTCGAAGGATGAAGCTTGTGCAATGTGTGGTTCATGAGATATTGCAAACATGGTTTGTCTAAAGTCTGACACCTATGGTGACCCCACATGACCTCTGACCTCTAGAAACACTCTCATATTATTTACTTTAGAGTCTAACATACCCTGAAAGTTAAAAGTGTGCAATGTGCGTTCATGAGGTACTGCAAACATGTTTTGTCTATAGTCTGCATGCAGATGACCTCTGGTGACCTTTGGCATCCACCAAAATCAATCACAGTCAAGATCTTTACATGTCCTACCCACACACTGACTTTGGACTGTCTTGCACATTCCCTTCAAAAGATAGAGTGCTCACAAGGTCTTTACATTATGACTTCTGATGACCCCAGATGACCTTTGACCTACAAGAGTACCCTCCCAATTTCACTTACTTAAAGGGCAGTACATACCATCCAAGTTTGAAAATGATGCAACTTGTCGTTTCTGAGATACTGCAAACATAGCTTGTACGCATTTTGCCTGATGGTGACTTCAGATGACCTTTGACCTTCACCGAAAACAATCCCAGCCGAGATCTTTATATGGAATTTCAACACACAACTTTGACCCACCTTGCACAAGGAATCAAAAGGCACGTACAAGTTGAAGAAGCACTGCCTTGAAGAGCAACCGACTCGACAAAACGACAAATATCTGCGATTTGCATAAAAGGCGATAAACCACAATGGCGTATGGGTAACTAGTAGTCACCACTGAACACATGAAATCTAGCATGATACGCACGGTCATTGCTCCGTAAGGCAGAATAGCTCTGCCTTCAACATTTTGCCATATATAATGTACGTACGGCCAGAAAATTTGTTTGTTTCGATAGCTGACTACATCTCGGGGCGGAGGAGGGGGGGGGGGGTAAATGCAACCATTTGATATTTTGATGTAGCCTGAGTACATTGATAGACAACGTTCTAACGTTAGCTGTTTGCGAGTTATCATCAATTTCCGTTGTACTTGAAATACGCAGTTTCATGAGAACGCCTTTTGCCATACATGGTTTGAGCTTCACCTGTTCACCTGGTTGTCTATTTCTATGACAATTAGGCATGTCAGGGAGATATAGAATATGAAAACTAAAAAGTCGCACGCCATAGACGTACCACACTTAATATTCGCTGGTCAAAAACCACACAAAAAGTGCTGAAAATCGACTTTTGTCAAGTCGGTAAGTGAATAACGATAACACGCCCACTCGTATGCTTCCGTAAATAGCTACTTGATTGTATGCTAATTTGAGGGTATATCAACCAACCGGACAAGTGCAAAGCAAATTTATATCAAGCCCCTTTGGTATGTGATAATTTCATTTTTTTGTTGTTGATAATTTCATTCACCACCAGGATATTAAACCACATTGCACTTTGAGGAATGTTGCAGGTCTGAGTATACGTAGGCAGCTACCGATAACTAGGCCTATTGCGCATCGATGAAAAGTTGAGCTTGGCAAATATTCCACCACGACACTTCATCACAAACCGCATGCTGTGATCGCGCTCTCTCTCTCTCCTTGAATATTTTTTGTGTTATTCGGGCAAAAAAAGTCACATTTATATATATATATACATTCATATACATCTTATAGTTAACAATGCGGCGATACTGAAATAGGTTTGTTACCGAGTAATGTGATGGAAGGTTCTGGTCATCAATATATAGTCTTCAGCGTTACATTGGTGCTTGCTTGCACCGAGCAAGCCCCACGTACCCAATGCAATCACTCTACCTTGCCTGTAATCCATGCTTAACTGAACCGCGATGGGGGTTTGAATTTTCATGAAGGCTTCACTGGTTTAGTAATTAATTATATTTGTGGGGAAAAGTGGCTTGTAATATTTTTACAAATAATGAATGCTGAGTGCATGCAGTTGCAAGAGGCGAATCCAAAGTGAATAAATGGTTCGATTTTTCAACGAATGGAAAAAAAATTCATACTATTGCTGCCATATTGCTATCATTCATTATTTGTTTTATATAAGACGTCAAAATCTGGTCAAAATTTGATTCGATTATAAGACAAGACTACGAGAGGATATGGCCTAAGGCGATTACGTACATAATGTACCGTAACGTACGATCCCCAATGTTGATATATTAAGTGATTTAAGCGGCTACACCTACCGCAATGCAATGATCACGTCTCATTACCGTGGGTTAGTACACACTAACCCACAATTGTGATGACAGTAATGACACGTGACCACCAATCCTCCAATCAGAGGAGAGGAATTAATAAAGTATTAAACAAAATATACTAGTAACGCATCTGCAATGTTATAATATTCCCGGGCAAATGCAACTTGCAGAAACCATAGCTGTTACTCTTTCGGGACAGGTCAATATGTGAATTTATTAAAAACGTTTCTGTCGTGTTCACGTATTTAATTTGGACGACATAACGGCTTATCACTTAAATGGAAATATTGCGCTTCAATTGCACAAACATGGCCAAACAAAAAACTTGAGCGTTAATCATTGCTAAAACCAGTCAATCTCAATAATTAACTTCACTATAGTTTCAGTTCATCAAAACATTTTGCATAGGATGAGTTATGGAAAGTGGCACCATTTGGATTTTTCAAAGTTAGGGGCAAAAAATTATTCAAGCCCACCAAATAGGCCCCTGACTGAACTTTTACCTGTGAGAAACTGTTTCTTGAGAGAAGACTACCGTCTTGCCTAATTTTGAGTAATCTGTCATTTTGGTTCATAAATATTGGTTTTAAAATATGATTTTTTTTTCTGTAAAACAAAAAACAGTATTTCCCTTTTAAGGTCACACCAGAGAATTGAAAGACGCTATCCTTTAACCATCAAGAACCTCATTTTCTATACGTCCGAGTGTGACACAAAATGTAACAATGGGTTATTGCTACCTTCAGTGATGATTTCAGAGGGATACTTACTATGTTGTCAAATCTAAACAAAAATGTCCTATACATCCTGTAATTAGCCAACCTCTGACCTTCTTTTATAAAGGACGAATTGAAATGTTGGTGCTAACATTTTGTTCTACCGTCGTAGTGGGATCATCCCACTACAGCAGTATACCGGTATATACCGTACTGCTTGTAGTGATAATTTAACACCGGTTGCAAGTGATTTCAATTAGGGCTTTCTTTTTCTCACTATTTTGCACGTTCCAGGTCCTGGTTTTATGAAGACCATATACTCCATATATTTCCCTCATTACACAAATTACAGTCGATTCGGTTTGCTGATTGATTGAGATATTTGGCTGCAGAACACTGTACACTATCATAGCCTGTATTCTTCTCAAGCATTTCAGTTGGTAATTTAGTTATTCCCCAAGAAAACCACGCCTAGTTCAATTTCGGCATCGTCTTTCATAAAGAAGTTTTAGAAATGGCTTGTAACTTGATAAATGAACACTTCATTTGAGAACCTGTGCACTGGCACCAAACTGGCATTTTAACAGACCCAAAATGTCAACTCTAATCTCTCATATGCTATCCTATTTCTTTCTCTACATCAACCATCAAGCTAAAGCCACATTTGCTTAGTGTCTTATATATACGCTGGCCTATATGGACACCTTACAAACGATCTTTAGTCTTTGTTTTGGGGTTTCCTTTGTTGAAATACGTGTTTCGTTGTTCTGTCCTGCCCTCACTTAAAGGAGTTTATACACACGAAACTGACCTACAACAAGTGATTCCTACAAATCAGGGCGCACTTGTTTTAGATCCAGGGTGTGATTAATGGAGGAGAGAGATCGACCTGTGGGTTGAGTCGACGCACCTGGGGATTAAGTAGGACTACATTTTCTTTCCAAAATCGAACCATTATAACTTCGAGACCTTGGTTTCTCACCAGACCATCTAACAGTTGATAAAATATCATCTTAAAAGTTCAATACCAAAGGAGCGGCACTTACCCACCTCTCTCATCGTAACAAGAGAACACTCGATACCACGACCCCCGCACACATACCACCTCATAACATACTTTTAACTAGGGTCCTTGAACCCAACATACACACATGCCACATACACTCATACACCAGACTTTGTTCGGAGAGACAAACAACGGCTTATTTCGAACCAGTTTTGTTTGAAAGGGGGAGCCCCAAACTCCCCTTCAGCTCGTAAAACGTGTAGCTCAAGTCAGCCTTTTGGGATAATTCTTTTGTGCGTATGCTCTGGCATTTGTTTACAGGTTTTACAAATTTGTTGCAGGTCTCAATAACGTACTCCTAGTCTAACCACGATTTGGTATAGACGACATATGCAAAGAACAGACCCGAGTTACTACTAGTTCACATCAAGCAATCAAATATAGAAAATTTTTAAAATGAGAGGTGCGGGTATAGCTGATCCTTAACTAATGGCGTAACAGCTTTCAGTGACGATTGTGTGATCACAAACCAAGAAAGTTTTAATTTAATATACATTTAAAGCTGGAATATGAGTTGCACTGGCAATCGCTTTATCATCTGTTTTTGTTCTTCGTCAGTGCTCCAGGGAAGAGAAAGTAGAGGAAAAGATCACCTGTCATAACGTTTGAAAGAGAACTATGGATTCAGCTTCCCGATATTTGAATATGAAAACAAATCATTTTTGTTGGCACTACAAAATTTATCAAACAGAAATCAAAACAAACAGACCAACGGGAAAGAATATGAATATTCATGTGTGCAAAAGTGGGGCTTAAGCAATGTTTTTCGAAGGGACCATGACATATTCCACAGAATTCTATTTTGTTAAACTCATTCCAGCTTTACAAGTTGTCAACGTCCAGACTGTAAAACTTTCCCAGTCACAATCGTTACAGCATTTGACAGCATGTCACACTGTCACAACGTGTGACGGTGAGGTCGATTGAGTGGAGATAGACTGAAAAATCCGCTAGACTGTAACAATTGTTTGGATAAGACAAAACAAATATTCCTTCCATTGGTGACAAAAAGGATGGCCTCCTTTGTTAAATTTATTACAATTGACGCGAAGTTTATACAGCGAGAAATCAATCTTGGAATATGGCACATAACGTCACCACCCTGTGCAAAGAGACGAGGTATAGGCACGAGCACGGCAATTAAAACTCTCTGTATATTGGACCATTCAGCACAATTACAAATTAAATAATTTTCATTAGCTGACACTATGATACTTTGTCATTTGAGTTCCTACTTAAGGATTTATTTTATGCTCTTCAAGGTGCCCATCTTAATTCAGACTTTACAATCTAAAATCAAATTCACACTTGCAATGGTTAAAAATAGGGACGTATTAGAATTAATTTTGATGTGGTCTGACCGGATCTCGATTTTCCATACGAAAATCCTGCAAGCGTAAGAGGGTTCGAGACGGCGATTTTCGGGAGCCGATTCGATCAAGAGCGGACATACGTAATAGCTAAAGTATGGAAAAATTCACCATGAATATTGTATCATGGGATAAGAGAAAATATGTAGGAGCTTCGTGGTTGCAATTGACGTAACAAGCTAACAAACAACAGGAAAACTGACTGAAAAGATGTGTTTTTAAAGGGAAATAAGGCGTTTAGAATACACCAACATGACATACAAAAGATATAGCGTTAGTCATTGTTAAACCATTCAGTCTCATCAATAAACATCTGCCAAAGCTTCATCTCCTCAAAATATTATGCATGTGATGAGTAATGGAAGATGCATCATTTGAATTTTGAAAAGTTTGGGTGAACAAATTAGTGTTGAGCAACAACTAACTGAGTCTCTATCACTGAGAAACTAAATTTTTTAAAAGAAGGCCACTGTTCTTTCTTATTTTGAATAATCTATCATTCTGCATACACAAACATAGGTTTTAAAAGTATGGATGTTTCCTGTTAAACAAACACCCCATTTCCCTTTAAGAGAGTAGACGCCTGATGTGTAAGAAGACCCCTCCCCCTCCGTCCCTTCAGGAAACTGTGCAAACTTCATTATAGGTGTATACAGTTGCGGTGGTCAGTTCGTCCATCGTCAATAATTACTGGTGTCGTCCACTTCAATTTGCTTAACATCTCTGTTTACCGTTGATTGGTTGATCGAGGGACTGGAAATTAGTGACAGTAGTAGGATATGTGACAACCATGTCTTTAGATCCATGTGTCACAATTGCTTCATCGCATAGGCCTATTTCCTTTATAACTAAGTTGTAATACCCTACTTGACGGCATACTTAACCAGGGAGTTGCTAGAGACTCCCTGATTTAAGTGACAATTGGAGGGGTTCTTAAATGAAACAGAATCTTTTATTTTTCCACTGAAGGCATTTAAAAAAAAAACCCCAGTGCCTATATCTTTTTTTCTTACTCAAGATGTCGCTGTTTGAAGAAAGATTTCTAGGGTCAAGAAAGATTTCTAGTTGCCTCAAGTTTACCAAAATGCCATGTAACCCTGACAAGACTTTGCTTTTCTTTGAAAGTCAATCAAGCCCTCATTTAACCTTGAAATTTGACACTAGTGAAGCGTATATTGAGTAGGGTAAATTGCAGATTTAACTTAAAGTATTGTGGAAATGAAGATAACACCACTTCAACTATTGAAATATTTCCTTTAAGGCAGTCAATATTGTAAACAAATACAAAAAAATTTCCATGTGTTTGTGCCTGGGTGACATCACAGGTTCCCCGTGATGCAATGTACCGGTACCATTTTGAAGTAAATATTTCTTTAAAAACTTCGTAACTTTCGAACCATATATGGATGCTATTGAGATATGGTTTTGCAAATAAAGAGATATGAATATTCCAAACTTTTTGAAATATGATCTTTCCTTGAGTGGCAAATCGCTTAAGTTATTTTAAGTCCGTTAATGAACGATTACGGTAGAGTTTAGCGACAACGATGAGGGCCATATACAGCTCAGCCTAGGCGCAGCCTGGTCTTCTGTGACATGGTACTGACGTCACTTGACTACATGATCCTCCAAGAAAAAGAACAAAGAAAGCCAAGCTTATCAAGCTATTGCACAATTAGTTTTCATTCACAATCATATACGTTTACCAGGTTTGTGTATATAGACGCAATTCCTTCACGGTAGTCACAATTTGGCCTTCCACTGTGTCAGTGACCAGTCTGATTCGATTTCCCTAGTTGCGGGGTGGCTGATGAGGGAGGGGGGGGGGGGAGGGTTACTTGGGAATCCCAAAAGGTGTCGACGACACTCTCTGGCTTGCATTTTTCTAGATGCCCGTCGTCTAAAAAGAAGCTGGAAATGTGTATAAAACATGTCTAAAACAAGAAAAAAAAAGTTGTGGAGAAACTTCTGGAGAAATAAGAACCTGGTGACATAACCTACCTGTCTCGACGGCTGTCGAGTTCAGTTCTCGTTGGATGTCGACGAAGAGAAGACTAAATGAATAAGCTAAAGAATAAATCCCTATATGAACAGTGAACGATGCAGCGCACACAATCCAACCCCAGCGAAATTTCATCAAGTCTCCAAACGTTCCACAGTTAAGGTTCGCCATGGTGGATCGAAAGCGGATTAGAAGCAAACAAATATTAAACTGTGAATATCATCGCTCTACGGAGCCATTCAACAAATTCGCTATGTTGGTACGTATAGGCCGGTCTCGTTCTTTGCGTCAGGCTATTAATTGTTGGTGCTCAGCGTCAAAGATGAGGGTTGCAAAATGATGCAATGCTCTTTGCGTGCTAAGTTTGTATCAACTCTATCGAATACTTCCCATGATTGGTAGAAACACGTTCCTTCCCTGATACACAAAAGACGATTTTACTGATATTGTTTACATTGATATCAATCTTTCTATTTCTGAGGCAGCACATAGTGATAACCTTTAACCCCCGAAGCAGGGTATCCAACCAGATCAACGCGTAGTATTTCCTCTGTCTTCTGAAACGATGAGCAGACGACGTCACCATGCAAAGGCTGTTCGGAAACTCTCTAGTACACAATGGTCAGCGGAGTTGAGTGCCACATTTCCTGATCCTTCCGAAATGACTGTAGTCTGTTCCATGTATCACAGCTCTATTGTGATCATAGTAGCGTGACAGGGAACAGTTATACACAACAAAATGATGATGCAATCTCATATATGAGTTGCAATATGTATGCGCCGACTTGTGGCAAACAGCGGATTGCACCGTTGTATAACTATAACTATAAGAAGTCCTAGAAACATCCGCCTCACAACGTCGACTCACCGACAAAAAGCGTTTTAAATACTATCGTACGATACGACAGTCCGTGTGTTTGAACGGTCTGTGCAGACCTACTCCGTTTGCTGTTATTTTAGTGAGCGGTCAGGGTCTCAGTGAGGCTGTCGTGCAAAATCTTGGTTTGTTTGCTCAATTTACTTTACGGCGAGGGCAATGGATAGCAACAAAGGACAAAAAATGCGAAGCCGAGCACACGGTGAAGAAAATAACTTATGCAAATAAGTGTATGTATGTATGTATGAATGTATGTATGTATGTTTGTATGTGCGTATGTATGTATGTGTGTTTGTATGTATGTGTATGTGTGTGTATGTATGTATGTATGTATGTATGTATGTATGTATGTATGTATGTATGTATGTATGTATGTATGTATGTATGTATGTATGTATGTATGTATGTATGTATGTATGTATGTATGTATGTATGTATGTATGTATGTATATGGGAGCAGGAAGTTTTACAGTGCTAAAGCCTTAGAGGCCAACATCTTATCCCAAAATCATGAGCCTGACGCTGATACAAAGACTGACTGCATTGAATTACAACAGATTGCACGGAAGGTATACAACACATATACCTTGAGTGATTGTGCAGTGGTAAGATATTCTGTAGTGTGCATGGTAAGGTCTTCTTTTTCAGTGTTTTTACTACACAGTCAATCGTGGAATAGATGCGGTTCAGACTTGGGGCATGTTCTGTACTCGCACTCGTGCGAGGGGGGGGGGGGGGATGCATGGGGGAACCGGATTAAGAACTGGTCCAAAATATGGGCCACTGAAATCGAAATTGGCTCGGAGTGGGGGAACGTTACCAAAACCCATCCCCTCCCTCCCCCCCCCTACTGGTCAGTTACGCCATTGGTGATTGCAACTCTGATTGGGAATCACTGCCTCTAGTCAGTAAGTAGCGTAGTAGCATACGACCCCTGTTAAACACCAGATACATATGTACATATATATATATATATATATACAAAGTTTCTCTTAGTACATATCTTTATATATTACCCTATCGAGGACGAAAGCGATTTCAGTAATTGTGTGTTCTGGTAAATCGTGAGAATTCGGCAAAGCTGAGCCTTCTTTCAAATGGTCTCAGGTAGAAGAAGAAAGATTATCGTGCAGTGTCATTTATTTATCCGATGACCGAAGGAAGTGTGACGGGAAGTATCTCTCTCCTAAAGTAAGCATTGTTTCAAACTATTCGATTGTATTTCATCCTGTGAGGCAGCTCAACATCAAGCAAGCATAGAAAAGCAGCTCCCTGTAGCAAGTTGTGAACCCAGTCACCTGTGTCATGGTTCAGCGTTTAACTTCAGTCCACAAACTTGATACTGAAGAGAAAAACTAAATCTTACAAATCTCTTCTTTATATTTCGTGATTTATTTCAAACAATTGGGTATGAAAGTTAAACAAGCAATCCAGTGACAAAAATGTCCCTTGACACAAAAAATCCATCCATAAATTAGGATAGGAGTACATTTCTTATACAAATTGGGGTGACTGACCCAGTTTCCTTTATTATTTTTCTTTGGGGGGGGGAGGAAGAATGTCGTGATTAAACTGTTCCTCTTAAAGGAGAAGGAAAGTCAGGACGTTTGACAATGTTAATTGAGAGAATAACATTTGGTGAACATGCATCGTCAGATTTGTGGCCGGTTTATTTTCCAAGATATTGCAATTTGAATCTTCATTAAAAGATTAACCAGGAAGCTGCCGTTTTGAGATTGTGATAACATCACCGGACCACATGTGATTGAAAATCTTTTGTTTTTTTCCTAATGTTTCATTGTCGATACTTTTTTTTTGGACAGCGATGCTTGTATTTAGGTTAGAGTTATGACCCAGTCAACACTCTTCACAATGGAATGTCAAAAGGAGCAGCAACATTACGATGGCGATGGAATGCCAAATGAGCCACAATATGCGATGACACATTCGCATGGGCGAACTCATGGTGCAATAACCTATTATGCAAACATGACGGTCCATGATGTGACACAGTAGTCATGAGAACAGTAAAGCAGTACAGCAGTAAAGGGGGAAAACAGTGTAGCAGAATGATGTAATTACATACTTACCACGTGAATTAAATACCTATATAGACCTCACACAATTTATGTAAAATAGGCAATACACATGCACTTAAATTTATTCGGTCAAACTTTATGTGACCCATCCTTCAGTGCTTTCAATTTCTTCGTATGGATCATGGAAGGAAAGTGAATCTTAACTTGAAATCGCAAGTAATAACTTTGAAAATGTATCGTTTACTTGACAGTGTTTCACCAAACTCGAGAGTATCCCTCCTCGCCAAATTGATGCAGATTGCCAAAATACGTTTTGTTTTGTTTTGGAGGGGGGGGGGGGGGGAGTAGTTACATTGAAATGTTTATGGTAAGGTAGATGTTCTAAGGTGTAATTCTTGTTACACTAAATGCTAAACTGATGTCTTTTCAGTGTGCTTTTCTCTAGCAATATCACTCAAAAAAAAAATCAAAGTATAAACTGTGTTTTCCCACTGGCTTACATGAACTTGCTATTTTGTACTGAAGAGTTGCATTGCTTTGAAGGAAAAGCTGCTCAGATCGTTAGACTCGTCACAATTCGTCACTGCGTGAGCTTGAACTCGATTCTGGGGCCCACAGTAACAAATACGTGACAAATCTGCTAGTTTTGACCCCGGTACAACTTCTTGAGAAAATTATCACAAATTCGGAAGGTGATTCTGGTAGATCGGCACGGGAGTTTAAGCTACAGTCAGTGGCGTACCCGGGAATTTGTGGAGGAGGAGGCCGTAGTCTCTGCCGGAATTGCTGCAATTGAAAGATCCGAGCGTAGCGCCACGACCGGTTGGCGCGGAGCGTACGAGAAAGTTTTTGCTAGGTGGGGGGGGGCATGCTTTCCCCCGGTAAATTGTGACATCTGCAGATCTCCTGCAATCTGGAGCATTTAAGAAGACCTTAAAAGACCTTCCAAGGGGAGGGGGTGCAAACTCGTCAAGACTATCTAAGCGGAGCGCCACCATCGGTTGGCGTGGAGCGTACAAGAAAATTTTGGGTTTTACCAACCCCTCAGATGGCCGGAAATAGCTCTTCCCAAGTTTTTCCAGCTGCATGAACCCAGCCTTGAAATATAAATCTCATGTCTACAATTTCTCAATTACTGAGAAAATAATTAGTCTGTCGTAGTTAGTCGCAGCTTGTCGGGCTTTTTATTTTATCTAGTTCAATGATATCCACAGCCACAATGACATAACCATGCATGCGCGTTTTTTAGTTTATTATCTCATCACCCCACATAGTACATGTATCTAGTGAAGATATATTGTGGTCAGTTTCGGCCTGTACACATTTTATGACATAAGTGGAGAGGTTTTATCTTCCTGCTAAAAGTGAACGATATGTCAAGATAAAAAAATATTTCATAGCTGACCCTTCAAACACATGGCTGGAAAAAATGGACCTCCCTCAACTTGGGGTGGGTCGTTCGAACGCTCCGAACCCCCTGGCTACGGGCCTGTATTTCCTCAAGTTTACCTATATACATATAGTAGGCCTATATTGATACTAATCATGTCAATTCTCGCTTATTTCTGATATTTTCAGCAAGATATGCAGTATTTAAAAAAAAGGGGGAATGTGAGGGGGGCATGGCCTAATGCCCCCCCCCCCACCACTGTGTACGCTAGTGGCTTCAGTCTGAGCCTGTCAATGGATTTGAATCGTAAAAAGAGGTTGTCGTTGGCCACGTTCCTTGACTGACAAAACAGTAACTAGTAGAATGATGTTTCGGAAAAAGGATCTATAAACGTGGGCGGCGAAAAACAATTGTCAAACTGACAACAGATGTCACGATGACTGCTGTACTCATTTCAAGGATGGCATTTGCAATTTCATTCGGCAAATGAAACTGCAAATCCATGACGTGTAAGTTCACCATGTCCATATAATATCTCTGATACTATCCGAAGTGTTCACAAGTCTTTATGTGTATGGTATTCACATGTCATGTGAAGTCAATTACACAGATTGTATGAAAAACAACATATCGGGTTGGTATCCCCGATTCAGCTTTGGCAAAACTTTCCTCTATTCATTTGCAGAGTAACCAGTGCATGCAACAAACCTCGTACAGGACAAAACGATAAGAAATGAATAGAACAGAATGGTACCGGGTAGGTATAACCTGAATGTTCGATGTGTACACTTTGCAATATTCAGAAGAATGTTCTCATAACTGCAGATAATGTAGGACTAAGTTAAATTATGAAAAAAAAAAAAACTTTCTAAAAACTACTTATAAATGCCCACATTCCATCAACCGCAGCAGAGGAAATCAGTCCGCCAGGACACAATTGTTTTCATCCACCTGTTTGAAGTAACATATAGGGGGCACTCTTTGACGGAAAACAGAAGAAACTTATCACCCCTTGACCTGGACTACTAATCCCTATGTATTTGCATTGTTATAGGTGGTGAACCTGCCTGTGGTTTATGACCTTCACTCACGACAGGCAGAGGTGAAAAGCTATCTTCGAAAGTGTGGTAACTTCTTGTAGCGTAAGTTATCACCCATATGATAGTTTTAAAGTCACGCTGTGAATATTATTTCACAATAGGTCGTACTAGGTATGTTTCTCAAGTTCTTCATTTTTATATATTTTTTTTATTTTTTGAGATTTTGCTTCCTCCCTTTCTTGGTTCTCAGCCATAAGTTCCATATGAAGAAATACAATTCAGATGAGGAAAGGATGAAATTAAAGTTCATTGAAAATGATGATTCACAATCTCAACGAAAGTTATTGAAATCATGGGTATGGAAACTTTACACCTTAAACCGTCGGAGGCGGTCAATTTGAAAAAGTTGGATGCAGCACGTAATGAAGTTGGGTCACAGCCGTCGCGAGCTGAAGGTGCCTCCTCCACTCCCCTCCCCCCCCCCCCAAAAAAAAAAAAAAATCTCTCAGAGCGACAACAGTCCGGAAAATTTGAAATACCAGTTGGAATTTTTCATATTTCGGTCTAGCACATTTTATGACATAGAAAGATGCCTGCTATTGCACCAGATTGTGTCTTTGGTTACCTCGTAAGTGAATGATTTCTCAAAAAATCTGATATCAGTTGGAATTTCTCATATTAAAGTGTAGAAAAGCGTTGATAATCAGAAAATCTGAAATACCAGTTGGAAATTTTTCATATCTCAGTCTAGCTCAGTTTATGACGTAGGAAGATACCTGCTACTGAATGACCAGATTGTATCTAACGTTACCTGATAATTAAAAAATTTCTCAATAACCTGAAATGCCAGGCACAATTTTTCATACTTCAGCGTAGGTGAGACGATAGTCGGAAAATGTGCAATATCCTGCAGGAACTTCACTGGGACTGTCATATCTCGGGGAAAAGTGATTGCGATACATGCAAAATATTGCATCAGATTTTATCTAAGGTTACATGATAGTTGGTAAATTTCTCAAAAGAAAAAAAGGAAGAACTGTTATCGTTTAAAAGTGAAAGTTGTTGAATTAACTTTTCTGAAAATGACAATAGCATAAATGTTCTAGATAATATCAATAAACATTATTACCATTTTTTCATAAAATGTTTTTATCTTTAATTGAGAAGTTGCAGACATAAAATCCTATTTTAAAGCTGGATGCATGCAGGTCAAGTACACCGAGAAGTGCCGTTTCCTGCTATCTTGAACTTTTGAAAAGCCAAAATTTCCTTGTACGCTCTGCTCTAACTAATGGTGGCGCTCCGCGTATATAGTAATCCCGCTACTGAGTCACAAACCTAATTCAGTGTGTGGGTGTGGGGGGGGGGGGATCCACCCCCACCGAAAAAGGTATTTGTCAAGTTCTCTGAAGAAAATAAAAGTAAAAAACTAAAAGAAGAGGATGCGTAATTCATTGCGATTCTTGTGCCACTTAAAAATAATAATAAATAAATACAATAAAAGGATGTAGTGACCACTTGTAGTAGATAGAATTTCCTTCTCACGTGAGTTCTGGACATTGCAGACATGATATCCATATTTCAAGGCGGGGTGCATTCAGCTCAAGTGCACCAGCTAAGTGCCGTTTCTTGCCATCTGGGGACTTTAAAACACCAAAATTTTCATGTACGATCCGTGTCGACGGTGGCGTTCCGCTTAGATAGCAATGTCGCTAAATGTTGACAAATATAATTCAGACAATCTCTGCCTACCCATCCCCGCAACCCCCCCCCCAAAAAAAATATATATATATCTAGATGTAGGTGCTCCTATCATCCTATGTGTTCAGCTACAAAGTATTTGCCAAGTTCTCCAAGAAAAAAAATTGAAGAGGATGCGTAATTCATGGCTCTCCGTTTAGATAGTCCTACCGTTACTCACCCCCCCCCCCTTCCCCAAGCTATTTCTTTTGTTTGTTTCGCCGATAATTAGTTTATTTCACCTGATAAATTTGCATTTCCACTGCGAATGGTGTAGAGGGGATGATAAGAGAATGTAATAGATGTACAATTCATTGATGGATATCAACATGTAGGCTAGTCATCATTTATGCTGCATACCAAAAAGGGGGAGGGGGCCGCTATAGGGTTTTAGTGTAAGTCAGCCTTAAACTTCACGTTCAACACTACATTAATGCGTTGCGCGTTCCTCATGTTTATTGTACAACGTGGTGGTCAGTTTTTGCCTACATTGTACCTGCGGCCTGCTATTCTTTTAAAACTGTGTATGATTTAACTCGTTTGATTCATAGCTAAAATGTCAACAAAGACCAAATATTTGCTCACAATTTGTTCATCGTTATTTCGGTGGTAAAAATCATTGCTTTTACCGAATCATAATCAAGATTTGCAATTCTTGCTATTTTCAAAGATTTAGCATGAGCACTTTACAACTGTAGATCAATTGTTTGGTTCCTCTTTCATTTCTTTCTTTTCTGGCATTTACAGTACTTCTTGTTTGATTTGAACGTAATGTATATAATTGATACTTTGCTGGAAATAAATTGTTTCATTCATTCATTGTGATCTTGACTGTTTAGCCTGCAACATCAAACTAATTGCTTAGCCATTTTTTTCTCGAGTAAAATATACTGTATTAGTAGAAGTTCTTGTGTTGTACAAATTTTGCTCCATATCTTTTTTTACCTTTGAATTTTCATGGAGGGGGGGGGGGGAGCGGTGGCATGGCATTTTTCAGTTGGGTTCTGCCCCGCCCCCCCCCCCCGATGGTTACGCCACTGAGCTTAAAACTCCTAGGAGGCGCCGTTTCAGGCTATTTGTTTCTTTCACTACTGTGCCAACCGACAGAGGCGCTCTGCTGAGGTACTCAGCGTAACCTCTTATAATTCATTCAAATTGCCGATGACCAGCGGATCTACACACACCACAGTTAAATCAATCCACTTGCAGTGTTTGTCTTTATGAAAAAGGAACTCTTCAGCTGTAAGTTCCTTATGAATAAACATTTTTGTGAGATAAGACTGTAGAAGGGGTACCAGTAACCTGCTCGGTATATTGTTCGCTGTTCACTAGCATACTTCCAAGGGCACAGACAGGCTAGGAACCACATGAAGGGTCGTCTCTATCGTCAGGGAGTTACCAACACAATGTGTTCCTTTGACAAAAGACAAGTTCACATGCAACCACTTGTTTTCCTCTCAATGCATGATTGCATTTTCAGTATTGAATTCCATGACCTTTGAACATTCCAAAAGCTATCAAGATTGGTATTAAAACTTTCTTAAGTGCTGTACTGGTATACAATACCTTGGTGATAATGCCTTGTTGGCAATTTCTGGGGTTCATTTTCCTCAGCGATCAGACCCGTACCCAGGGAGGGAGTTCAGGGGGTTCGGATGAACCTCCCCACAAGATCTGGAGTTCCGATCAGCCTATGATAGTAGGCCTATGTTAGCACTAGTCAGTCATAATTGTTGGGTAAAATGCTCCACTTGTTGTAAAATTGAACCCCCCCCCACTGAAAATGCTGCATATGGGCCTCTCAATGAAATACTGACAAGTGAACAGAAATCCAGGAGCTATAATCATAGAAATAGTTACCTTGATAACGCTCCGTTAGCCAAAGCTTATCTTCCCCTAGGCCCCCATACAATGTGTGAGACATAAATAAGACATATAATAAATTGCTGAAGACAAGTAAAACAACAGCAGCTGGTTTTGGTATTATCTGTCTTTATTTATCTCACAATAGAAACGAGTACGATGCACAGAATATTTAACAATCTTTTCCAACATTTGGAATTTCCTTTGTCATTAAAATCATGGTGGTGTACCATCTTACCATCCACATACAGACCACTGACTATATCTATGCAATGTTGGAATGCTCTAAGCTATACTGTACAGCATGGACTCCAGGGATCCCAACGTTTCCAAAATATTGCAAGATTTTAAAATTGAAAATCTGAAGTCTTTCCAAGGTACATGCCACATTGAAGAATTGGCTATGCTTAAAAGAAGCCTTTTCTCCAAGGTTCTGAATGTCCACCAGTCTTTTTCCCAATTCAGAGTTCACTCCCCTTCTGAAGGGAACTGACCCACTATTAGGCTGTAAGCACTCATCCACCCCCACCCCCCTCATCCATCTGCCATGTTCATCATCTAGACAGTGATTTTCTACCCACAATTTGTCTCTAGGGCTGAAGTGCTTGGGAATATTCCCATAATGTGAGTGTTATCTTTCCAAAGCAGGATGTAACTCACAAAAGATGATTTCACCGCTCGAACGGTTGCATCGTACCGTGATTATGACAACATGAGCAATTTTACGATCAATTTCACTTAATAATGACTTAGACACATGGAAGAAAAGACATTTGAACAGTAGCACCAAAACAGCTGCTGTAAAACTCTACATTTTTACACATGACAAAAAAAAATAATCTTTGATATGAAACAATTTAAGGAACTCTTGAGAGGGAGGGGTTTGCAGAATGGAGACACCAAAACTGCAACTAGGAATGATTCAACTATACCGGCAAATTCCAACGGTGATGTGATCAACCGGAAATGGTTTTCTTTTTCATCCATTTTCTGCTGAAAACTCTAGAGTGGCTGGCAAACTCAACACTGACTGCATGAATACTTTGTTGTTTGGTTAAAGGAATGATGACAAAAAATACTAAGTCATTTAGACTTAACAGAGTGTAAGGCAGGCTCAATATAGAACACAGAACCCCAGTATGTTAAAAAAAAGAACAACAAGATCAAGGTGATATTAAATTATTATGCAAGGTTTTCAATACCATATCAAGGTGTTAAAGGTTAAGTGTGTTGGTAAATCTTAGAAAAAAAAAACATGAGAAAGCATTAAATACTACAAGTATGCTTGGCACAGTAGATGGGGGGACAGTTGTTGAGTTGAGACAAGTAAGTGAGGAGTGAAGTAAATTATTAGAGTTTAATGTATACTGTGTTAGTCATAAACTCAGCAGGCTAAGCTGCGAACATTTTATTTCTCAACGAAATCACCGATACAAAATGTTTGACATTGACCAATGATAAATAAGCTCACTTTAAATCAAGCAACACTCCCTGCATGTTATTCAACCACACAATACTGTCTCTCCTAGCAATGGTGTTTACCACAACAGATGAACGAAAAAGGCAACAAGGTCTAGGTTCTTGGAGCCGAAATGTTTGTTTCACAATCAGAAAAGGCAGGCTACGCGACCTGCAAACTATCATGGGACTGAATTCCATGATGAACTTTTATTTGTTCTTCTTGCATGTTTCTCAGAAACAATACCTTTCACCATTGCCTAAGACATACACCTTTAACAAATTGTTGAAGAGCTTCATGGGCACAAATCATTGTTTTCACATCTCAATGGTATTGAAGTAGCTGACAAATGTTATTGGTAACATTTTACCACCTACACTACCATGTGGAGCTGTAAAATATTGACATTCATGAGTTACACATGTGATAAGAAATTCATGTTGATTTTAGTCATGAATGCCTGACAGACAGAAAACTTCATTACAAGATAAAACTGACTAATTAAACTTTAGACTCTAAACAGGAGATACTTCTTCTAGAACAGACATGTAAATTGAATGCATCACAGTAAAATGAGAGCAAATCTACCTGAAATTGTGACCTACCAATCAAGCTCAGGCGACACGAACCATCACCTTACCCGTTCCATCTCGACAGTTCACCTCCATCAGGCACGAACGATGTGAATGGTCCCCTCGATTTCCGAGTTGAACATTAACTCGAACAAGAACGAAAGTGGTTTCTCCGCACGGTAACAAGAAAAGAGTAGACCCGGGGGTCACACAAGTATGGTCTCATTTCGCAGATGTCGACTTGGAAGCGCTTTTACCGTCTGCTGACTGGCAGATGGTTCCTCGTAAGGGGTAACGATAAAACCGGCGCTCAGATCCACCGTCCTCCCTTCCTTTTCCTGAGAGGGTCAATAGAGGAAGTATGTTGGTGATTCAAAGCATGTGACACTGTCACTCACTCAGGTCACAGTGATAAACTTTTCATCCAGAACGTATTGTGGTATCAGTTGTATACTGGCTACATGGACTGTTTAAAGGAACTCTATGGACCAAACGTGAGGCATACAGGATGCACAAAGTATTACTTGACTCTTCTTCAGAGAGACGGACTGACACAACGAAACAGAACTGTGTGATAGATGTTGAAGGTGACTGGTACAGTCCTTGAACTCAGTATCATACATCATTCATCATTTTCCCTCAGGAATGACTTTGAAGACCCACAAAGCACGATAGCATTGCTGCACTCAAGTGTACCACATAACATAACTGTCCAACTTAAATGAACAGGAGAGAGAGCATGTTTACCAGGATTTGGAATCTGAGTCCTTCTTGACCTTGAAGACCTTTGACCTCTGCCAAACACAAGTCACCTATTACACTGAATTTGCTACACCAGCCTACCAATTACAAACATCTCTTCAGTGTTTCCTTTTACCAGAAGATAAATATTATACCTTGTGATGCATCACACTGACCGGCCAAATACAAGATTTGATGTAGCTTCCTTTTTTGAGATATGCCTTTACAGGTTCACAGATTTAGCCATTTTTGATCTAAAATTGACCTTTTACCAACACCACAAGAACCTTAAACTCAATTTGATACACCTCCATGAGCATGAGATTTGCCAAAACCTCTTCTTGACATATCATATTTACAGTTTTCACGAGTTCAGTGTTTACCTCAAATAACCTTGGACCTTCACACAAAGCAATACGTTTTTCCTACTCAGAGTAGCATACTGTTTCCCATATCCCTATTATTTTCCCTAGTGTTTATGAGACTTTCAAAATTTAACCCCTGCCTAACCCCCCAACCCTATCTGACAACTGACATTCACCAAGGACTATGGGCTCCTTGTCCATATGAATAGTAACACTAACTAATCACGTGTGAGAAATGTTCAAGCTTCCTTCCATGAAATATCAGTATGTTTAAAGGTAGGCATCAGCACTAAACATGAGGACAGTATGAGAACGAGATTGCTAATATACACTTCTGCTGTACAACAAGAGTTTACCTCAAACTACCTTTGACCTTCACAAAAAGCAATACGTGTTTCCCTACTCAGAGTGGCATACTGTTTCCCTTTCTGTTCCAACTGAAACAAGTACTCATATTTTGCAAAGAAAAGAAAGTTGAAATCTTCTGTGATAGTCCCTGTAGATATGCATAGTGTGGATACATAGGTTATACATATTAGAAGTACTATACTCACTGCTTTGTAGTCTAAAAACATTTCTTTGAATGCCATAAAGTCACTGAATGTCAACAAAATCTCGAAAATTTCTCCATCTAAACTCTCTGTTTTCTTCTTTTTCCTCTTCCTGCAGGGATAACAGAAGGAAGACGGAGAGATCAGAGAATCAATGTGTGAGTAATGTGATTGGTCTATGCAGGCAAACTTTCAAAGATGATGTCTCAAAATTCGAACAGAGAGGACTGTAGCAAACAGTCGGTGAGTCATGCTGTAGCCATGAATCTGCTAACGGTAAAAGAAGATTTACGCCGAACAACAGCGGTAGCTAACCACCACCTTCACCCTCTAAAAATCTTTTACTTAAATTCTCCCAAATACAGTGCTTAACAGTTTCCCTATCCATCCTGCAATATTTAATTTTCTGTCTGATCAAAACTATAAATATGGACCACTTTTTCAATGCCTACAGTAGCGTCGTCAGACTACAGTCACCTCACATGGAAAGAATTAGTAAGACCATGTCTGGTTTCCACCACCCACCAATTGAAAAATTTGTCAAATGCTCAGTGAAATTTCTCTGACTGTTTCCACATCATTTGAAAGACACATTGATGGGTTGGTTTTCACTCCGCCAGTCAGTCCATGAATCAATCCACTGATCAGTAAATCAGGTGAGAGATCAACCGAATCAATCCCTACCATCCAGACCTGAAATCAAGAAGAGGCTGAGGTGATCTCTGATGTAGGATGGTTTTAAATCAAGGAGAACGTCACAACAGACCAGGTCACCTGAATTATTTGGACGAGCACCATCAAAATGGATGTCATCGTCAGGCGATAATCAAGCCAAGGAAAATGTGAGTGTGCCAATGCTGGTTGGCGCGATTCAAGTTTGCAATTCAACTACGTGATTTCCCTCTACTATAGATTCCCAAACACAAACGTGAAAACTTTGGTCTACTTGCTACATTTTTGACAAGTTTGATACAACAAGTTCCACAAGTTATGCCACATTCAATTTCAAAAAAGATATTCCTGTTAGTTTTGAGGTGCCTACAATGACATATATCTTTTTGCATTAAAATCTCCTTAACTTGTCTCTATATATTCTTTTTAATGTTACAAGTACAAGAAAGGGTCTGAAAAAATAACTTTTCAATTCATGGAAATTTGATACATTGATATGATTCAGAACCCTCAATTAATATTACACTTAAAAATAATGCTGACTAATTTTCTTGTGTTGTTGTCTGTGCATATCAAATATTACCAATGGGCAAAGAAATTTCTTTGGCACTTAAAACGCTCACTGAAGCCAGTGTCATTGCGACTCCAAAAAGGAATAGCTTTAATGAAGACAGAAAGACTCCACTGGCTTTGATGTTGGATCAACTCACAGAGATGTACAGTGGTGCCAGCAGCACTGTATCTGAAAATGTTTTAACAAAACTTGTCTTGACATAGTCAGAATTAAAAAGATACAGCCCAAGAAGTGTGTGGACATGAAATATTAAGGACACAAAGGTGAGTAGATGCACTGGGAGTGGGGAGGGGGCTCAGTGGAAGGAGACCTACAACAATGGAATACAACAATAACATATACAGGTCTTAAAAAAGATACTGACATTACTCAATGAATATGTAGTCACTCTGCATCACTGTACAACACAAAGAAAGTAAATACTGTAAAATAATGAACAATAAATAACACACACAGAAAATAAAGAATAGAAAATAAGAAATAACACAAAGAAAATAAATAACATAATGAATAATAAATAACACAAAGAAAAATAGATAACATAATGGTGATATGTGTACCCTTTTCCACAAGAGAATGTGTCACACAATAGTAGGCCAAGATGCACATATTTTGTGATTTACTTCACACTTGGGAGACAGTGCTGCCTTTATAAACAATTTTTTTTTTTTTACTACTCTCCAGATCTTTCAGCTTCCAGTGTCTCAAGGAGGTTTAAACAACAATTGTTCAAGAACAGAACCATTTTGGTTTGAGATTCCAACATTTATAGGCTCTTTGCTACAACTGACTACTGCTGCAGGATGGTATTTGTAGCCATGGCTACAGCTATGACACACACAATGGTGAGACATGCTATTTGATCTGGTATATGGCAGAATGGACCCCACCAATATAGATCAGGAGAGATTATTTTATGTTCCATTTCAAATTACAGGCAAAAGAAATGTCTTTAACCATAATCATTTGAGAGCATTGGATACTTCTACTTCATTTCTGTGTTCTCAATTAATTCAAACAGAAAGTCTCTGAATCACTGAATGATACTGTTTGAGTATGTTTCCATTTTACCCTTATTTGTCTTTGGAGAAAATTATTCCTTTATGGGACTTACTCTAACTGTGTTGAAAATGCTTCCATTGTGAATCCAGGCATCCTCACTACCAGCTGTTCTTCCAGGTACTTCTCTATCAGGGAAAGCTGAAAACCAAAATAAAATATGAAAAGTTTTGATGCAAATGGAAGAAATTCATGACCAAAAAAAAAACACTAGACAATTGTGCCATGCCAATTGTGTCCAACCATGTGAGTTGTCACCTATAACAAATTTCCAGAGTTCAAGCCATCATAATAATAGTAATAATAATAAGGCAGCATTTATCAATGTAACATAATCTGAGGCGCAGAAGGAACGTAGCAGAACAATTACTAGTGCAAGAAATATGGCAAAAAGCACTGGTCAGTTAAGTGAGGATTACTCAAAAGCACAGTGGGACAAGAATATGTCCTTGTAAAAAATTGCACTGTTGTTAGGACTTTGGTAATTCAAGTGAAGGAAAAATGAGATTTTGGAATTCTCTTTAAATGGACATAAGATCCAAATACAGCATATATCATCTAGGGAAGAAAGGTCTTCAAAATTTGTAAGTTGAAAATCCTTACACCTAGTCATTTTTTTGTTGTTGGATTCTCTACGTATTTTTTGATAGAGGTCTGCATCTTTCCTGCATCTCATGCCACTTATGAATATGATGTGTGCAGATCATATATGCAGGATAGGCGTGGCCTCGCATACGATAGGTGGGCCTCGTCTACGCTGCATAATTATCTGCCACTAGAGGTAGTTGTGGGCGGATGCAGCACCTGATGTATTTTTTACTCTCACACAGTTGTTCCAATACTTAACTTTGTTGCTGGGGTGTGGACAGTGGTTGGAATTTGGAGTTTTGGTAGGATTTTCTCCTTACAGTATCTTTCCTCTCAAGGTGCCTCTTGCTTCACACAAGCTGTGATTTAATACTGTGTCAACCTTTGCTTTTTACTATTAAGGTTGCTTTTATATATTGTTGCTTAGTGTCTTTACTTGTTATTTATGCATGTTTATTTTAAATACATGTTTGTTGAATAGTATCACAGGAATAAACAAAGTTATACTTAGTAACTAAAAAAAATGCAGTGCATGAGGATCTGGGATTGTAGCACAGTCACTGCACTGGATAAAATGGTTTATACATAAGTCACATCACCACACATTTCCATATCACATCTTAATAGATTAAAGGTGTCAAGAACATACTCACATATTGTTTGTGTATATCTGTGTAAATGAATTTGTTCTCTTCATCATCATCAAAGTGATGGTAATGTTGCTCCATAAAGTCTGACTGCAACTTTTGAAATCCTTCCTCTACAAAAAAAAAGAAGAAATAAAAGAAACAGGTCAACAGGATCTCTCTTGAGTTCTGGGTATTTTCCTTTCTGCCAATCATACTAAAATATTTGTCACACTGCACATTAATTAAATACAGTTGGTGATAGCCACAATTCAGGATTCCAAGTGTGGAACTGACATTCAAACAGTTCTATCTGGAGCTATCTGGGATAAGGCAACAGAAACGACCGCACATGTTTTTGGATGTTCTTTTTCTTTCAATCCCCCTTTACCTTCCTTTAAAAGTACCCAATGAAGCCATAATATGTTGCTACTTTCTTTCTCTCAAGTCTTGAAACTGTACAGTAGTTATGTAACAGTGTTTGCACTGGGTTCGAAAATTGGACTCGGGTACCTGAAGTCCACAGTCAGTCAGATAGCCAGCGACCCGAAAACATATTACTCCCACTAGGCTATGGAATACTGAATTTATTATACAGCAGCTTGCTTTGCATGCTAGCTACAACAACATGTATCTTACCTGTACAAGCATGACAATGCAGTGCTAGTTACTGTAGGACAAAGTAACACTTTATTTTTTTTGCCACTCATTCAATGTACATGAGTGAAATTTTTGGATACTGCAGCTGTTTTAGAAGTGAGTCTGGCTCCTGAAATTGTGGGTCTGGTATCCGGATACCTGGTGGAAAGACTATTATGTAGGTAACCACTAGCAGTCCCAGTTGCAGTCAGAATGAGACATGGAAACAACACAGATAAGATGGCTCCCAATAACTACATAAAGTAGTGCAACAAAAGAAACTCCCAGCAATTACACACAACAAACACCACATGGAGGTTACATTACCCATTATTATATCTTCTATATGGCCGATAGTTGTGTCAAATTTGGTATCATCTAAATTGGAACTGTACGGAACAAAGGAATGAGAACAAAAGTGAATATTCAAAGAGTTCTTCAGGTGGATTGGAGGATATTTTAGAAGTTTGTGTGACACTTGTGCATGACTTTCTGTACTGTATGGTAAGTTCAGTCAGTGTCTGTAGTACAATTCTATATTGTGTTTGACTACTGTATCTCATACTGTAGGCAACAGTCATCTGCTGTACAATGCATAATACTGTAAATGTTGATCTCTAAAAATTCACAATTTTAAAAATATTCTGAGCCCTAAAGGGCATTCAGAGATGTAAGATGTAATGTAAGTCAAACTTTCAATTAAAAATCCAACATTTGGCATACTGTACACATAAATATCATTACTTACACAATGAAACTACAAAAGAGTGTTGGAAACTACATAATACCTTACACTTCAGTGATTGAGAACAAAAATGAATCTTAGAGTACAACTTTTGACACAGCATAATGTCTACATAACTGCATGCACAATATCTTACAGTATGTGATAAGTATGTAATATATATGTAACATTCACAATCGCAGGTAGGGAAAGTCATTTATGACAGCTTAACATACAGGTTACATGAGACTACACTTCTAATTAAATATGAATATACAACGAAACAAAGAGTTGAGTTGATTTACTGCTCACTGCTGAAACACAAGCAAAACATTGCCTTAGGCCTTACCTAGATCCTGCTAGTTCTTCTTGAAAATCCATACAGTCTATTTGATCTGCTGTGGAGTCAAATGTTAGAAGATTTGCGGTTACCAGAGATTCTAAATTTATCTGCAGATACAGTATTCAGTACTGAATGCTACAATACAGTTCCTAGTACATTTCATCAACAAAATAGTTTCTATGATAAGATTGGTAAGGCTTGTAAAATACTTTAGTTTAATTAAGTTAGAAAAAGGTCAAAATAAACAGTGATTAGTGATTCTGTAGGGATGACCATTATCCCAATCTACATTCCTTGTACAAAGCAAACTGATGAAACGACACGCACTTGTCTCTAATAGTGTCCTTAAAGACATCACAAATTGCAGTTTGCTACTTTTGGGGGAGAAATCCCCCATGCAGAAATAAGAATGAAGTTTAGCTATCCGTGCAAATTAAAAGAGTTTATCACCATCCGTGCAAATTCGAATAAGTCTTACATCATTCTCACAATCTACTGCTAGCGAACATGTCTATGTACCTACAAGCTATATCGTTATGTGCAGAATAGGGCCTACTGATGATAGGTTAAATTTCCAAACTGACCAACATTCGCCCAGTACAAATTCATGGAAGGTTTATCTGCACACTTTTGAACTGCTACAAAATATCCCTGGCACAGTTTGCAAATATTCCAATGTGGAAGGCTTCAGTTTCTATGCTGAAGATCTTTGACTCTTTGTGTGCAATGTCGCTAAGCCCATAAGGCAGAATGGCCATCCTCTTTCCGTTCTTTCCAAGTTTGCTACTGCATACCGTTGCTAGGAAGGTTGGGCTGTTCAATCAAAAGTTTTGCCATCATAACCTTTTCATGTAAATCTAGGCCTTGCCTAATAGTAGTGGGTATAGTGTATTGGGATGGCTGGTTACAGACAGGTCATCCCAGTGTTAAGTATACACTAATACATACCCCTCTATTATGGCTCGTAAATTGTCAACAAACTGCATCATTTTTGGATGTGAACCTATCCAATGACAGAAGCAAACTTACAGTAGCTGGGGGAATAGGGGAACACTAATGTGATGTCACTCCTTCGTACTAAGTGTTCTAGAAAAAGCGAGTAAGTGATTGGCACCAGTGAGACATTTATAGTTTACATGATGCATATAACCCATGACTAATGCTACTCTGCCATTTGACTTTGCTTACAGCCCCACCAAAATTACAATGAGTCAATTAAGGTGCATAAAAATACCTCTGACAACCGGAATCTTGGGCTCACGTTGGGCTCAATTTTAAAATGAGAAGGGACAGCACAGAAAATCTTTTCAATCATTACATTTGTGAGGTACTGCTTGTACTAGAACAACATCTAAATGAGTGTTTTGGATTTTTACCAACTTCTTAATCATCGATCAAATCCTTAGGTCAGTCATTTTTCTGTTAGTTCTAGGTGCAACCATGCTATATATAGGTATATGTAATAGTGTATATTTAACGCTATGTCGACCTGTGGCCTACATCTATTGTTTGTTGGATACTGAACTGTAAACTGTAACATTAGTGTACAGTAACTGCAAGGCACCTCCTGTGGCAGCTTTTGTGAGATTTAATAATGGAAAATCGAAATTTGCCTTGTGCAGTGGCCATCATTCTGGGCTAGGCCTATTTTTGAATTGTCTCTGATGCAACCTAGACCTACTTGAATCTCACGTTGAGACTAACGTTAGATTTGCTTCCAAACAAACAGGTGGAACGAACACAAATATCGCAGAATTGGCTCAATTTACACAAAGTAATGCGAAGGTGCCTGGATTACAAACAACAGCAACATTCCCAATCAATCACGTCTGATTATTAGGGCTACTAGCGTACAAACACTAATAATGATAAAAAGACAAAGGAATAATTTGACGTATTCCTTGCCGAACTTTCCTTGGTCAATTTGCATTCTTTCATAAGAAAGACTAAAAGAAACAGTTCATTGCTCACCATCTCCTGACTCGTTGGTCGCCATTTTTGCTTCGGAGTGAATTCTGGAATGTTGTTGTTGAATACCGCCTCCTAGTTTCTCGATCAACTGGCCCAGTTTTTATATTCGCCCTCTAGTCCCTCACCACATTTTGATAAGAGGGGGACATAATATGAAATGTCCCCCCCCCCCCCACAACTCACACATTTTGTAAAAGAGAATGTTTTGGCCCCCCCCCCCCTCTTGAGTGATAGGGGGAAAATTGTAGCAAATATCGCTCACAGTTTTTGGTGAGTGACTGATGTAATCACTAGCTGCGTGACCACGCAGTGTAAGGGTTCATATACCAAGGTTAGACCCATCTACGCATCCCAAACACCAACATCCGCGCTTCGCGCAGACAAAGCGTTTTTGTCCTGTTATGTCAATGTCCAAGAGAAGGTAAGGGATTGACGCATGTTCCCTCCCCATGAATACACCAACAAAATTTTAAATTAACCCCAAAAAAGAGAACTTAGGTAAAAATTCTGTTTTAGCGTGTAATTGAATGAATTGTCGAGATGCACCCCCTCAACAAAAAGTCAGAGCCACCATAGAAGTGAAATCTAAAAAAGTCAGCTACAATTTTTCATATTTCAGTCCAGCACATTTTATGACTTAAAAAAATGCCAAATATTGTACCAGATACCTGATAATTAAAACAAATTTTCATTAAATTTGAAATTTAATATGAACTTTTCTTATTTCAGTCTAGGAGTGACGGTAGTCAGAAAGTCTGAGGTACCAGTTTGAATTTTTCATATCTCAATCTAGCACATTTTATGACTTCAAAAGAAGCCAAGTATTGCACTAGATTGTATCTAAGTTTGGAGGTGGGGACACCTCTTACCTTACGACCCTCTCACATACCTAGACCTAGAATCACTCTTCTCATGCTTCCCCATCTATCAAAATACTGTTGTATGGCATCTTTCTCAATGTGGCTGTCATATTCAAAAGTTATCTGAAATCATAATTCCTAGGTTGAAGTATGGCTGCGATAGATTTAAAGTATTGCACCAGAGTTTGTTTAAGTTCACTTGCTAGCTGAAAATTTCACAAAAAGAAAATTCTGTTATCGTTAGAAAGTAAAAACTGTTGAGTGAACTTTTCAGAAAATTCCGATAGCAAATATTCTAGATAAGAGCAATCCAAATTAGTACTAGTTTTGAATAGACGGATGCTTTTTTTATTAAATGAGCTATTGCAAACATGAGAGCCCTATTTCAAGGCTGGGTATATGAAGTCCGGATCACATGATCACCGGGAGTGCCGTTTCCAAACATCTGGAGGTTTGTAAAGCCCAAATTTTTCAGCCGGGTACGCCACCCGATGGTGGCATTCCGCTTAAAAAAATTCTGCGCAAAGTGCGCGCAAAAGGCTTTTGCCCTGAGATCAGGTCCCCCACTCCTTCTGAAAACCCCGGATAGGCGCTTCATATGTGATATCGATGACGTATAAGCAAAATAATATGAATTCAATCATTAGACCCTGACGGTGCCATGGTAATTTCTGTTTACATTCTATTCACATTCATCTGCTGCCTAGCCGAAGAAAGTTTTTTGTTTTAGAAATTTCGCTGAGGATTTTGAACCACTCTCCATGAGAAGTGTTCTGGAAAGTTCCTTGTATGTATTTTTCATAGACGAGCTAACTCATTGTAGCCCTCTGACTCCCTCTCCTTACATAGTGATCCCGCTTATCGATTAGTGATAAGCACATTCGGGCAAAAATCCCCCACCCCTAAATAAAAAAAAACACTTTCCAAGACTCCCTACTCCTAAGTGCTCAGCCCAAAATATTTGCAAAGAAAATGAAAGAGGATGCGTAATGCATTATGATTCTTGTATCACCTCAACCCCATCTGGTATATATTTACCGTACCGTTTTTCATAGACTAATTTATTTCGCATGAATTGAAGACTTGCAGACATGATATCCCTATTTCAAGGCTGGGTATATGAGGCTTAGGATGGTCGGGGAAATAAAATTTCCGTCCGTTTGGGATGTTTGACAAGCCCATAATTTTTTATGTAACCGATGATGGCACTTCGCCTAGATGGTCCTGTCATACATGCCCTCAGGCCAGCCTTCGTCCCCTGGTAAAACCCCTGGCACGCGCCCCTGAATTGTCCTTTTCTAGACTTTGACAACATATGCACCTTCAATCACTAGACCCTGACGGCTCCGCCTGTCAATCATCAAATTGATCATTTGTCTTAAATAGGCCTGTGCGATGTCTGACCAGTTTCGCCCTTTCAGTACCATTCGAAGATACGGAATCCTTCGAAGATACAGAATCCTTCATACCAATGCTCACAATTCTGCAAATACCTTATAGCTTCCTGACTTTTTCTTCTGATCACGTTAATGGATATTACACCAGGGAAAAACCTATTGTACCTGTCCGATATACCCAAAGTCACCAAAAAGTGCAGTGCTTAGACCTCGTGGGGCAGCTTTAATCATGCAAACCTGTCAGTTAACTTACACATGTCCCCACCCCCCCCACCCCACATTTCGATTTAGATTGACACCCCTGGAATGATTCTCTACATTTCGGACTGTGTATCTCACCCTACTCCTAAAACATATTTTTTGACGTGTTTTTTTTTGCTTTTATATAATAGAAACTCAGGTGCGAAAGCACATTTGTGCCATATGTATACTGAGGCTTTTTTTTTTTTTAGAAATAAGTGTTGGGACTTGGAGCTTCTGTTTTTCAAGAAATATATTTTAGAGCTTATGTGTTTTTTAATTAACATTTTTGAAGCAAATTGTTTTTTCGGGAAATACACTTTGAAGGTTCTGTTTTTTTTTTTTGGGGGGGGGGGAGGTATTTTAAGTAAACTGCTTTTTCGAGAAATATATTTTGTAGCTTCTGTTTCTTTTGTATTTTCGAGAAATATATTAAGCAAAGTGTGAATTCGAGAAGTATAGTGTATTTTGTTTTCCAGAAAATGTTTGGCTTTGCAGGCAACCCAGATGGCGGAAAACGGCCTGGTTTGTTCTATGGTTCATGTATCCAGCCTAAGTTGAAAAAGGTATCTCAAAGTTCTCCATGAATAAGGTAAAAAAGATAAACCTTTATGAAAAATGATAATACTAGATAAATATTGGACGGTTGAGTGACGAGTTCATTAGTAGGTAGTTACCATGAAGGCTGAAAGTTTGGTGACGAGGACTGGTTTCAACTTGTCTTTTGTCAAACATACTTTACATATGTTGTTGTTCTCAAAATAAATAGTGTTATACCGCCCTCTTAAATAGGGCAACAAATATCCCACAATAGAAAACTATGGGCCCAAAGGAGCCCATGGCCCACAGATTTGTGAGTTGAAAAGCTCATACATAAGTAATGCATGTTGTTTAAGGAGAGTGCATCTTAGTGATCACAAAATACCAATAACAGCAAACCTGTCCTGAACATGGCCCAGATAGTGGCGCAAAAGGGGTCAATGGCCTATAACGACTTTGTTCCGTTGAATCGGTATATAGATAGGCTCAATCCATTTTGTATTTGAAAGAGTACACATAGAATCACAAAAATACCAACGACTCAACTGCTACCTTGGAAAACTGAATCAACGTTTTGAATCATAAAACATGAGAGAAAATTGAGTCAAACAGTGTTTGCGTTAAAACTTTCTAACATGACTAGATCTTTGGACACATTAATGACAAGGTTTATCGGAAAGCGTTATTGTGTCATTATTTCAACTATAAGCTTCAAATGTCTGATCTCATGTGCAAGATAAAGTTGCTGTCATTGGTATTTTCGTGATCCCTAAGGTGCACTCTCTCAAATACAAGAGGAAGATCAGGTTAGCGTCTTTCAGGAGTATCAAGAAAAAGCCTATAAGCCTACGCTTGAAAATGATATCGACCGGCTGACAAAAGAGAAGAAACAGATTGCTAGAATGTAAGCAACATGATAACAGTAATAAAGATGATGAGCCAGAACATGAAGTCATGACTCTACTCAAATCTTCAGCGGACCATTTTGATGCTCGATTACACATATTTTGCCTATGGACATGACACGTAATACCCCCTTCCTTGCAATTCAAGAACGTCTCGACATTGGATTGGCGTAGATGAACTATTACAACCGAAGTGGTTGCAGAAAATGGCTTTTTAGCGTCGATAATTAATTTGAACATCTGATATTTCCCATAAAAGTTCCATGATTATATGTAAAACGACAACAACAACAAAACAAAACAAAAAAAAGAAATATTCTAGAAATTGTACGAATATCTGAATGCAAATTGAAACAGGGAGGCTTAACTTGATGGTATACCTGACTCCAGCTGTGAGGGAAGCGTCGATGTGCTGTCAGTCTGTATAAAGAGACTGTTTTTCTCACAAATGCTTAAGTTACAAAACATCTACATATACTACAGATTATCATTCCCTTACAGCTTTCACTTTCGGAGACCTAAAAGGCAGTCTACATCATTTAGGATTTATCGTAGGCCTATGTTATATAGCTTATGAGACAAAGGATACTACTTCAAAAAGGTCTACTTGTTCGTGCATTTGTTAGTATAATAAGGTAAATTTGCAAGCAAACCTTGTTAAATGACAGAATGCACAAATGCGTTGTGGTTTCGATGATGCTGAGAATTTTCTTTATGAATCTGACATTGTGTCATTAGGATGTGTCACACGCTACCTATGCTTCATATGAAACGTGAGATCTGTACAAGTTTCCTTTCTTAAGATACCATTTTCACAAGATTTACACACTTTGACCGTTGTTAGCCTCAAATGAACCTTAACCTCCAATACAAACAATATTGTACTTGTACTCAATGAGATGCACCTACATCCTAAATATGAGATCTGTTCAAACTTCCCTCTTTGAGATATAATGCATACAAGAATTTCACAATGTGACTCCTTTTTACCTCCAATGATGACAGGATTCTTGTACTCGATGAGATAAACCTGTATACTAAGTATGAGATCTTTCCAAGCTTTCCTTCTTGATATATCGTCTTTAAAAACACTTCACAATTTGACATCTGTTTACGTCAAATCACCTGTGTCCTGTACAAAAGCAATAGCTTCTTTTACTTAATAAGATACACCTACATGGGATCTGTCCAAGCCTCCATTCTTGATATATCGGGTTTAAGAAGTTTTCACATTTTGACCCCTGTTGGCCTCCAGGTATCAGGTGATAGGCCTCCTTGCAGCATCGGAATTTTCGGCAGCTACACCAGTTACGAGCTGTGTGTGAGCGAAGACAGACGCACAAGGTAGCATACCCCTATTAATTTCCCCATTGACTTACACACTAAATCGCAAAAGTAATGTGGTCTCTGAAGCCTTGTAGAAGTTTTCAACAGATATAAGCTACCACTCGTTACAAAGCTGACACATTGGCCATTCATGGCTTTTCCAATTTTCCGTACCTTAGCCGGCTAGATTTTCTGCTAGAGGCAGTCGAAGTTAGCAAACCTTGTCACTGGGACCAAATCACACATCGCCTCCAACGATGATGCTCCGCCACCTAGGATTCCATAACTTTTCTATAATTGCTTCAATTTCCCCCATTTTCACAACATGTATACTTTAACTCACCTACTTCAATATTCAGTCCACAAAAGGACCCATCTTAAAGGATAAAATACCAAAAAAGTTGCCCAAATGTCCCTAATAGGGACTTTCACCGACCTCGAACAAAATGCGGAGGGATCTCCAACTTCTATACAGGGTATGCTACCACAAGGCTCTCACTCTCGCGATCAACTTGTACTCTGCAAGGCAACGACCGTAAGTGCACGCATATACGCACACATGCACCCCCGCGTGGGGAGTTACGATCATCAACCAAAAACTAGAGATGGGGCAAAAAGAATGGCAAATACTTTTATAATGATATTTCACCAAACAAGAATCATTAAACACCTTTAATGAAATTGAAACAATGAGAGCAATGGGATATTTATTTTTAGTGAGATCTGGAGGTTTAAATGTGACCGTGTAATTAGGCTCGCAAAAAAATATTAAGGGTCAACCTCATTGATAATGTCAGAGATGGCTCAGCCGGGAAAAAAACTTGTCCAGCACCTTGTCTAGCGCTCAGACCAGAGTCAGTCTATTGATTTAAAAAATCTGGCATAAAAATGTCTAAAATGTTTCTGTAATCAGCGCAGGGGGCGAGCGTGCATCTTTTTGGGATAAGGTGGGGTGGGGGTATAATCAGTTATAATGCTTGGAAGAAGTTCAGGAACGCTATCTCAGAGGAGCGCCACCACAGGCCGGCAAATGGTGTCCAGGCACCCTTTCCCTCTTGCTGTGCCCCTTGAAAACCGCTTCTGGGGGCGTGCCCTCCCCCTCTTCTCGGTTACGCCATCACTGTCTGTAATTAAGTAAAAGACTTGAAAAATGATCATTAATTTATGTTACACCTAATGCAAATTAAACCTTCGCTTATTGATGGGTGTGGATGCTATAATTACGACTTCTCTGATCTCGTGGAATACATGATACCGGTAACAGTCAGCACATATGGTGCCTCACCTACGGACTGAATGGGCCTTACGGCATAGTTTGCTCAGAAGAGTGTTATGAGTTTAATCATTTTCTTGGCTCTTTCACCGATCATGTTCTCAAAATGGATGCTTAATGGTTGAAAGACATTTTATAAAGCAACATATTGCACTGAGTTCGGTGCCTGTATGTCTTCATTGGGTGGACGGTCAATGTACAATAGCATATCATGCACCGAGGTGCTACTTTAAAGAACGAAATCAGAACTTAGGTCAATGAAATGTCACTATTAAATGAGAGAATAAAATATGGTGGACACTACCAAAGAATTTCTTCTACATATGATACTTACTTTCTAAGAGATGGCAATTCTAAAGTTAATAAAAAGTCAACCAGGAAGCTGCCATTATGAGATTGTGATGACGTCAGCATTTTGGTATTCTCTATAATGTACTATAAAACAAATTTAATGGTTATGCATAGAATCACATCGAAGTATTAAGACTTTGATCATTGCATGATGCATCTCATTATGCAAGACAAAATTTGTAAAGTAAAATAAACTATACGAAAAATATTCAAATTTCTGACAACAGAAGTTATGTGACATCATAATTCGATTAATTTTGTAGTGGCTATGGCGTATTCCGCAGAATTTGACTTACACTGACAAATTTCCAACCCATATTCCAGCTTTAATACACCCTGCAATCCGCTCTAATCAAATGCAGGAAAAAATACTGGAAAATAATATAAAAACATGGGAACAGACATCGCTTCCTGACTTTCGACTGTGATCATACTTTACAAGGTAGAGTTACCATGGAAACTACCAAAAGGAACCATTTACTGAAGCGAAAATGCAGTCATTATTAAGGTTCAATTTAGGAAGTATCCGTTAATGTACCGTGACATTTTGTGATCTATAGGAGTTGTCCATAAATTGACCTAGCAAATGGATGATACATAATAGGCAAACTGCATTGAAGTTTAATTTCACGGTTAACAAAATGCATGTTTCGTCACTAAAATAAACATAATAAATGTAAATATGAGATTGCACGTTGGTGAGGCTACATACATACATCAATGTAATTTATGTTTTGTGGTTATTGGCAGTGTGCCGATGTTGCTACGATGTTGTACAATATTGCAGTGTACATTAATTTTATCATGCTCGCACGCAAGTTAATGTATTGAGTACTCTACAGGACTTAATGTTATAGGTTGTTACTCGAGGCTGAATGAGAAGCAAAAAGTCCGTTTTTGGCGTTATTAGATTATATTTTATGACCTACAATTATTCACATACTGTATCGTTTTTCATCCTCCATGTAAACGTATTTGTAATAGGCCTAGTTACATACATCTAACGTGGCCATGTTTGAATGATGTGAGTTCTCAGCTGTTAAAATAGTTTCACGTTTGAACAGCGGTTAGGTAGAGCAGAAAGTTGCAAAAGAACCAACTACACGAATTTATGAAACTTGAATTTCAACGCTCATCATATAGGCCTATAGACAATTGTAATTAAACACATGGTTTCCACATTAAGAGACATATATACATCACTATTTTTACACTCGTTTTTTTCTTGTTGGAATAATGAGAATAACAAGAATTCCCCTGTAAGTTTTTTTTTTTTTAACTTAGGGTAGTTTGGGCTAAGTTGCAACAAGCTATTTTGAGCTGTACTGCAATTTTCGCATTTGTATACCGTATGCAATCAGAGGTTCTATCCATGGCTAAAATGATATTTACAAAGCTTCGAAGTCTTGGATTAAAACTGCATAGACAGCGATTATTTGAAATGTCAACTTCTAGTAATTTTCTAAAAGGTGGGAAAGAAAGAAAAAGACGAAAGTAACATATTTGTCTCTTCAAATACGATCACTTATGGGAACCATTCCTTCTGCGAGGATGACTTCAGCGACTAACCGAAGTTCAGCATAGTCCATATCTTTTAAATTTCCCGTGACATTATTCAAAATGTCGCCATCTCAATACCGTCTGAAGCTTGACCATCGGTGATATTCATGACATTTTTGTCAGCCTCATGACAATACAAAATATAATTTAGCAATGTAAATCAGATTCATGGGTAATTTGCAAGAAATCAAAAAAAAAAAGAATGAAATGAACATTTTTACTATACGCACAATATAATTGCCTATACGCACCAGTGCGAAAAAAAGTACATCTACCTTATTCAACTTTACATACAGCCATGCACAGTCATGGTCTAAATTAGGAGGATTAAATGAATTCAGTAGTATGAATTTATTTGATTTCAACCTTGCTTCAAGAGGGTAGCTCGGTTAGCCATGGCTAATCTTACCCGAGGGCGAGGGTAAAACTACACATATATAAAACTACACAAATACAAAAGGATTTAATGTATACCATAAAGGAATGTGCAACACTCATTTTAAAAAGATGAAATAGAACATGGAACATTATAAGAACTGGGAACTAAAATATAGAATGAATCATTTATGCATAGACGTTTTATTTTTTTTTCTGACTAGATAAATTGCAAGATCTATTTTATTGAAAGAGTAGTTGATACATCCTTGGGAAGAATACTCAACTCCTATTGGCCCATCTCAATCAGGTGACAGTGCTTTATGCTACAATTAAAACTCGGTCAATTGACGGGTAAAATCACCGGCGGGTGGATACAAAACATGCAGATCGACGGGTTTTGTCGTTCGTTGTCTCACACATGGTGGCACTTTGTCTCTCGCGCACGAACATTGTTGACATGTTGCGAATCTTGTTTACTTATTCCCGGGATTCGTTTTCAATAAAGTGCGGTTATTTTCAAACCAAAATTTTCTTTCCTTTCCGTCTTTTTTTTTACCAAATTTCCGTTTTGTATGTACGAACGAGGTTAATCATCTTTGATTAGCTTACATTCTCAAGATCTTCAACATCCCTCCGTGTTGTGTTTTTAAGGAATGCCGGTGAAAATGGAGCCTATGAATGGAAGGTTGATCAACACTAGACTGTGAATTCAATGCAAGATAATGCACTATCGGTGGGTTAATTCAAGCGATGTACGAGGGTGCAGCCCGAGTGTATCCACCAGTAGCATTAACCTCCGAGAGTTCATCATTTATGGGCTCCAGTTACACCCGTCATTTCTTAAAGCTGGAATATGAGTTGTACTGGTAATCGCCTGGTCATCTTTTGTTCTTCATCGGTCTTTCATGGAAGGGAAAGTGGAAAACCTGAATGAGAACTACCGTCCGTATGCACTCATCTTTCAGATATTTAAACATGAAAATTGTCTTGACATTTTTGTTGGCCCTACAAGATTCAGACTCTCCGAGTTAATCACCATTACTTGAAATCTAAGAGGCCAATTTGGGAATGGATATGAATATTCAGCTATGCAAAAATAGGGCTTAAACAAAGTCATTTTGTTGTTACTATGACACATTCCTGTGAATTTGACTTTCACTAACAAATTTTCAACTCATACTCCAGCTGTAAAAGGGCCGCTGACGTATGTCGAAGATCATTAGGACACGTTGCCATGGAAACGATAATATCGATTGTCTCGACGTCAGATTATCGCGGTTTACATAGAAATACATGAATGAAAAGAAAATGCGTTTACTCAATAAAGCCACTATGTGCACTGATTGTGTGCTGTACTCGGCTGATAAACTATTTTTGCTTTCGGCAGTAAAAATGAACTACACGGTGCCTCACCCAGAACGTAGTGAATATTTAGTGGCACATTACGAACAGAAAAAACAAAATCAAAGGGATAAGAAAAAGCCTTGTTTAATTAGATACTTCATGCATGAGGTAATACAAGTTCATTTTCAATGGTACTATATTTTTAACCGCGAAAGCGTCTTGCGGATGTAATCCCGTTCTCGACGCATTATCTCTAGCATACAGTGTTTGCAATTGTATCATCATCCGCTGGACTGCAGGTCTTAAAGTGCGGTTTTCTCAAAGAGCGATTACACTGAAGTCAAACGAACTTGGCTATGAATGTGGTTGACAAGATCTAGGTAGATCCGAGGACAATCGTTTGACTGCGCAGTTTCCTGGATGATTTATTAATTCAAATAGCTGGGGTGCACAGTTTTACTATTAATCAAATTTCCTTATCTTGGTACGGTTGTCCAACCTCGTGCGACATTACGCTTGTGAAACAGTGGGCTTAACAGGTAAGTGATAATCAATTTGTAATCTTTGAATAAGAAACATTTTCACTCAATGTTATTAATGGTTCCGCTTTATCTCTATAGGTTAAGGATACTGTGAAAACCATCATGTAACATTACCTCACCCCTGCCCTCCTTTCATCGTCTCTGTATTTTCACACGATGTCCGTAACATGACATCCCATTGTGGAAACTTCTATTGAAAATCGCAGCATCGCTTGTGATTAAATCTATTCAGGTATATTTTGCTTAACTAGAAAATCAGTGTGTATTTCATATTTTCGTATATTTATGTTTGTGCGCGTGTGTGTGGACGGTGTGTGAAAGGTATGACGTATCATAAGAATAATAAGTAACATTATCTCAGGAAACGAAGTGGACCTAAGTAGAAATACCCCTTTACTATAAGCCAGCTTGTTTTGATACCAAGTTGACCTGCTGATCCAACCATGAAACTTATTTATGTCCATATCCATATATGAAAGGGATGATAGTCATATATCATTGCTTACGTCATCAATAACTAGTAACGTTAAGAAAATGGAATTAAGACCAAAGGCCTATCTGATAATTCTATCAGCGAAGAATTGTTTTTGGTGGAAATAAATCTTTTTGAACAGAGCCTTTGACACGTTTTGTACCTATCAATGGTTTAGCCTAAACTTAGGGCCGTACTTGCAAATATATGAAGTTCTACAACGGCAGAAAATTACGTTCTTGTTGGCCATGTGCTTTCAAACACTTTCACATTTCATCTCATCATATATAGTATTTCCTTCCCGCCAAATCAAACTGTAGAACACAAAATACAAGGAGCACAGACTGTGTACCTTCGATTCTATTTTCAACTTTCCGGCCTTGCTAAATTGTATGCAAAAAGTAACCATCAGGCACAAGATTAAGGTCAAAAGTGATTTACAAATAGCAAATTCAGTCAGAAAGTGCCACAGTAGACACTAGGAATTTGTTTATTTCTGTCTTTTTTATATATGTTGACGTCATCCAGACAATATTCGTTATGTGTATTCCGCTCGCTAACTTTGAACTTTTGAACATCGAACTTTTATTTCAATCTCGTTGAATAATTAAATAAATAGATATGTGGACAGATTAAAAGAGATGATTGGTGAGTGACAACAAGAAGCTCCGTGGAGCTTATGTACGTCGTTACCGCTAAATACAAAGCATTAAAAAGAAGAAATAAAAGGCTATGGCAGTTAAATATTAACTAAACAGATCGTACAATATACACACACAAAAAAAAAATAAAACGGAAGATTTTAAGTAGGATGTTTGATCACAGACCATCAATGATCCCAGAACAGTGTTGTCGGACCTCTCGTTTTACCCCCTCCCTAGCTCGTTCCCTTGGAAACTCCCGTCAGTGCTTTTGAGCACAATTCATGCGGGCTCTCGTTAGTGACATGATTTATATCGACGGTGGCACGGTCAATTGACGTCATCACCACAGAAGAAATCTGATTGGTTAGAATTGTGCATATCATTAAAAACATTTGCTTTATTTCCAACTTACAACCGACGGACAGTCACAGTTCCAATTGTGACAACTGTCCATCTGTGATTGATATTGACTGTAGGCTTAGGCTTCATCGTCTCTATACAAGTCTGAGTAATAGTGCTACCGTACTGATTGTCTTTCGACCTCTACAGGTGAAAAATGAGTATACTTAAGTATCAGTCTTTATATCGATTTGGATCTTGTTCATGTATGACCTTCATGTTTCTTGTTAAAAGTTAGTTCAAAAAGATTTGCAGATTATTCCACAAGAAAAAGAAAGAAAGACTTGCAGGAGGAGCAGGGGAGAGGTTCTAGGTGTGGGGAGGGTGGGGGGGGGCTATGTTTGTCCCGAAAATAAAGGGTGGAAACTTGAGGTGCTCAAAACAATACGACAACTCCCCGCAGATTGACGAGGTTCACGTGCACGGGCCACGTCACTGCTCTGATCCACTGCCCAGTAACAAGTGGGGAATGTTATGATATACTGATGATATTCCCATTTGAAACTGCTTGCTATTACGCATGAGCCTGGCTATCGCTCAATGGATCAAACGTTGGCACAGATTTCGAAACTCGAAACTTTGCAGAGTAAAGAACTGTACGGTATACAAAAAAAGTCGGAAAGTTAGACTTACACACATAATGATAAAGATTTCTGTGCAGGTCCGATGATTTTTAATCTTCTGTTGACTATGAAAGATGATTTTCTGAGTTCAGCACACCCATTGACTTCACTATGATAGGAATGGATACAAGCCATTTGACCAATTCAAAACAATGCTATAAAGATCAGCTCTTTATCCCCCCCCCCCCCCTTTCTTCCACCTATACAAGTTCATCGACTGTAAAACGCTTGCAAAAGTGGGTCAGTGTAGGACGGTTGGTATGACATGAGAGTAAGTCGCCGGGTCTTTAAGAAGAAATCTACTGGGGCGGGGGGGTGGTTGCCATGTTTTTTTCTCTTCTTTCTTTTGGCTTTTCATTAAAATCATGTTGCCTATGAAAAGAACAGTACGGATTGTTTTCTTGTTGTCAAGAAGGGAAGTGTCAAACCAATACGTTGTCACACTGAAGTGAATGGTAACCTTTTGCAGTGCCCGAGTGACTGTCAATACATCAGCCACCTTGGATACCATGGTGCGTGTAACCGATGACTGAAGAATAATTCACCCATGTAATGTGTCACACCGTTATAATCCTGATCACTGAGGTGTGTGCCAAACTTGTGTCACTGGGAATAAACGTCACTGGAAAAGATGATATAAAACCAGGCGTGAAAGCTTAGTGCACTATAGACTATAGAGGTAGCATATAGACTTTCATGACTGATACAACTACTGGCCAAAACATCGATACCTTGATCACAGATTGATCTATTTCGACAATTAAAAGGTAAGATCGTTAAAACTTGAAGTGAGACTTAATTCCAATTGGCTGGGGGAATATGAAATTGCTTAGGTTTTAATAAGGAAATAATCACTCAGAGTGTCATGGTGTTAATCAAAATTACTGTAACGACTTCCCCATTTGGTGTTTATTTGGTGTTTTTCTCACACAATTGTTTTGCTTATTACTATGGGTGTTAATAATTTTCACGCACGCTTGTTTTGCTTTAGGTAACTAAACAATTATATGAAATATGTTGACACCTTTATACTGCAAGCTTAAAAATATGTTAAAGCTTTTTTGTTCCTTAAAAGTTAATTTGTGGGGTAAAGGAAACAAAAACACGTAATTATTTTTTTTTTTCATTTGTCATATGCGCAGGGTTCCATGGGTGGACGAGGAACCAGATTAAGTGTAGTGTCAATTTCCTCAGACTGGTGTGGCGATGGGTCTAAGGGGGGAAGGGTATCCCTCTTCGGAAACCTTTAGACTTGTTCAATAGTGATATGCAACATTGGTGCAATCTACGATTAGTTTTTAACTGCGTAGAATGATAGGATGTATTCCATTTTCACAATTTTTAGTGTTTAAATAGTGGCACAATTCAGCCAGTTCTTTCTTCACAGTATTGCATATTGACCTTCCATAGGCAAACCAACTTGAGAAAGATGATACACAGGTTACAGGTTACGGACCAGGGGAATAGTATTAAGATAATGGTTTTATGGGGAGGGGGTCTCCACTGGTAGGCGCTACTGGGGAAATGGGGGACTATTCTCCCTCTCTCTCATTTCGGGGGGGGGGGGGCATTTTTTGCAATCATCGGAAACTGCGTTTAAACTGTTGTCAGAAAATCTGTGGAAAAACTGTGGTCAGAAAATCATATTTTACCTTCAAAAGAAACCCAAAACTTTTCGTGCCCATTCACACGTGGGAGGAGGAGGGGTGGGAGGGAGGAGGGGTGGGAGGGTGGGTGGTGAAGACTCAATACGAAGACATTTTGGGGCTCAACTAAAAACCTGTTTGGATAAAAATGCCCACCAGATCACCGGAAATCCCTCTTCCCAGACTCAGTTCTCAGGTAATCCCCTGAAAATGGTATACCGTCAGTATTTCCTGGATAGAAAACCCTTCTTGGAAGTTACTCGTTAGGGTGACACTGGGTGCAAAAGTTGGAGGAAGAATTTTACGGCAAACGTTGGTTCATTTTTCGGTTCATGTACTTTTCTTTTAATAGCAATCATCTTTAATCCCAGACTGTCCCTGACTATATCCCAACACCCTCCCTGCTCACCCCACCGATCTGGCACTCTATACACTCAACAGCGGGACGAGACTCAGTGCCATGGTCTGTGCTTGGGGCAAGACTACTATGGGCTACCCTATGAATATGGGTGGGGCCACCGGAAAATTGACACTATTAAGCTACAACTTGGGTTGGGATGTGGGGGGGGGGGGCGTTACCTTGGTGGCAATCTCAGGGTCCCTGATCAAATTCCGGTAGAACTATTTGCAGAATTTCTGGTGATGCAAATTTGGCCCCAGTAAGCTGTTTACAGTGGTGCTGATGGGTTATTTGCGTTCCTGTTAGGAGGTCTTGTCCGCTTCACTGTTGCTTGATACAGCTGATACGGTGCGCTGCGAAGCTAGAGGGACCCCTCCCAGCCTTTGGCTTGGATGATTAGGGGATACTGCTCTCAGTCCGTCTGATGGGCCCAAGGATGTTAAATGGCTGTCCATGGAGCAGCTTTGTGTTCGCATTGCGATTGTTAGTTGGTTTCACCACTGCCTCTTTATCATCCCCTGTGTGGACAGAGAAGAGTAGGTTTGAACATCGCCGGTCATACACAGTGTTTATCCCCGGTCAATCATGGTGTAGGGTCCTCCATGAGCTTCCGTATCATCATCAAACTTTCAAATAAAAAAAAAAATCGATTTTAAAGCACTACCCACGATTACCGCAATTGTCCTCATTTCATATACTTGCATGCTGGTTCCGACTAATCTGGCTGTACCCTCTGGCATTGAAGCATCTTTCCCCATGAGGGAGGAGGTGGTTCAATTGGCGTCCATCAACCGTGCCTACACGTAGAGTCCATTAATCAAGGGACTCTACTTGGGTTACATGCTAGGAGGAATTTACAGTAAGATTATCTAATGGGGAGTGCCACCATATGTAAATTGGCGCAGAGCCAAAGTTTACCAGAACTTTTTTGGGGATGAAAATATCCCTAGATCCCCTGAATCGCCCTCTCATGTCACAGGATAGGGGCCCTTTTACTCTTTCGACGCTCCCCAAACAGCTGCTTTCCACAGCAACGTCAGCCCTGTCGATACCCTCTCCCGCATGGTGGGTAGGACCAGGGTCGTAGCTGGGGTTACATCTTTATGGCGTGTAAAGGTACAAAATTCCGACTGGCTGGGTGTTTTTCCAAATGTTTGGCGACCCCACCCAGATGTTTTTAGACACTAGGAATGATTTCTCGGTCGGGGGGGGGGGGTGAAGACTTAAAGGGTGTAGTCCTCACCAAAATGAGAAATAAACAAATTATCGACGAAACAAACAAAAGAGAAAGTTTGCAGAAGGGGGGGGGGGGGAGATAAGTGACGGCATGACTATCTAAGCGGAACGCCACCATTAGTTGGAGCGCACAGGAAAATTTTTGCTTTTCAACCCCCCCCCCCCCCTTCATGGGAGGAAACGGCACTTTTCGGGTGTACTTGAGCTGCATGCACCCAACCTTGAAATATAGATTTCATGTCTGCAATTCCTTAATTCATGTGAAAAGAAAAATCAATCTATGAAAAATGGTAGTACATACCAGGTGGGTTGAGGTGATAGAAGAATTGTAATGAATTACTCAACCTCTTCCATTTTTTCTTTGAGAACTTGGCAAATACTATGTGGCTGAACACAAAGGAACACCGACATTTAGATATTTGTTCTTGGAGGGGGGGGGGGGGGGGCGGCAGAGATTGCCCGAATTATGTTTTTGACCAATCGGAGACTTTACTATCTAAGCGGATAGCCACCATTGACTGGCGCGGAGCGAAAAAGAAAATTTTGGCTATTCAAAACCCCCACAGGGCAGGAACCGGCACTTCCCGTACTTCCTGTGCTTGAGCTGAATGTACCCAGCTTTAAATATGGATATCATCTCTGCAATTTCTCAACTCATGTGACAAGGAAAATCATTCTATTACAAGTTTCTTGTACATATCATGTTTTCAAAGATGGTACAAAAATCGTAATGAATTACGCATCTTCTTCTTTCGTTTTTTTGTTCTGCTTTGAGTATTTGCAAATTATTTTTGGTTGGACACAGTGGAGCATAGGTGGCTAGGACTTTTTCGGGGTGCATTGTTTTCCCGAATTATGCGTTTGACTAACTATAGGGGTAACTGTCTAAGCGGAGCGCCACCATTGGTTGGAGCGGAGTATTGGCTTCTCAAAACCTCCAGACGGCAGGAATAAACGACACTTCCGGGGTGTAGATGAACTGCTTGTACCCAGCATTGAGATTTGGATATTATGTCTGCATTTAATCAATTATTGCGCACAGGAAAATCAATTTATTAAAAATGGTAATGCAAATCAGTGTTTTGAGGTGATACAAGAATCATAATAAGTTACGCATGCGCTTTCATTTTTTTTCATAATAAGCTACGCATTCTCTTTCATTTTTTTTTTTTGTTTTTTGAGTTCTTGACAAATATTTGTCTTTGATGAACACATTGGTGTAACGGCTCCCCGGAAATTGGGGTGAGACAGAGATCGTTTGAAGTAATTATGTTTGTTACTAACAAGTGTGCTTACTATCTTAGCGGAGCGCCACCATTAGTTGACACGGAAGATGCATCATTTGAATTTTGAAAATTTTGGGTGAACAAATTAGTGTTGAGCAACAAATAACTGAATTTTGATCTGTGAGGAGCTTATTTCTTGAAAAGAAGGCTATCCTTCCTTATTTTGAATAATCTATCATTCTACGTCCACAAACATTGGTTTCATAAATATGGATGTTTTCTCTAAAACAAACGCCCTATTTCCCTTTAAAAGGATCTACGTCTGCAATTTCACAACTAACGATGAAAACACTTTATAGAAAAATGGTAACAATTTGGATTGCTCCTATCTAGAATCTTTATGCTTTTGTCATTTCCAAAAAAGTTAAATCAACAGCTTTTCCTTTCTAACAATAACAGTTGATTTTGAGAAAGTTTCAACTACCAGGTAACCTTATACAAAATCTGGTGCAATATTTTGTATTTATCACAATCAATTTTTCCCAAGAAAAAAAATCCCAATAAAGTTCCAGCAAGTTGTCCTCTGGCGATTAACTTTTTATAACTTTGCTACAACAGTCCTGCATAATAAGGTGTGAAGCCAGTTCTTATACCAGTAGCTTTGTAAATGATAGCCAACTTGATGAGAAAAAAATTTATGCAATGAATTATTTTGATATGGTGGGGAAAGCATGATATGAGTTGATGGTTAGCCTAGGAGAGGTTTGTAAGGGAGGAGGTGCCCCCATCCTCTTTTGGGAAATTTGACACCTAAGGTAATATTAGATGCAATCTGTACGGTGCAATATTTGTCGTCTTTTGAAATTAGTCATAAAATATTCTAGACCCAGAAATGAAAAATTCCAACTGGTATTTTACACTTTGCGGCTTTTTCGTCGCACCTAGGCTGAAATATGAAAAATTCCAACTAGCATTTCAGAGTTATTGAGACTTTTTTTTTCAATTACCAGATAACCTAAAACACAAGTCTGCTGCTATAGTAGGCATCTTTCTATGTCATAAAATGAGCTAGCCTGAGATATGAAAAATTTCAGCTGGTGGGCCCTTTTTCAAATTTTCCGACTTTCATCGCTAATATTCCGTGTTTTATTTCAGAAATATTGAGAAACTTTTCAATCACCAGGTAATCGCATACATTTAAATGCAATCATTTTGTGCACTATTTGACATCTTTCTAAGCCATAAGATGCACTACTAGTAGACTGAGATGTGAAAAATTCCAAGTGGTATCTCAGATTATCCGACTATCGTAGCTCTGACAGATTTTCCAGTCGGGGACAGAGGTATGGCCGTCCGGCACCGGCCGTGCCGACGGCTTAACGTAAAATTAAACAGATGACTGTCCGACCGATAGTAGACAAGTTGCACGCAGTCGTACAGTACCATATCGTCGTCGCGTTGCACGCATTTACGTTGCAGCGTAGAGTAAGTGATACGAGAGGTCAATCGGTGTCATACACTTTTCCTTGCATTTTTCTAGTAGAAAAGTCACACATACTTCGAGCCATGTGAGTTGTTGAACTCGGAGGTAAAGGTGAGGTAACTTTCACCCAGATGATAAGCATTTTGTATATTAGAGAAATATTTCTCACTGGATTGCTTCCCTTTCGACTTTATAAATTATACTTTCTGTCTTATCGTGCCAATCTTTTCGTCAGTTCGTGACTAGGGCCTAGGTTGACTTGACTAATCTAACTTCCTGTGTGTGTATGTTGTGTGGGAACTTCGAAATTGGATTGCTGCTGAGCGAAAGGAGCCGCACCGCCACAAAAATACTACACCAGGCAGTTAGATAGTACTAACAGTTAGGCTGGACTTATCTTGTGTGGGCCTCCCTTTGGTTTAACATTTCCTTTTAAACGTTAACCAAACAATAGTCTTTCAGTTGTATGATGCATCGTGCATATTTTTACCATAAACGTAATTAACGTTGCAGATCGTAGCCACTGCTCATCCACATGGCAGTCCTTTCATCATTGTCAGAAATAAGGATGTTGCTTCAATGCTTGTTTATTGTGCGCACGGTTTGTTAGGACAAAGATGAACTCAAAATACAGTTCTTACACTGACGAGAAGTCAAAAGTGGTTGTGCAGATGCACAGTGGAGTCACCAAGGAGGGAAAGGGGGCAGGAGGGGCACATTCCCCCTCCGGAAAACCTTGTGCACCCCCAATTTAAATTTGGAATTTTTAAAAAGTCCTGTAGTCATAGTCATACTGTAGCATTTGACTAGCTAGCAGGTTCTATGTTATTCAATGCTTGTTTAGCAAAAGGAAAGGCAACAATTTGTACTTTTTGCATGATGAGATCCGCTTCTTTCACCAACCACATGGTAATAACTAATGTGTGTGTTGAAGGGTGAATATCTTTAGTGGGAATCCCAACCAAATGTACAGTAAACCTCCGTCTCGCAACTTGCCCACACAATAGATGTCAGTGTACTACTACATTACTCACATGGTACATACGGTACATACCAACACCTACTAACCCTGTGAGAAGGTTATGTTGCAACATGTGTAAATATACGGCCTAGACTAAGGTCTAACTTAAAGGTGGTCACTCATCACTCAAAGCTATATTTTTGGCTATTGGAAAGCAAAATTCTCATCTGGTTCTGTGCTTTGATTGACAGCAAAGACTGAATGTAAAGTGGCCTAGCTCAAGTTACACAGCATACGGAGGGGCCCTTATGCTTGTTAAGGGGAGTTAAAATGGGCTGTGGGAGGGACTAGAAGCAGAGAGCTCCGCAGCAGCTCCCAGCTAGAACTTAGGGGGTTTCTAGGATCAGGGAGCAACTCCCTGGGAGAATTATTGAAACTGTCTGGGGAGCTGAGTCTCTTTCTTTAAGTTAGTGCCTGACCTAGATTAATGTACCCCCAAAATATTGACACCCCAGTAGCTGTAGCAGTGGCATAGCTGTTACTAAGGATATCAGAAAACCTAAATGATTTTATCACAAGCAGCTGAGTGACATACAATATCTTGTGAAAGTCCACTGTGGGTGTTTTACAGTCAGTTTGCAACTGTTCGAGAAGAGCCAACATTTTATGCATGACATTTCGTGATGTCATGGCTGTGGTTTTGAACTCCAGCCATGGAGCTAAAAGAGGTGATTTTCCAAACATATTATCCTAATATTTAGAAATTAGCAAAGAATTTCAATCATGAAAGCTAGTTGGTTACCAAGACATAAAAATACAGAAAAGTTTAGTGCACAGCAAGGATGTGTTTAAGTAGGAATTTGACCCTTCCTGAGGAAGGTAGATCTAGATGTGTGCCTAACACCTCATAAAATTATCCAGTATTTAATTGGGACGTTGTAAAACCACTCAGTTTTTAAGAAGAAGGGAAATATTATCTCTTGTCCATTAGTATTACTGTAGCTGATTTGCACCGTAAAATTTCATAAATAAGTCACATACTTCGCAAATCCAAGACCAATCAATTGCAGCTAAATATACACCTGTATGCTTGGACTATTTACATGAAATATTTGTTGATAATGGCAAGATTGCGATCACAGGCATGAGCATATATGTATTTGGCTATGTAATACATGTGCAGAATGAACAGAAGAATCACAAATTGTTGATTGTAGGTTATTGTATAAAGCAAACTTTGTAATATAATGGAAGGCCTTTGTAGTCATTTGCAAATATTGATGGGAAAATATCAAATTGAATCGGTAAATGAGTCAGGTACTCCAAAAGATTGAAGACCATGTATAAGTCTTGGGAAGTTAGGGCATCTATTCGATAGTGTTTGTTTTAAGTATAATAGCAAGAAATACCAAGGCGATGAAATTAAATTGCCCATTGATCTGGGGGTTTTGAAAGGTGTTTTATACAGTATCATCAGGGGCATCGATTACAGTATTTGCCCCTCATGGTGTTGTGCTGTTCACCGATTTTGGATGGGGATGCAAAAGAAATTGTTCATGAATTTAGAGGTTATTGAATCTAGTACATTTTATCATTTAGTGACAGTGTTACCTGTGGTCGTCTTCTCAAACTCTGCAAACATTTTTCTAGACTTAACATGAGAAGATACTGTAGTTCTATTCACAAAGAGCTTTTGATATTTGGATCAGCCTTCTATCCTCAGCTGTATTTCTTCTCTCAACATTTTTGGAGGGCCATTTAGATAAATTTTGAGTGAAACTTTGTGATATACAGTGCTGTATGAGCCAGGGAGTTGACTGTGTACTCCGTCATCCTCCATGTACCATCTGAGAAGTGGAGGGTGCAGGTAAACGAAGGTAAATTTAAATTCATCGTCGTACAATCGCAGTGCATGACTAGCCTGCTAGCTCTTCAATACATGCCTCTCATTGAGAACAAACACCTGGGTTTCCGAGAGGTTGGATTCGATAATAATTTCATCATTCTGTCTTGAATGGAGCAGTATATAGGCAAGCACATTGTCCAACAGCTCTGCTGCACTTGTGCCATGCTGCCAGTCATTGTTACGTACTTTAGCATGTTGACAAGAATGTCATGTCTGCTGTCCCATATGTTCAGTGCAAACAGCTTTGCAAGCAACCACACATCTGCTCACTGGTCTTCTGGGACTAGACTACTAGGCCTTACTGCAGGCCTCCTCCACACTTGTTGTGTGGTTGCTTAGCATCATAAAAAAAAAGAAAAAAGGCTTCTGAATCATAAGTACTGGTAATATAAATGTAGGCAGAGCGTGTTGTAGCTTTTGAGGGAACAGTAAGGAGAAAACTGCATTGAAAAGCATGTGTTATCCTCGCTAAAAGTTCTGTACTGTAGCTGTGTCAACTGTTGAAGCGGTATTAACGCACTGTGTAACCAGGCTTTCACGTGTATGTGTACAAACCACTATCATTTATGGTGATGTCCATAGTGTCTTTCAGAGCAGTTCATTTGTGAGTTCTATCGAAATGAAGTGTTTTGAATTGGATTTGTGATTGATTTTTGGGCCATTTTGATGTTGTTGCAGTACAGTATGTGAGTACAGTATTTATGCTACAATTCAAGTAAATTTGCTGTTTAGAGATGGTACTGGTACCAATAAATTTCATTCAGTAGGCTACTAGGTAATTTGTGGAAGTACTGTTTGTATAGCAGTTTGAGTAAAAATAGGTCAGGTGCCGGTAATAAGTAGCGCTGGTTCCTCAGTGCTAGCACAGACTTGAGTAGTAGTTTACCGACCAAGCCTATGCTGGACAGAAGTGTCTTCAATAGGAGGCTGCACAGGATTTGTTTTCTGAAGTGAAATTTATGATAAACATATTCTATATACTGTACATGAACCTACTATCGAATCTGTGTGCTTCATTCAATGTTTTACATTGTATACAGCAACACTTATATCACTCAAAAACAATTGCACCATAATTGTTAAATACCAACTTTGAAAGTCATCTAATATTTGCCCAGTCTCATTGGGATCCACATTGCCAGTTTAGTCTGGAGTAAAATGGAGTAATCACAGTTGTAATTAATATCTGACAACCTCTCAGACTCTGGTACATGTGACTGACAGACCGCTCCACTCCACACCGGGGAATCGTAACTTTGTGGATTCTTAATTTGCAGAAAAGAGCACTGTACGATGCACAGTTCATGTTATTTATTAGTCACAAATTTTCTCACGTTTAATGTTCATCAATTTGATGTGTCACGTACTTTAAGTCTACTGTACTGTCAATTGTCATCACTTGGATACTGTACCGTATGTGCCGGTGTTGTGATCTTATAGCTTTTTCTGTAGTATATTCATTTGCAGCTTGATATAATGTAATGGCATGGAAGTAATACCCTGATTGACCATGTGAAAAATGTCTCCTAAGCTGTACTGTAGGATACATCTTTAGAATGCAGGCTTAGTGAAGGAATGTCAAGATTTTCAGAATAGAGTACACTACACAGTGCTTACAGTAGTTCAATACCTGCATGTATCTGTAAGTCAGCCATTAGATGTGTAAATTTCGTTTCAGCAAAGTTTCTAGCCTTTGAAACGGATATCAGCAAACTCGAAAATGTCGTAACTTGTCATCGTTTTACAAATTCTACTTGAACTTGAAGGAAGTTCAGTTGAAGTAATGTGATGCAATGACTATAGCACTCTGCAACGTCATGCATACTGATTATCATGTTCGTGGGTTCTTTCATGGGCAGGTACGGAAGCAACAGATTTGAAAGTTTGTGGACAGGTGGACTCTGTATGTCGGGATACTGTATATCAGTAAACTTTGGGTGGGATTGGTGATTTACAGTAGTCTTTTGCTAGCAATCATTTTTCACCAAAAGGCTACTCCTGCTAGGGATTCTGCATGATGCATTGTAAGAAGGGTCCTTTGCACATAAAAGTTGTTCTTAAATGAGCAAATTGGGTAAAATGTCGCTTTTCTGGACCGATTTGCATCAAAAACAGGTCCTTTCTAAATGAGGTTAATTTCTTGTACTGTAAAACTGACAGTCAAACATCAGCTATCTCGTTGAACTACGTCTGTGTTTAATGAATTTGGTGACAATTCATTCCAAACCATGGAGAAAATGCAAAATGAAATCCAACCGTTTTGTTTCCAAAATCAGGGTATAGTATCTTCCCTCAAAACCGACTCATTGTAGTGTACAATTGCTACTCGTACTACCTGGTATGCTACCTTCATAGCATGGCCAGCCTCTTCATTGAACAGTCTGTTGCACTGTGTGTGTTTCAAGAACCCATTGACAGCAAGCACTAATATTGTTCTGGAGGTCCATAAAGGTAGCTGCAAAAAGGGACTACAAGGAGACTATCAGTACAATATAATGAAATCATGAGAGCAAATGAGAAGTAGATGAGAGGTAATGTGTGAGACTTGGAACAAGTCTGGCTCAGTTAAAAGAACACTTTTTGTTTCCTTTTGATATAGTGGCAAGTAGTTGCCATCTCTAGTCGAAGTTTGCATATCGAACTGTTGAAAGTGTTGATAAAAGGTCGAAATTTCGGCCTGTGAAAACAGTGGATGCCTTTTTGCTCTCCCAAAATTTTCAGTCTGCAGTGAAGGCTGTGAAGAAAGTGGCAGAACTTGAGGATGATACCCAGTCTAAACAGATTGCATCCTTGCAAAAACTCTTGGGCACAGTCAGTACACAATAAGTGACATCAATTGCATCACGGTAGGTCTAGCATCCATGCAGCTAGAACAAGTTCAGCTCACAGAACAATTTCAGAAAGTGTACAAAACAATGTGGGGTCAGGAGGTGTTGACAGTACGCAGCAGCCTGGGTGCTGCAGAACAGGCCAAGCAGTCTACGGAGTACAAAAGATGTTCACCAGTTGAACAATTTCTTGGTATCTGAGCAACTACAGTACTGTACAGAAGGGTGATCTGAAGCTGAGGCAGGAGATGGCAATGGAAAGCTGGACCAGGCTGAGTGAGCTGGTTCTGACTTGATTGATGTCTTTGAGAGAAGAAGGGTTGGTGAGGTGTCAAAGCTGCTCTCAGCCACTGACTAAAATAGGGATATATTAAAAACAACCACAAACTAGGATGTGGCAGCATCACTCAGCTACAGACCAGAAGTTGGCAAAGTATTTTTCAATGGTCGAGGGTAGAGGAAAATGAGATTGCAAGGTACTGTTACTCCTCTGCCGATGTTCAGTCTGGTCAGAAAAATGCATCTCCTTACAAGAGGCAAGAGAGACCCTTGAAATACACAGCGCTTACTTCTTCATCTGTCGTTCAATCCTGATGAAGAACATTGCCAGTATTTCAGAGGGTCAGACTGTTTTTGCAAAATTGCACAGAGAAGTGCAGGGCCGACGTCCCTGTATGGCTGTGGTCCACTTTGCTGTGGAAGTACATGGCCACAACATGCCAGGTTCTGAATTTGAAGAACAATGACCTTGAAGGACTGGTGTCCCTCATGGTACATAGCCTCAGGGTGCATGAAAGCTTCTATAGGCTGCCAGGAGGAACGGTGCAAGCTGCCAAAATTATTAAAATTCTTCTGGCAATGGAATCTGGCATTATAAGCCTGTATAAGGGAAAGAATGTGGATGAGATAAACTTCAGCCTAGATGGTAAGTAAATTTTTACTAAAAACATTTTTCCTGGAACGATTCATGTTCAGAATGGGTCCTTTCGTAATGAAGTTAATTTCCCCTAATTAACAAAAAAATAAAAAATTAATCTCATTTAGATTTTACACCTGTTTGAAAGGTTGCCTGTGAATTTGGTGAGAATTGATTGCAAAACCGTGGAAAAAACGCGAAATGAAATAAACCTGTTTGTTTCCAAAATCAAGATTGTAGCATTTTCTGGCACCGCTTTCTACACCAAGTCATAATGTTGTCATTCTGTGAGAAGCCTATATGCTCATTGACCAACCTCTCACGTGCTCCAAGTTGAACTGTGTGCATGCGCAAAAACCACTAGGTCTGGAGCTGTAACAAGCTGTGAGAAAGACTAGCTGTACTATGTACCTAGTGAAGTCATTGAGAGTTAGGGGAGACTGAGATAATGTCAGAGACTTAGGGGAGAGACTTAGGGGCAAGTGTAGCTTGTACTGAAGTCAACGACGTAAAACTCTCTTTGTTTTCTTATTCCAAAGCTCTTGGGTCGTCTCCCCTGGAAGTTTACTCCAAAGTTGATGCTTTAGTTAGAAAGGAGGTTTGCAGTTACCTTTGTTGAATATAAGACCTAAATTGACTTGGTTATTCCTTCAACCGTACAGTAGCTAATAGTTTTCTATCAGCAGCCCAGATGTGGTCATCACACGGATGAGGATTAGTGTGAAAGGACTTAATGATGTTGATTGAATGATTGATTTTGATTGATTGATTGTTTGATCATGATATAAATCTGTATGCTAAGTTAGTACTGTACGTATGTATTACACCTGTTGCCTGGCTTCATGAATGGTCTATAGATGATTCTTGACCAAAAGACCAAGATGGTGCCGATTAGGTGCAATAGTTGTTCTGTATTTTCCTATTGGTCTCTTTGGTTGTGTGTTTAACAAACACCTGGTAAGTTTTTCACTATCTGCGTTCTTTACATCGTTCATGCTGTCATTGAGCATCGTGATTTCAGCAGACCTTTTCGCTAATATTCCAAAAATTTGTGTTTTTCCTGCCATTTGACAATGTATGTTAAACTAACAAAGTTAACAGTACATGCATATAATGCAGTGGGAAAGAGGAGCTGGGGTGAAGAAGTGTAGTACATTGATTTGCATCCATCAAAATTGAAGGAACAGAACTCGATTACTTCACCAATTCCAATTGTTTCAGGAGGATATGACCTAGCTGACCTATTTGTTTAAACTGTCAAAAAGTAAATATGTAGGCCAACTATAGTTGTCACATGAATGTAAAACCACATTTCTGAGTATATTTATGCTTTCCCACAAGACTCACATGGCTATTTATTGTTAATAGCATCACATCAAGGTCAAAGCTATTGTACCCAGCTGATGATATATCAAATGATTTTTACCTCAATACCGTTGGCATTTCTCGGCCATAGTCGTCATTTTTTTTTTTTTTTTGTCTTTTTTCTCTCATTAGCATTTTCAGCCTGTGCACATACAGAATTTAACTACTTGTAGTATTGTACTTAAATGTGATGTATCTTCATTGAAAATTTTACTGCTCTTCAAATACTATTTTGGGGAAAAGTTGTTTGTATTTACTACTATACATCATTTAGTCTGTGTTTGAACCATGTTTTGAGTAAATTTAGAGATCGTTCAAATTGCGTTTCTTAAGTTATGCTATGTGGTTAGTCCTTTTTTGAAAGACATTATTCTTAACAAGCATTCAGACAAATAAGCCACTATCAGTGGTAAAAGTGTCCCACCCAGACAGAATTTTCATAGAATTTCAATCTCCGAACAGATGTCCCAACATATGGAAGCATCTCACAAGATGCAGAGTATGAAATTTCCTGCAATCTGAAGGTACAAGGTGCCAAAAAATTTTGTTTGTATCACAACACAACTGGTGGTGGTGCTACATACACTGAGACGGTGATGCTTGCACTCTGTCTGTCCTAGGCAGACCTGTTGGTATGCATACGTAGAACTTAGTGGTAGCTTTTCATTTTTTTCCCCCAAAGTTTCAATTAAATCCTTATATAAGTCTAAAATTGTCCATCCTTGATGACATGTTCTGTGATTTATTTGAATCGGAGGCTAGTGGATATTGCTGCACTGGAATACTGAGCTGTCTGAGAGTGAAGAAAGGATGCAAGACTAATAAATGCTATTTGAAACATATCTCTTATAACAAGTCTGTTATCAAATCAAAGCTGTGATTTGTGATATTTCAACTAAGAAACTGCTTTAGTTTGAAGTTTAGTACTTGCGGTTCGAGAAATCACAGCTCTAAGAATTTGAGCGCCAGTAAGAGCAGGAGAGATCATGTCTGCAATAGAATATTAAAGGCACTATTAGAAATCTTGGGAATGCATGTGCGCCAACTTCACCATCCCTCCACCCCGGATCCATCAATGAATTGGGTTGCTAAAGCATTCTCTTGATTACGAGTGGCTGCTCGATTACGGCTGTCAGTGCACTGCTAATCTCCTGTGCAACAGTGCAGGTGAGATTATTGCTTTCAGCGAGAGTGGACGCTGGGCAGTCCTCCAGTGGAAGACTGCTGATGCAAACTACGTCCGTCATGGATCTACCGGTGTGGTTTCCCACAGGGTGTTGCAGACAAACATGTGTGCACACATCGTTGGAGAATTTAAGACATACATCACACAGAAAATTTATGTCCCAGAGATGGAGCATTATGTGATGTTTGCTGTGGTACAAATTTAAACATTTTTCTGCGCCTTGCCTTTGATCGTTTAACTCACTTGACTAGATGTAGATGTAGACTAGATGTAAGAGTAGCAAGAAGCAAAGGATACCCTGTTATCTAGCAAGATCATCCCTTTAAAGTTAAATGTATCACTTGTGAGTTCATACTGTAGATCTGACAAACAGACCAGATTGTGCAATGCAGCGTATGGTGTAGTTGCTCTGGACTCATATTGTTCCTGCAAGGTTTTCCTTGATAGTTTTTACTTTCACACTTTGCATTATGGAACTTTGTATGTGAACAACAAGTTGATATGTATATTGATGGTACAAAGAACAGTATCTGGTCAATTATGGTATCAAGATGTTGGCTATGAAATTGTCTGATAGAGAGGGATATGATAACATACAGAGGTACAGTGCAGCTCTCTCTGACCGTACATACAGTATGCCATATATACTGTATGTCTGTCCAATATACCAACTTACAGAGGGATGTAGCTTTAGATTACACCCTGGAACACACCGTATGACTCTCAGTACATTGTACGTTTTCCCCCAAACTGATTCCAATAGGATTTAATGAAATCAGTGTATGCTATACATGAGAATGTGGAACTGTGTTTCATCAGAAGAAAATAGGGCAGTTACATCGCACGAACATGACATACAAGTAAAATAGTCCTGCTGGTTTTGCCCCAGTTTTTCACCTAAAAGTGAGACAATCTTGACGAATAAGGACAAATATGGTAACCCTACGTACCATTGCTGATTTATGTACCAGGAAGTTCTGAATCTCTTCCAGGGTACAGTACATACAACACAGCACCCTTGCACTTAGCAACATAATTGTTCAGTTATTACTGTATACAGTTTGCTATGTATAAAGTAGTTTAACTATATTGTGATGAAAAATGCGGGAGAAGCATAACTACAGTACAGTATGAATACTTGCTAATGTAAGGAAGCAACACAGAGCATGGTAACTTTTATTTTACAGGGAAGTTCCTGAGTAGACATGAGCTTGTCTCATGAACCTGTAGAGTAAGAGATCATTTAACCTTTTGGGAGAAATTGATGCATACAGTACTTTAAAGTAGTAAAAGTTATGTGGCAATATATCAGTTCTCATGACCTACAGTATTACACCTGTTTTAGCTCTCTTACTGGAGGAGCAAGCTACTGTACATCAGTAGTAATGCTATATTGTATAATTGGGTTGGATGTTGTGAAGTTATCATTGTTTGGAAATGTGTATTCTGCAGTACTCTGTGTGCACCCGAACAAGTATGGTCTCAGCATGCACCTTTAAGAGTGTAAAGAAAGAAAAAATCTTTTTTGCGATTCCTGATCATTGAATTAACGGGTTGCTGTTTTGCTGGTGTTGCCATTGCTGCTGTTGCCACTGCTGGTGTTGCCACTGCTGGTGTTGCCACTGCTGGTGTTGCCACTGCTGGTGTTGCCACTGCTGGTGTTGCCACTGCTGGTGTTTGGAGAAATCTAAATTGGGTACTGTAGTTTTGACTGTGAGGTTTAGAGCATACATATTGTCATTTTAAGCACACCAATAGTAGGGCCTAATTTACTGTACCTCATGCAAGCCAGACGATATAAGAGAATGATGTTCCATACCAGCCTGAAGTGTAGAAAATAAGCTGGCAAATGCTGTATTGCTTTACATATATATGTAACATCAGAAGGTAACACGGCCACCGTAGCTACTCATTGCAGGGTACATGGTATGGTCCACACGTTGCATAGCGGCACACATGCACGTCTTTTAATTAGTGGTCAGTAGTGAAGTATTTTTTCCAAGTATCTATTGTGTTGGCAATTGTATGCTGTAGTTGGTAATCATGTGATGGAGTTGTAGAACAAGATGTCTGGTGCAAACGCAAGAAAAGAAGAGCTGGTACTTGTTTGTTAACAAGAAATTTCACTGGCATTTAAAGTACAGAAGCCTCAGTTATTATACTACAGCATTTATCCCCTCAAAAGCGGCCTTGCGCCTGGTTTCCAGGTTTAACAAGTCCTACAAACTACTTAGCTTTCAGTACTTGTTATAGCCAAAAGGCTCTGACAAATTTGAGGGTCTTGGATTGCTTTGATCACAATTTTGAGTTTGAGTTTTTAACAGTAGTTTGTGTTAATAGTGTTAATTGTGAGCATCATGTTATTTCCATGCTGGTGTATAGGCTTACAACATATATTTTGTTATTGCAAGGATTGTACTGGTAAAATTTATGATCTTCACACTCAGCACATAACGACCAAATTTTAAGTTGATCATTGAGTGCAAAGTATACGATGATTTGCATCATACCTGCAAAATCATGAGAGATTTGAAAAATTACACCGCTTGCCACTCCTGCAGCTGTTCAAATATCTGACAAACCTGTAGCAATGTTTCCAAAGTGTACCGTTATCCCTCACTTTGCAGTTGGTGTACCGTGACAGGAAGTACAACCAGATTAGTAACCAATTGCCCCCGGACGGAGGTAAAGAGTTACATTTCAGTCATGGTAGTATAATTATTAGTCACAGCTACTGTAGATTTCAGATTTATGCTGGTGGTCTCGACTCGGTCCAAAGTACTTTAGGCCGCTTTATCTCTTTCATAATTAACACAGTTGTGTGCATGTGCTCAGGCATCCATGCAGCCCCATTTTAATGAAAACAGTTTTGTCCAGTTATTAGTGATTCAGCCTCATCGTCCTCAGTAGTTAATTTTTCATACCTTGTGATCATTCTTAAGCCCGTCGCCTAGCTGAAGAGGAAATTGCTCATTTCAACTTTAGTACACTTTCATATCAACTCAAAGGAAGGACATTTAACCTATGAAAACCTCCCTCAAATCAAGTGCACATTTTTTTTTTCTCCCTAGTTGACCTCGATTACCAAATCATTCTCCCTAGAACTGACATGCATTAGTGCTCAGATATTTGGTGTATTTAAACTGGAACTTAGTTCATTCATATTTTTCACTCCACCAGGTTGCATCGTGGTGCAAAGTTTGGCTAATGCTATCAGCCAGAGACCCATAACCTAATCGCACTCGTCTGTTGAAGTCACAAGCACAGAAGGAGGAGGAGCGACATGTCTGCAAGGAGTGGTGAAAAGAAGCCTGTTCTGTGGGGATATGAAGGTGATGTTGGTGAGTACTGTAGTACAGAGAGAATTGCTCCGGCTTAATGGATTTCACAGTGAACTGACTTGAAGACTGGGGATAAATTTCTTGACCCAGCACACCTCATCTGACATCTTCTCTCACTGCTTGGTGGTAAAGTAAACTGTACAGCTCACTTGTTGTGTGCTCTCTGCCTATTATTAAGTAAAGAATATTAATGTGACACCATTACCACAAAGGTCACCACTTAGACCTTTGTACAGTTTACTGCCAGCCTGTGATGAAAAGCTGAGTTATAGTTGTTGACAGAAATATGTGCCTGTAACCCCCCCAAAGGAAAAGTTTGCTTGTTATACCATTTATGTGTTTAAATGTAAATACTTCTTAACTGATCATATTGATTGAAGGGCTATATTATACTTAAAGTGATTGTGTGTGTAGGCAAAAAGTAAAAACATTGAAATTTCATCTCCAAAAGTTTGGTAAGGTTTTTAATTACACCATTCAGACAATCTGGGAAAATAAATAGGTTTCAGATGGTTAATTTTGCCATATGATTTCAAATTCTTCTAACATAACAACAAAAAGTGTAGAATACGATAATGTAGTGGTTGACAGTTTTCATTCAAATCAACGGTGTGCTTCTTTGAGCCAGCCAATGGGAAGTATACTAGTATTGAATATTCAGTTTACAATTCAGGATCACTGACGCCGCAAGCAAGGTTGTGTTCAGTTCTTAGGTTATTTGTAAATACAGTGTTTCCTTTCACCAAATACTACAATTCCCGATACCTACCAAGGAGCGACGACTTGAGTAGTATGTTTTTGATACACTAGTGAGACCTGTTCTGTTGCATATTCATTATGTAGACGGTTATATTAAAAACCGTTAATTTTCAAATACGATGTCTGTTTTGTACTGTTTTTATGCCAATCCCATTGCTTTTTGAAGGAGTAACTGTCATTTTCCTTCATTGAAAGACATAGTCTGTTCATATACAACCTCGCGTGTACATTTAAAAATAAACAAAAAGTTAAGATCAAACATAATCTTATCTTTTTGGTTTTTCAGTACACACGCAATCACTTTAAGTGCTGTAACAGAGCTCAGGGCTCATGGGCTCATGCACAGTACAGAGTGTTTTTTTAAACTGTGCAGTGACTGTAGGGGGAGATCCAGGATTTTTTTTTTTTTTTGTTGGTGGAGGGGGGCTTCACACATTGTGGGAGGAGCATCACCCATCTGAAGGATTTACATACTGCTCTGAATATGGTGCATGAGTAAACTCCCTGCACCAAAATGGTGACAAGAAGAGAAGCAGTGAGATGTCTGCCCTATGATGTTAAAGGCACAATTTATCACTTCTTCTAACTTTGTTTTGGCCCAGCACCCTTCATGGTGGATCTTTCCACCACTGAAATACAGTGACATTCCTCATATTCAACATTTGTTCATATTTTTATCAGATACTGTAATGACACCCAGGAGAGCAAAGGACAAGAGTGCTCTCTCACACTCAGTCAGAAAATCTACAGTACACAGCCTGCTATTCTTACTGTAGGTTTTGTAGTTCAATACCTGGGACTTTTTTTTTTTTTCGTGTATATGCACACTACAGCTGTACAGTGCCGTATGCCACCACATTCAAAGTCTGTAGTCAGAGCATCTATCCACGGACTTCCAACGGGTCTACACTAGTGTAAACTAACGTGTCATTCCTTTCACGTACAGTATGCAAACAGCGATAACTCCTGTTATCGGTAAATTGGCTCCTCAATGGTGTCATTCATTATGTTTGTCATTACTCAGATTTTCAAGAGGATCCATAATGTCAAAATGACTTTTTTGGAAATGTATAAATAAACTTTTTCCCGCTGGTTAGGAGGAGGTGATGGATGCAAACTTTGCAGATCCTGTTATTCATTGAATGTACTCGTTTGGTATTCACTAAGGCATGGACTTTTGATCTGTTGTTTATTAAATTACCAGCTAGACCTATACAAAGTCATAAGTTTATGATACATGGTGCACTGTGAAACAATTCAAGTGATTTTGCCCTTGAGAATCTTGATAAGAATGTCAAGGACTGGATTGAGTATTGCGTGAATATCTTCCATGTCATCCAATTGTTTGAAGATGATAAAAAGACTTTTGAGTGTCAAACTCCTTAGGGACTATGGAGATATGCTGTACAACCTGCTACAAATTCCTGTGTACGTGTACGATATATCGTCGCACGTTGCTAGTGACACGTATATAGTAGGACCACACGTACTGTATATAGTACAGTAGGACACCACAGCTTGAGAAAGTAATCACCAGAAATCAATTAAGTGTTTGTTCAGTATACCTGTTCATCTGATATCTTGCGTGGTGCCATTAGTGAAATACAGTGTGGCATACACGTTGGGGCAGCTCTGGCTGTCTTTGTCAAAGTGTTGAAGCTATATATAGTCATTGTAATCTTTAGGATCCTAAACAGCAAAGAAAGCAATTCATGTGAGAAGTATTCAGTGCTGCAATTCGGTCTCAGGTGGATCAAACAGTTTAAGTATCTTTCTATGGCAATGAAGATAACAATTACGGTTGCATACAGTACCTATCAGCAGTTGCAGACATGAAGTGTGTACACATGTTTAGACTTTATGTAAACTTTTTTAATCCAGTACTTTGGTGTTGTAGAGGTTTTGCTGAAGTAAGCATTAAATTTAATGGACAGAATTTTGTATTTCAGACAGGACTTGATACAAGTGCAGAGCCTAACTTGCTGAAGTTACCACAGCTGGTCAAAGTTCCTGCATCCATCAGATAAAGGCAGTAAGCCATGATGTAAAAGAGTGCATGGCCTTCATAAAAAGAAAGAAGCAAATGGAACCTGTGCTACTGTATCAGAGCTCAGTGTTCAATGGAAGCTTCTGTGAGAGCATTTTTATGTGTCTATGGACGAGGTAATGGTCTTTAGTGCATAAATCGATATTATTGGATATTCACAACGTAGGTATTTGCTATTTTAGTGTGTACTATGTACTGCACCTTACTTCAAAATCTGGCATCTTGCTTTGTCAGTGAACACAATTCTTGAATGTGGTTGCTGTATCACATGAGTCTACACCGCAGTGCAGCATGCGTCCTGTAGGATGATCGGCACAGTGTGTCAGATAGGTGCACTGCATGCCACATTATATTATGCTACTTCACATGGCTGTACATAATACAGTATGTCTCACAAAACACGCCGCATCTGTGAATCTACTGTACTGTGTGTCAGGTACTGTACACTGGGGAAGTCTTTTTCATTTCCATACATAACCCTGCAGTGCCGCAGTCCTACGCATTTTGCATTCAACGTTTCCTTCGCAGGACCGTCTCAATGGCAAGAGCATTTCCCAGACGCCAAAGGCAAGCGCCAATCACCAGTAGCCATCGACACCAGCGCCGTAGTAGTAGACAAAAGCTTGAAGCCTCTCGACGTCAAGTACGATAGTCACTTGTGCTCGTCCATCACCAACAACGGCCATACATTCTGCGTGACAGCAAAGTCAGAGGACTGCAGTAAGTGTAAATTCAGAGCTATGTACAGTAAGTCTAAGAGTTTGTCTAATAGGCAGGGAAGACAGCGTGCATTGGTAGTCCTGGCATCTAGGGGAATTTAACTCGTAACAGTTAACTTGATTGCTGTTATAATTAGGTTGAAAAAAAGCAGTCAGTTATAGTCATCAGTTAATTATAATCTATCTGAAAAATAAATAATGAAATCTGGTTATGGTTTTAAATGCTAAGACGTAATGGGCCATCAAAATAAGAAAAGCTCATACCATGTGTCCTTAGGAAACACAATGGTTGTTGTTGAAGCATTTTTTTTTTTTTTTTTGCCCCGTTAGTTTTGCTGAGATGACTCAATCCTTGAAATATGCAGGAGTGACTGTCGATAGTAATGGATGCATTTAACATTTTGAAGTGTATGACATTTATGTGAGGACCCGATAAAATGTGGGTAAATGTGAGATGCATTCAGGAACACTTACATGTTACACTAAGTGTATGTTCAGGCATTAGCATGTTGACAGTAGGCCCTACTTGGTTTAGGAAGGTAGTTTCATTTATTAATTTCATCCTTAAAGGCGTATAGTATTTACAGGACACTAGGAAAAAAAAAAGTTTTATTCCAGGCTTCCAGCATTGTCATGATAGAGGGAAACATTACTCTGGTTAATAATTTGTGACTGAATCCAAATGCTGGCTGTTTTCCAACTTTGCCTTAACATAACTAGCTTTTTACTATGCTCCCATTTATGGTATTCCCCGCTCAGCCAGTGTTGCACCACTTTGTGCTAATTGTTGAAATGTAGCATGCACAAGTAATGACCCTCAATTAAAAGCACCAAAAATGTGTTCCCCCCCCAAAAAAAACCTAACTTCAAACTGAAGCATCAGTGCAAAATACCACAAATCATGATTGTCCTTTTGCAGTGTTGTGGTTTTCTGCAAATAGTAGAAATTTGTCTTTTGTCTCATGCGTTAACAGGTATTTTGTTCTCAACTATGCAGCAGAATGCTGCTGTAGCTTGGCTTTATGCATCCTCCATTTCAAAGTTTTACTAGTGTCTGGTATCACCACTGCAGTTCAAGATCTACCTTGCGATGAGAATAAAATTGAATTGGCTTTGTGTATTACACACTGTAAAATATTCTGTAATATAACCAAACTGTTTTCCAGTGTATTACACACTGTAAAATATTCTGTAATATAACCAAACTGTTTTCCAGTGTATTACACACTGTAAAATATTCTGTAATATAACCAAACTGTTTCCCAATTAAAAGTGGAATTTTAAACTTAAAAGTTTGTCACTAAGCCTTTATGAAGTACAATACTGTTTAAGTAATGCTGTAGAAGTCCAACCCATTGTCTCATTAATCCCGTAATCCTTTCGTGAAATAACTTCCTCTTGCTGGATGTCAAATTAATGATACTTTATTTTGACCAACAGGGAAGGCAGTTTCGATTTTCCCCGGGATCATGAATAATCATGATGTCTTTTGCCATTGTATCTATTCCTTCCAGATTTGACAGGAGGTCCTTTGACAGACAAGTACCGACTGCTTCAGTTTCACTCCCATTGGGGATCTGATGACAACAAGGGTGCTGAACATACAATAGATGGCAAGCAACATGCAGCTGAGGTAAAGCAAAATACCAAAATACCCCAGACCCACCTCGGATATAGTGGTGGGTGTAACAAGTCTGTGGTCGGGCCTGCTCGCACAGCAGCTGTCTGAAGTGCGTTCAGTGTCCCTATGCCCCACTGTACAGTCATTGGATGCCTATTCTCAGGGCTATGTAACCTTAACATAAGTGTCAGTGCAATGCCTTAATACTATCAACCTTGTGACCAGCCACTTTTGTTTTATTTTTAAACCAAACAGTAGTATTATCAGAACCAAATCCTGTGATAATTGTGTGGGACTAACGTTAGTCTGTACATACACTCTCTTTCTGAATTCATTCAGCAGTCAGCCATTTCCCACTAGCCCCAACGTGACTAAAAGTATCCCACATTTGTTTAGTTGATGGATGCCAACTTTTCCTGAATTTGTAGAAAGCAGATGGATGTTAAAGTACAGGAATGTTTGATCCTTGTATGCTACACTAGCCAAAAATTTTCAAAATTTCCATGACAAATCATCATCAGTGAAACATATTTTCTCAATTTCATTTTAATTTTGTTTTTATCCACATGGAAGTCCCATGCATATACCACGGATCCGGTTCTGCTAAAATTATCGTTTGGCTCAAAAATTAAACAAAGAATCTAGTCACATCACCAATCACGAGGCTGTCAGTGCTAGGGGCAAGGTTAGGGTTACATGGCCTTGTAAATAGGCATACATCGGCCAGTACTGTGGAATGTAGGAGTACGGACACTGTTCAAGTCTGCCGTGGCAGTAACACCCACCTCTGAATTCATCCATTTTTTGATTGGCTCATCAAACTGCAAAGCAACTTTTCTTCCTTTCTTCACTTACCATTCAGCTTTTATTTCCAAAGAGATCCTTCAGTGTCTGAATCATGTAAAGGTTCTCTCACTCTACTTACCATAGTCAATTAAAATCTTTCTTTTAGTTCTTTGTCAGTCATGATCAGAACTATAATAAGCAGGTCATAGGATATCATTGATTACTTAAAGTAATTAAGTTTCCTTCAAAGATATCCAGTCCGTTGCTAGGCATGTTATCTGGAAAAACATTGCAACTCTATCACTTTCAGAATTACTGCCTGCCAGAGTTCTGAAGAGAAGTGTCTGCCTCAATATCTCTTGAACAAGCAATACTGCAATGAAATATCAATTGAGTAGGAGGATGTTAAAATATGTTGACAATTGCCTCTGTCATCTTCATTGTTGGGATGACCTGCACAAAGCAGTTTCTGAAATGTAGAGTGTTACACTGCTGGATTTATATTACCCTTACTTACCTGTCTCCTCACAACTAAATCACCATTTGTGTGCCAAGTCTCAGCAGTTGGGAAATAATGTAAAGAAGGGAATATCCTGTAAACAATTGGTGGTAAATGATAGAAAAGCAAGGTTACCAGGAGTGACTGGGTCAGTGAGGGTGCACTGTACAAAGAAATCTACCAGAGAGATTCTAGATATTGTAGATTGATGGTGGTAAGACTGCATGGAGATAGGTCAGCTTATTGTTGGAAGTATCCAAACTTGTTGAATTTGGAAAGTCGTAGTTCATTGATCGGCTACTTTCTTGTTGTCAGAATTTCTTCTTCTCTTTGAACAGTTTATTATGTATTCCTGTCACTACTCTGATTGTGTTGTTCCGTTCTGCTTTCAACTGTTAATATCACTTTAAGTGCGAGATACAAATTACAAACTTAATAAGTCAGTATCCTCATGTTGCCTACCAGTGAAAGCCTGTTTACTTTCAAATCAGCAACATTGCCAAAATTCAAAGGGGAGGTAATGTTACCTGTTAACCTTTTTCCCTATTGAAATCAGAGGAGCTTGTTGTCTTCATTCCGTACTTGTTGCACTTTTACACGCACAAGGAAAAAGACAGAGCCGTAATTCGATGAGGTCACTCTGTATGAACATTGGGGTATGGATAATCGTGTTGAAAACAGCCAAGACAGCACAGTGCATGCATGTGATAACAGAAAACGACATAACACTGTAGCATTAGCTTACACATCACTTTGTATCCACTCAATGTTGAAATATTGATTTCTGGGTATTCAATCCCTCTTCAGGAAATGATCAGCCAATCTCAATGGACATTTGCATATTTTTTGTCAATGCTGACTTTTTTTTTTGGGGGGGGTGCAATTTCTGTGGTACAGTACATATTTCCTTGTGTTATCTGATTGATTTGTGATCATTATGTATTCTGTGGGCCAGCTGTAGTGACACATGCTCTCTTCTCATGCTCTCTTCAACACACACTGCAGTGGCACTGAGGCAGACAGCAAGATAATACACAAACCCCCTGTCTGCATGACTAATAGGGTACACTAAATTATTCCTAGAATTTATAAATATTGAATGAAAAACAGAGAACACTGAAGTGGCTGTTGTATGCAGTTTTTGATTCCTTGCCGTAGGCAGGGGAATCTATGCAGTCCTGATGTCGTGTGTGTGTATGTGTGGTGTATGTGTGTGTGTGTGTGACGGTTGCTCGTAAACATGTAGGTTGCCCATATTGAGTAGATGATCCCTATTGTTTTTGGTGTCCAAATCTTGCATATTAATGAGGTTATGGGGTAAAACATAAAAATGTTAAAACTGCCATAGTTCATTATCCGTGGGTCAGATTTGTTTTAAACTTGATAAGGTTGTCTGTTATTACCAGGTTCACGACCCTGTGAAATTTAATGGTTATCAATAGAGAGGAAGGGATAATTTTTCACTATAAAACAATAATAGTAGCCTAAACACCATTATTGTGGTTATTATAAACTACAGTACAAATTAGTTGAAAAGCATATGTGCTACATTGTGCAAAATTACTATTGGCAGTTTTTGATTCCGTCGGACACAGTTAACTCAATGGGATTGCTCCAGATTTAAGACCACAGTACTGCATTTGTAACTTAGTGAGTAACTTCTAGTGTGAGGGGCCTCCGATAAGTTGTCCAGAGAGATAGTCTTGGTATGGGGGGTCATGGGGTCAGATAGACAAGGTGGCATTAATTCATGCATTGGAACGTTAATGGGTTTATAAAAAAAATGAAGAAAATAAAAAAACCATCCGTTCTGTCATTTATTTGGATAATGTCAATATCCAGAGGAACAGCTGGTAGCAAAAGAAGGTTTCTTAACAATCAAATTGGAGTGCTTTCAATCATATTTCACAATGTCGGAAAGGATGGAGGAAGCAAAAATGTTGAGGAGGAATCATAACTTAGGGTCAAGTTACGAGGACTTTGAGCGTGTTAAAAGCTACTTGTAACAAGGAAGAAATTATCGCAGAGTAGATAAAGGAAAATTTGCAAAAGGCAGAGCGCCAATTTGAGGCAATGGAAGAGGTTCATGCTGATCTGGCTGGGCTGTTGTCTGATGAAGCATTTGAGCAAGCAGAAAGCTAGATGTTGGAATGCCAAAAGCATTATACTGAGGAGAGGGAGGAAGCATTGAAAAAGTTAAAGGAGGAAATTGAGTGTCAAATTAGCGTTGGAATTACCTAAGGCAGAAATTCCACCATACGATGGAGACCCAAGAACATTCTGGTCGTTTATGAAGAATTTTGAGGTAGATATGGCAGACAAGCTGAGTTCAGATGAGGTAGGGTTGAGTTATTTGATTCAACTAACAACAGGCAAGACTAGAAGCAGCATTGATTACTGTGTGTTTCTTGGAGCTCAGAGATAATGTTGACTGATGTCATACTCATACTGTACTTGATGTGTGGGTTGTATGGCCTGGGTAGGTGATCCCTATTGCTTTTGGTGGACGTCAGATGTCGCGGTCATTTTAGGTCACCAAAATAAAGGTCATTTTGGGTTAAAGGCTTGTGGTGTATCAAGAAAAATAACTGCAGTTGATCTTACACTTGTCATATGAATAATTCATGTTTGTTGTAATATAACCATGTAGCAAGGAATCACAAAGCCTTTTGGCTTTCTGGTTTTTTTCCTGTTTGAAGAGCGGATTGCAAGTATTTCTAGTTTCTCAGGTTAAAAGGAAAGTTAACACATCATAATTCAGCACACACACAAGTCAGCACACTGTTACAAGTGAACTCACGAGTCAGCTCACTCTCAAGTTAAAACAATCCTACAAATCAGCATACTCATACCATTCCACCTATGCACACAAGTTAGCATACAGTCAAGTCAACTCAATCCCACCTGTCAGCAAACTCACTCAAGTCAGCATACCTACCAAAGTTATCACAAACACTCAAGTCAAAACAATCCCACAAGTCAACACACTCACACAACTCTGCACACTCAAGCAAGTCCACATACACACACAAGTCAGCATACACTCAAGTCAGCACACTCCCACAAGTCAGCACCTCAACCATACAAGTCAGCACAGTCTCACTATGTACAACAACATTCACTTCTTCAGAAGACTTGAGCCAAATAAAATGCACTCTGTCTGTATGGAAAACCAACATTAATACAGTCAACATGGTTTGAACCCAGTATCAATACAATGAACTCAAGGTTGTGAAAACAAACATCAACATACTCAGTGTTTAATAGAGACCAACTGTTTGTACAGGCTCATTATTCTTGGCACCAGTTTTCAGATATTGCTTCATAGACTTTGTGTACTTTTCCTGGCTGCCAGAATCTCTTTCTGGGAAGTGATCAGTCAGTGACGTAAACTGACTTTCGGATTTCTCGCAAAAGTTTCCTCTGTTTTTAAACTATTTCTGTTTTCTTTCACTTAAAATGCCAGCTTCACTTGGTCCATTGGAACACGGACAAGTTCACCTCACCTGGGGAGGCCATCAAGAACGACAAAGGTATCGCCGTGCTGACAGCATTCATCAAGGTTTGTAACATTCATGTGTATTACAAAAATGTGTATTCCCCTCTCAATACCAGCTTGGGCTGTTTGTGTTGTACATAATCTCTCATGCAGTACTCTAGAGTAGACATATACCTAGGTGATTGCTTTATGTAAAAAGAGAGTATAAGGTGAGTCAGAGAGAAGTATCCAAACCAAATAGGGTGGGCACCATGTCAAAGAGCTTATGTAGGCCATATGAATAAATTTCAGTGACTTGGTTAACAAAGTCTGAAGAGACAAGCAGTGACAAATCTCACATTTGGTATATACTGCACATTGAGCTTAATAAGGTTTTTTTATGGAGGTCAAAGGTGATTTGGGTCACAGCTAGGCCAAATTTTCAAATATTACTGAGCACAAGAAGGTGGTCCTTTAGTGTCAGCAGTTGGTTGTGAAAGTAAATATTAAAAAAAGACATTGCTCTTCTCCCACAACTGATGGAAATGCGCTCTATTTGTTCCAAGACTTCTCAGATGAGCTCAGTCATCATCCTGTGACCAGTCTCTTGTGTTAAACCTGCCATCATCATACTACCATTCACCATGTAACAACTAAGGACATTTCGCTACCTCGCAGAATATTATTCACAGTAATGCTCCTCTCATATCACAGAACTGCATTGTTCGTTTGTTTTCTTGTGCAAGTCTGCACGATTGTGTCGTATGGTATATGCCGCTTTTGCTTGTTAGTCTGGTCCTGGGACAGTTTCCCTCTCCCCCCCCCCCCCAGAACTATTTCCAGCAGACAAATCCGACCTGGACAACTTCCCCCCGGACAATTCCCGCATCAACAATTCCCAACTGGGACAATTTCCCCCCAGACAATTTCCACCCACCCTAAACTTATCCTATTCTCAAAAGAAATTCATCAGGAGGTTGACTGAAATTGAATCCTCCTGGTTGGGAATTTTGCGTGCAGGAATTGTTCAGGGAGGTTGTCCAGTCATGTTTATTCCACTACCAGTATATTGGTATATTCCCATCTCAAGAGGTCTTTGTGTAATATGAGAACATAGACGAGTTGAATTATCTCAGTCAAAGATTTCATGGTGTCAAGCAGATCGATTAAAGTGTATCGTACTTTATTTGACCAAATTTGGAACAAAATAGAATAACAGGCCATTGAGCTGCTATTAAAGACAGTGAATCCAACTGATCTAATTGCTCTTGAAATACTTGTTTTGGAAAGATAAGATCCCGTCACAGTAGTCACATACAATGGGGTTCACATTTTCAAAAAAAAAAGGGGGAGTCACTGTACTATTTCTGCAGGAAATTTTCAGCTGTTAATCACCTTCCCAGTTCCAAGCTGAGCAAGAAGCTGTCTGTATCCTGCCCTAAAGACCTCAGTGTCAAATGACTGACAGCCTTGAAATGGAAGATATTGTGTTCAAGTTTGTTTATCGATTCGTAGACTTTACTTCCCAGGGTTTTCGACAGCCAATCGTGAGTTTAAAATTCTGGTGGCAGGCAGGACTTACGTTCATAATTGGATGCAAGGCAGGAACATTGCTTATGATCATGAATCGCGGAAGTTCCCAATCCAACTTATGCAGTGATGTGATTGAAATTCATTATTAATGGCGTCAATTCAGTGATGTGTAAGTGTCCGCGTTTGTCATAATTCATAGCATAAGTAGTGCGGGAAATCTTCTCTTCCATCGAGTGTGCCTGCCTGTCTGCCTATTGCTGTAGTCAGGGTTGCCAGGTTGGCATTTTAAATGCCAAAATAGGCAAATTTGGTTTGTTTTGTACCTTTGTGGGTAAAAAATTAAAAGTGCACGCATTTTGGCATTTTGGGGGCATAATTGAAATAACAATAAAACACCTGCTTTATCATCAAATTGCAAGGAATTTGTTGTTCCCGATTTAGTAGTCACCCAAGTGGGACGTTAACAGGTTTGCAATTTACTCTCCACTTGTAGCAACATAGATTGAGTATGCAATGATGTATATTGTATTGCTGTGTGTTGAAAACGTTGACAAGTGTTACCCTGTACAAAAATAGAGGGTCAAGTTTCGTCAAGTAGGAACTAGTTTTGCTTGGTGCTTTTCAGGTGATTTGACTGGAAATTTGGCGTGTTACCCCACAAACAAACTGGCAATATTGATTATAGTCATTATAGCCCATCGATTGAGTAATGAATGAAACTGGATAACATTTGATAGCAGTAGCAGCAATATAACCTAAAAAAGTTATGCCCCAGACGTAGGAGGCAGTTAAGTTAATATTTTAAAACACACAGAATGGAACACCAAAGCACAAATATAAGTTTTGTGAGGAAATATCATTTTTCTGATCAATGTCATGAGTGTCACTTTTAGAAGAAGCTTGTAAAGCATCCCAAAATTAAACTCGTAAGAAGAAAATGAAGTCTTTTATGTTTGTTTGTTTGTTTGTTTAATGAATGCAGTGTGGAGCCATTTAATTGAAACCAAATTGGTGCTACTTTTATTTGGCAAATTGTACATTGGCATGGAAAAAGTTGAATATATGAAGAATCATGGAATATTTCAAGTTTGCTGAAGGAAATGCACATAAGTAAAATGGAGTGTTCTTTAGCAAGAATTTTCAGATGACAACTTCAAGTGTTAACTGTACTTTCAATCGACATTTCAGCAGGGCACATTTAGAATAAGTTGAAACCTTTCCTGCCCCCCCCCCCTCGCAGTTAGAGTTGATTGACCTTCAGGGAACAATTAAGTTGATCCCAGTTTGTGCAGTGACTCTTCAAACATGGGGATCATATGATACCATCTGAAATCAATCGGAGTTGTTTGTGATACATCATAAACCGTATTAAATGTAATATTGCACTGGTTCTCATGTATCCGTTTTTCAACAGGTTGGAAAAGAGCACAAAGGCTGGAATCAGGTCCTGGCTCATTTTAAGGATATTTCTGATGTGGTAGGTCCACAGATACCAATGGATTTTGATAAAAAAATAAAATGATTTGTTTGAGAGGCATTGTTCATAAGAGAACTACATTTATTTGAATATATTCCATGCCACAAAAGTTAAAACCGAGTGAATGCTGGCTGCCACTGTGCATCATCAATGTTTCAAACTGGAAGGAAAGCTCTTCATTGTGGACTAAAAATAATGGCCTTTAAAGTGAAAATGTAACACTTTCAAAATTTTTTTTGGCAAGGCAAGAAACATTTCTGTGTTACTGGTAAATAGTTAAAACATGTTCAATACATGTATGAATCCCAGTCATAAGTATTCAAACTTTCAATTTGTCACATGAATCAAGAGGGGCATGCATGGATTGACAAGCTAATTACAAATGTAAGTTTGAGCCAATAGGAACCAGGAAACATAATGGGATGTCTGTTGTTGTCATACACATTTTTTGTCCACTTTAGTGTATCAATTTAGTCTTTTCATCTATAACTACAGTACAAGCCTCTAAGAAGTAATCATTTTAAAATAATAAGAATAAAATAATAAGAATTTTAAAATGATTATTTTAGGAATATGAAAATAATTTGATTTTGGATACTGCAACTCAATCATTGTTTTTTTTTTGTCTATTGTACAACTTACTGAAAAGGCTAAGTAAAATTTGGTATTGTCAAACACATTAGATTCTTGGGGTAGAAACACTTTTCAGTACTTGGGAACATTTAACCAACAGCTTGTGATTCCCTCTGGTAATTGGCAAGGGTTTTCATAAGTTGATATTACTGTGTGCTAAGACAGTCCAGATTACAGAGCGTGTACGAGAAAACTGAAGCAACATAGCTCCAACCTTTTTTTCTAATCCTCATTTCTCTTGAATAATCTTGGATGGTCAGTCAGGAAAGCATCACAAATCTGACCCAAGCTCGTCATGTGGCCTCCATATACCCCACACTTAAGCACATACAGCCACAGAACCTCTCTGAAGGGAGACCAGGAAATAGACCTACAGTATATCCACTGAAGCATCACTCATGAGTGTTAATAGTATCCATGAGGCTTTTCTAACCGAGAAATACAATGCGCTTGAATGGATGATTAAAGTTGTGTGACATGCTTCTAGAAAGGAGCACCCTACATGCAGAACTTGCAAAGTATGAACCTGAGTGAAACTGGTTGGAATTCTGTTCAGATCTATCACCGTTTTTGAGATACGACTTTCCAAATTTTGAAAAAAAAAAAAAAAAATGCAAAGCAGATGACGTGGAGTGTTGCACAGCATCAGTGTTTCTTTTGTTAAGCCTGTATATTTTGCCTCTTAATTACTTAAGTACTGAGTGTCACATTAGTAAGTGATATTGATTTTTTTTGAAGAAGAAAATGCATGCTTCCATGATAAAACATTTTGGGCATATAAAATTCTCAGATGTCCTTGTTACATAAAAAAGGATTAACATAAGCCATATCATAGGAGTCCATCTCTTGATGTCACACATTTGCATGCTTAGACAATGTTTATTCATGATCGACCTATGAGACTATAAATTTGTCAATTTTTTATGAACTTTGAATTTGTGGCTATTTTTAACATTTTCAGTGCTGAATGCACCCAATACGCCAAAATGTCATTTTTCATGTCACAAGGCCTTTAACAGTGACAGTATTCACTCATTTTCTGTCTTCAGAATGGCAGTAGCAACATGGATGAGGACGTCAACCCACGATGCCTGCTTCCAGGTGAGTATTGGTACTTGACCAGTTAATTGCATGTGAGGTGCATGTAGTCCTGTAGTGTATACACAAAACTACATAGCATTAACACCTAGCCAATTAACAATACACCTTTAAATGATTGCTCACTGTGCACAGCAAATGTTCCAGACCTGTTGTCTGTTAGCTAATGCCCCATGATGGGTATATTCATCTTCACATAGAGAGGCTGATCGAGTTAAAGTGGAACCAGGAAGTGCTCTTGGTTGTCATGTACTGTTTGAAATTGTCTCCTCATAGGATACTGCTGTGGGTGAAAGGACCACATAGGCGTAATGTTTGATTCCCTGCTGAAGGCAGGCAAGGAATCTATGCAATGGTGATGATACGTGGGTGTGTGTATGTGACGCCCTGGCTTGTAAACACGATATCTCAAGAATAGGAAAGGTGCTCCACTTTCATAGTTGGTGTGTTGGTAGTCCATTGTGAGTAGATGATCCCTATGGTTTTTTATGGAGGTCAGAGGTCATTTGAGGCCACCATAGCATAAAATATGAAAACCTACTAAGGGAGATATCTCAGCAACAGAATGTTGTTGGAACTTCAACCTCTTATCATTGGTAGCACTTCATGGGTAGATCATGCCTGACATTTTCTATGGAGGTCAAAGGTCAAGTAAGGTCAATAGAGGACATAGTTTGAAAGTTTGTGAACACAGTGTCTCAGGGAGGGAAAGGTGCTTGAACCTCTATGATGGTGTGTTGATAGTATTGTGAGGGGATGATCCCTATTGTTTTTCATGGAGTCAAGGGTTGTTTGATGTCACCAGAGCAAAAAGTATGAAAACCAGTCAAAAGGAGATATCTCTTCAACCGACTGTTGCTGAAACTTCAAAGTATTATCATTGGTAGCACTTAGTAAGTATATAGTGCCTCTCATTTTAATGTCGTTCAAAGGACATGTGAGGTCAATGGAACAGTTAGTTTTAAAACCATGTAATCACTGTGTTTCCAGAAGGGAAAGGTGCTTGAACTTCAAAGGTGTTGGGTTGATAGTCCATTGTGAGTAGATGACCTCTTCGATTTCATGGAGATGAAAGGTCATTTGAGGTCACCTGAGGTTAAAGTATGAAAACATATTGGGGATGATATTCAGCAACTGAATGTAACTAGCACTTCAAACTATCGAAGGATTAAATCACATTCCAGTTCATACTGCACTGATGTGGAGTTTTCAGATGACTCGCAATTTTTCCTCAAACAAATGAGACAGACGAAATAATGTGATTTAATGTGATGAAAGTGAACATTTGTGTAAACCTTGAAGTCCTGCAAAGAAGTTTGACCATTAACCGTTTACTACATTTAATGCAAAGTATTAAGGGTACATCACACTTGAGCGATATTGGATTGAAAGTTCGGTCATGAATGTTCTCCAAATTCAGTCTTTAAGGGCCAAAACTCTGCAGTCTTATGCAGTCATATGAGGTGTTTTTTGATGAATACAAACAGGATGTCAAAAATTCACTGTGTGATGTCACCTCAAATGAAATTTTTCTTATATGGGATAAGAGTGTGAAATATTGGAATGGTTCTAAAATAGATCTTTCTACAGAGTCATTAATCAGATTAGATCAGATAAGGAAAATTTACGTAACGGTACCTAGAGACAGAAATTTGTGTCTAGTTGCAAACATAACAAAGAGATTAATAGAACAACCACTGGTCTGATACTCTTTTAAGTTTGGACGCTGTGTATTGTTGTACTGTGACCCACACCTTATGGTCTAAAAGGGATCTCTATAAGCTAGCTTTGTTTTGGAAGTTATTGATTTTTAAACAATTATATCTCATAGTGGTGTATTGCATTATGGAAAATCTGTGATGTCATACCATACTTATTAAATTGAACATCCTTTTAATTCATTGATTATATCCTCTTCTGCCTTAAAGAAACATCATGCTACTTCAAAGATTTGTGACCTAAATCGTAGTAACAATTTTAATTCAATCTGTTATAAGCATAATCTCTTTTTTTTTCACCTGTTGTCAAATTTTTAGGTTCAGATAAAAACTTCAATTTCAATAAACAGAATAGACTTCTTGTTGTCATTTGTTGGTGTTACATAATATTGTAAGTCAGAGCCAAGGAGGAACTCTTTCTTCCCAAGAGTAATGTTTCTTTAAACATCAACATCTTGAGTTGCAAGAATTATTTGGAATGTTCTCTCAAAACAGATAATGTAACAACAAATTGCCATGGAAAAATTGGGCTCGGAAAAGTGAACAAACTTGGCACAATCTGTAACACTCACACACAAAACAAAATTACAGGGTTGTGAGGCTGGGGAACACAACTTACCCCACCTCCCCAGGACAAGACTCGGTGGCGCATTTCACTAATAATCTAACCATGTGGTGCTTCTTCAAATTTAATCAAGGAATCCTGCCTTAGACTGTCTTTTGAAGATTTCTCTCTGGAGTATTCCATTAAAACATTCCTCTCTAATTAGTTTGTCTCAAATTTAACCTTGTTTAAGGGACTTAAATGTTAACTTGATCAACTGTGATTTAAATTACCCGAATGTAATCGTCGGTTTGGAAATGGCTTGATAATATTTTCGATCAAACTTAAATGCTGTCTTGAAGCAATTCAGGACTTAAATGATGACAAATCATAAATCAGAGACAGTGGTGACATGTGACCACCAAGCGATTCCACTTCAGAAATGATTTTTAGAAATTCACTTTTTCAAATCATTTTATTTAGAAAATCTTACTGATTACTGGACATATGAGGGCTCCCTCACGACACCACCCTGCTACGAGAGTGTCAGATTCATCATGTTTAAAGAAGTCGTTGAGCTGTCAAAAGACCAGGTGAGAACTATGATAGGGGAAAGTATCAAAAGGATCATTGGTCGAACAGAGGTCCAAACTGCAATTGTGATTCTATCATCGACTGAAATCGAACGGAACATCATTGTTTCACACTTTCTTGAAATTCTTACATCCAGTGACCTTTTACTAAATTCAATTTATCCTTAAATGTGAATATTAGGCAAAGGGATGTGTCTCATTCTTCACAAACTCATTTTGTGGGACAAACTCTTTGCTCAGTCCTATCTATAAAGTTCAAATGAACAGATGGAAAAAGAACATGCAAAAACTTGTCAAGACTGCTGTCTATGGGGAGGAATTAAATTGGAATATTATCATCCTGTGACAAATGCCCATTTGAAATTGACTGGAAGTCTTGTTACACTTTGAAATTACTCTACGAGTGTCACACTTCAAAATTGGTCTGCGGGTTAAGCCACACTTTAAATTTGACTGCAAGTTCTGTCACCTCTGAAAATTGACCAGCTGTCACACATTCAATCGATTACAATTTCTTCCATGTTTGGAATTGATCGCAAGTACTGTGACACTTTAAAATTGCATGTAAATTCTTGCCTCATTTTTAAAATTGATTGTAAGTGCTACCACGCTAAAGAGTTGATTGCAAGGTCTGCCATGATTGTGCACTATATGTGTTTAACAGTCCAAGAATAAAACATATGTGTCCGCCATGGAAAGTCATATAATAATGTAGAGAAAAAAAGTTTGTAATCCTCTACCTTTGTAATTTTGTACCTTTGTTATTCTGTACATTTTCAAAGAAAGTTTAAGAGGTATCCCTACAGATACACACTTAAATACACAGATTTAATATACTATCAAGAAAGTCGATATCTCACTGTGAATTTTGGATGTAAAATGCTGATCTTAACATATTTCTCCCATCTCTCATCCCAGCTGGCACAGTTCCGCTCTCTGATGACCACGCCTCACACCGACAACGGAGACACTTGTCCACATCTGGTCGATAACTTCCGTCCCCTTCAGCCTCTCAACGGACGAGTCATTACCGCGTCCTTCGAGTCGTAAAGCGTACCTCATGTCATCCCACCTTGTCTTCTTTCTTTGTGATTGCCTTCATTTTTCCTTTTTTGCAAAGCTTTTGTCCCATATCTTTCCATTGATTACTAGTTCTGATTATTGTTTACGTATTTTGGTAATTGTGGATTTGTTGTGAAAGCTTAGTGTAAATGCTTTACTGTAATATAATGCATAATATGCAACGACATGGTTACTTCCATCTCTGTTGGAACTGACCTTCCCATCTATACAATTACGTCCATGAAGTACCCCACGAAGGGTGTCTAAAGAATAAAGTCCTCATCGATCAAAATTATTTTGTATCAAATTTTGTGTACTGTTACAGGATTTAAATACTATGTCAGTGATTAAGTTTGCAACACACAGTTGAAAGTTGACCGTGACATCTTTGTGTGACTTTTGCAAGCACTTCCTTACGGTGTAATGAGGAATGGATCGCACATTTAATGATGAAAGTTACGCGTCGTCAGCATTGCGCGTAGAAATTAAACACATCTTGTGGTGATTCTGTGACCCATCTTCAATGCGTAAAGTCATCTCATTGACATTTGTCAACCTTGTTTCTTCTCTTCGTTTCATATTGTCCATTTTTAGAAATTGGGCAATTACCTAGAAACCTGAGTTTCATATTTACATTGTGTCTGAACAGAGCTGGTACCCAAAGACATGGACAACATAAATTCAACCACCGTTGTTTGCGATGTCGGTACTCGTGAGTTCAGTTTCATGTTTTTTCCTTCCAGTGTTTGTAATCAGTTTCTCAGTTCTTGTTTATCGTGCAATGAAATAGGATGTCTTCATTTTTAAAGTTGCTATTGATGTAGGCTGGATATAAGCTTCGCTTGATCCTTGTAACATTTGAGATAGGAAGCGACCTGCCTCTTACTTCCGTGTTGCAAGAAATCGAGGATCAAGAGTACAGCCAGGCAGGAAACTGCACTCGGTTATGCATTGGCTGATACCAAGCACCATTGCCATTGTTAGGTCAACTATTTTTCAAGAAAGGAAATATCCTGTTTGTTTCATTTTGCAAGTTACAATGCAATTTTTATTGTTTTTGTTTTTGTTATATCGTTGATTTTGTCCTTTTAGAATAAACAAAGTAATGAGAAATTGAACGATGCACAAGTATGGTACAAAAATTGACTCCACAGAACCGGTATATTCAATGTTTCACCCTCTATTTCATGGAAATATTAATACTATCTGACTGACCGGGCACAGGCTGAATGAAACAGATGTCGCCTTGTTCAGAATGTAGAGAACAGGACACGAGTGTACGAGTCGTAAAACATCGGTTGACGTTAGTGGTGCTAGTCGTCAAAAAGGAATGATGACTTCAGAAGATGGTTTGATAACATTTATCCAAATGTTGCTTGAAATGGTAACCTATCTTGTGCAAGTATGATGTAATGATTGTACAAAGTGATACCCTTGAATGTTACAATGTGTTTCAATGTTTTCCGTATGCATCTTCCATCTTTTTCATTTGAGAAATTTTATGATACATTCATAGTATATTCATAGCATATAAAGAGAGATATATTAAATATCCTATAACGTAAAAGATAGAGAAACGTCCACTGCGTTTAAAAACAGTAAGAGCAATATTAGAAGTAAATCTCACATCGTCTTAAATTTCAACCTCATTGGAGGCATGAAATCTCATGGCCATCAAATTTGTGAGTTTGAAACATTTTTTTTCTTGGTAGAATTACTTGTAAAATGGCTAGAAGTTAAACTTTCCTATACACTGTTATAAATCACCTTGTTTCAGTAACACAGTAAAATGCCAAAGTCAGTGTTTAGTTCTAACTTCTGCCGCCTGTGCATCTCAGGTTCATTACTTAAAATGGCTGGTGGAACAAGTCTAGCACATCATCTTAAAGGACACCACACTGTTGTCAAGAGGATCGTTAAGTACATATTCAGTGATACTCATAAAGTTCGATTGAAACGATGGGTCCTCAAATGTTTGTCTGGAAAGTTTGGAAAGATACTTCCAAAGGTGGATAAAATTTATTTTTGCAGTGGAGTAATGATGCTTATGGATGGAACCAAGAGAAAAGTGTACTCCTTAATTTTAGACATAAAAAGGGTATTTTGGTTATGGTCTTGTAAGTATTTTTTCTTTTACCTGGATATTTTTTTAATTTCATGTGACAACATTTTGATAATACTCACCTTTAAACTCTCACACGATCTCAGCAAATTGTGTTTTGTGTCACAGATGCTTCAAACTGAAATATTGTCATACCCTTCAAAGTTTCCTCAATTCTTTTGGTTTTATGCACCTTGCAAATGTCAAAGGAGCTTTTGCGACCGATGCTGACGTGAACATGGGGTGCTGCTATTTGGTGTCTGTATTTACCAATTGTTTTGGTGCATGAAGTGTTTTGTGGCAGTCCGGATTTAGCTTAGTCGCATGTGTCATTACAAAAATATTTTAGTGGCATGCTGTAGCTGTTTGCTGTCCAGCCGTGGTGAGGAGAAAGATGACATCACTTGCTGACACTTTGTAAGAAAAGCGGAGAATATACCATTCCAAGAAATAGGTCAGAGGTATACTAGTGACATTTATATATCAGTTTGTGATTTTGTTGCTCAGCGGAAGTAATGTATGTCAATCACTTGTGTACTGCCCTGCCATTAAGTTTTTCATTTTTTTGGGGGGGGGGGGTAGGAGGGTGTGTTGATGGGTGAACAATTTCTGTTCCATTTCTCTTCATTCCTGGTTTATCCATCTGTATTTTTGTTGAACTGATGGTGCTGATATGACACTGTTGTTGTGGAAATAAATTCTTCGCCAATGAAAATGAATCTTTTGTTTTACTTTTATTATCATCACACCAGTGACAAATCTTTGCTTCGAATGGCTGTACAAGGGGGGTTTTGGTAAGATGCTAACATTAAGGGCGACCTGCCTTACCAATGTTCTCTTAAGTTACAGAATGCCGTCGCTGCCGTACATAAGGCACAGTTGGTGAGGTAGACCAGTCTCCAAGACCTCAACCCTCCCTCGGCCCCGTTCCTTCCCTGTTGAAGGGCCTAGCTTTTTTTAATGGGCCTCGTTGCAGCATGATCATCCGACCATGGCCATGAATGAAAAATGAAAACCAAAATTGTTCTTCATGAGACCGCGGATCGGTCCGTCGGCAAATCTCACTATGTGTATCATACCAACTGCAGCTTTAAATGTGAATTACAACGGTGATGTCGTTATAGGGGCTGTAAAAAGCAATTTCCGACGATTTGGGTCGTTCGTTACACCCAAAGTTTCTACATTGCCGCTGGCCATCCGGTTGTGGCGCTCCCCTTAGATAGTCTCTCGGATAAATCATACTCTATGTGCACATCCAAATTTGGCAACCCTGAGATTCACTCCCTCAACCTTTGCTAAAATTATTTAGCCCTCAGTGCTGTGGACCTGAAATTAGGGAAAAATGAAAAATGAATGAAATACTTAAAGAAAAATCTGGGAAGCTTTTTTGTTCAATTTCAATTTGTTACTTTTACCAATAAAAGGTTATATTTTCTAATTTTTGCATTTGCTCATTTTTTATTGCAGTAAACATTTAATTGCATAATGATAGCGCAAAATAATGACTGCTTCCATTCTCCTGACAAGCCTGTGAAATGCCATTTTAGGCTGCCGGGGGGTCCTGACTTTCCAAAATTATTCTCCCGGATGAATTTCACTCCACGTACTCACTCAAATTTAGCAACCCTGTGATTCCCTCCCCCCTCCCAGAAAATCATGAGTACGCCACTCGGATCAGCCCAGCTTCCGTCCACAGCGGCGGCACCAGGATTTTGGATGGGGGAAGGGGGTAAATAGAGGCCAAAAGAAACTGTTGGCGGAGGCAAAATTTCGCGGTAGCTAGCCAATGGGGTTCAGGGTCCCGTCTTAGGCACCTGGTGGGGTCGAGGGACGACGTCCTGGTGGAAGTTCAAGGCAATGCTACGAGAAACTCTGAGGTTTAACGTTTCTCTGGATGAAAATTAAATCTCAGGACATCGTTCAAAGTGCGTCATTATATGCGAAGATTCCAAACGATTTTAGTTACTTCAGCTACTCCTCTCCTGTTAGTTGACAAATTGTATGCTTTCGTCTATGTAGATAACGAGATTACCCCCTTCTTTCCTGACGAAGAACTTTATAACTGGTATTGAGCTTCCATGATCATTGTGACTTACATTAACGTCTGTCGCCATAGGTGAGCAAAGTTTTAAGTTGGCCATTTTTTGAAGGTAGGGGTGAGGGACCTATATAGAGGTCCCTTACAATTGACTCAATGTTTATCATATGACTTGTAAATGGAATATATTCATCTGCTCAAGAAATCCACTAGAATAGCGCTTGTGGCTCCACTCGTCTTGGCAATCACACCTGAAGACCAGCAGCTTGTTTAAGGGGGGGGGGGGGGCCTGGCTCCGAGGTCAGTCCGGAGAAAACCCGCTTGGTCGTGGGATAACCACTCAGCCGGGGGATTTAATAGTAAGGGGGGGGGGAGACTGAAGACTAAAGAAGGGCTGGTGCCGTTTAACATTGCAACAGAGTGGACAGGACTGGGTAATTGGGGTGTAGGTCTACGAACAAGGACTAGCAACAACAAAAATTGACCAAATGAATCACGTTAAGTATTATTTTCCTTTTTTGTGGTAGATTAAGATTTTGAAATACGAAATCTCAAAACAAAAAGTTTTTCTGGATGCCTTTAACGAGGCCTGAGTACAATTTCTTTCAATCTGGGCCGGCTTTTTGGGCAAACAATTCTTACTAACCGATGATGGCGCTAGCCGCTTAGATGAAATAGCTCCCAAAGTGATTCTCTTTCGAACCGTGTTTGTCTCCCAATTTCTTTTAACACTGTTCACCGATGTATAACATTGTGATTACAAAAAGCGTGTCCAAAGTGCACATTACAAACATCTTAAGACATTTGACAAGACTAACGAGTGAAACGGAATGAACGCAATTTAATAGGTGGAAATTATTCTGGATATAAGCAAATTTGCCCCTTCCACTTAAAGGGAAATAGGGCGTTTAGGATACACAACATGACATACAAAAGAAAATGGCTGTAATCATTGTTAAACCATTCAGTCTCATTATTAAACATCTACCAAAGTTTCATCTCCTCAATACATTATGCATGTGATGAGTAATGGAAGATGCATCGTTTGAATTTTGAAAAGTTTGGGTGGACAAATTAGTGTCGAGCAACAAATCACTGAAGTTCTCTCTGTAAGGAGCTTATTTCTTGAAGAGAAGGCTACTGTCCTTCCTTATTTTGAACAAGCTATCATTCTTCATCCACAAAGATTGGTTTCAAAAGTATGGATATCGTCTCTAAAACAAACGCCCGATTTCCCTTTAAATGAGTGGGTGAACACTGCCTAACGTGCAGAGGAAGCGGCGCATAGCCCGGTATTTCTTTGCTAGTTTCTTTTGCCAGGGGAAATGCCATGTCAAGCGTAAACTTGTCACATGCACCTGAAATGAAATAGATAGATCCGTGCATAAATGTTCATGTTGTCAACTTAGAGGAATAGCCGAATTACTAGAAATCATTTGGAATCTTTTCCTTTAATGATGCTCATTGGGCGAAAATATATCTATCCGGATACTTACTTTTCCACTGAAGATATGGTAAATTATAAGACCTGCCCGGGGACGTCGCCCTCTGGAACTCCACCCTCCTCCTTAAGGCGGACCCTGGACCCAATAGCTAGGCTCGTGCTCCGTGCTTGATTTCGCCACAAAATTTTTGCCCTTAATGGTTCCTTTGTTCACCATTTGTCCCCCCAAAATCTAAGCCCCTGGTGTCGGGACGACCCTATATTTAAACTCTGATGTAACATTTAAAATAACCAACCGAGTTTTATATCCTGTGGACATGCGAAGGCCATTTCCTGCGACTATCTTTGGTCATTTGTGTAAAAACGAGAAAACGTTTCGCATGGTACCCCTCCCCCACCGCCCACCGATTGTGGCGCTTTGATGACATTGTGTCAGGTTGTGTCAAAGGTCTTATCTTAAATAACCTGACAAATTTTTCCCCCCTTTAAAGTTCTCTTGAATGAAATTTGTTGTTGAAATGGACCTGAGAGTGCCATTTCTTGCTGTACCGGGTTAGCATTTGTGTCAAACATTCTCTCGCAGTAAATGCAGGCTTCCGCCAAACTGACGGTGACTCTCTGGTTAGGCTAGATAGTGCGTGAAGGTGTCATTTAGATGTAGTCAAAAAGTAGGAATACTAATGTTTATCTCTACCAATAATAGAAATGCGGTAGTAGGTAACTCCCTCATCCTAATGTAACTGGACATCAAATACCGTACTTTGTTGTCTCTTATCCACATAGGTCTATTATCCTTACAGAAATTATACAAAAAACGATACAAAAGACAGATTACTGCGTGAACTTGGCGGCTTCAAACTTTATTTCCAAGGACTAAGTCTTCATCTAAATGATACCTTCCTGGATATTGTCAAAGGCGTTGTCTAATAATCAAGCAAGTTTTTGTCCCTTTAAAATCCCCTCGAATGAAACTTGTTACAGATTCCTGCCAAACATCACATCTCAAGACTACTGGCTCTCCTCTGTTCTGCATTCTCCTTCAACTAAGTTGAACTTCATTCAGGTTTGGCATTCTCCCCTCCCCCCGTGGATGACCCTGGCTACGCCACCGATGCGATATCAGTGTCTACACTATGCCTGATTCATGAACCTGGTTTCACATCTCATGGTATACTTCTTCCAGAGGTGATTAGTTAGAGGTCCCCATCTTGTCAACCCCATGAGGAAGGAGGTTGGTCCGTCCTTCACAGCAGTCTATCCCAGATGGTATCAACATATATTAGAGAGCAAAGAGGCAAGATAAGGAAGTATCCGAATGGTATCATTAGCAGAACTTAAAAATTGAATTAAGAAACCAAACTCAGCTTACCCCCTCCCACCCCCTGTTCTTCATTAAATACATCGCAGGTATAGGCCAGGGTAAATTCTGTGGCTGTCTGAATATGAAATTATCATGTCTTACATTGGTTCTGGGCCATGCGCGCCAGTTTTTTACTTTTTGACGAAACTAATGGCATGACGTTTCGTGAAGACTCTTAATTCCCCCTCCCCCGCCGTCACCCACCATGAAATTTGAAGATCATAATATGTACGGCCTTGGGATGGGTTGTCCCTCGGAATTTGTTGGCAATCTGTTGTAGGCAGGGTCATATCTTAAGGGGAGGCGCGAAGGTAAAAGATTCTGACTGGCTGGATGTTTTTTTCCAACTGAGTGACGACGTCACTGCGACAGTTTCAGATATTAGGAATATGCTTTATCAAGACAAGGCATACCGTGTGAGGAGGGGATTCAAATTTTTGACAAGGATGAAGTGCAGTTTTCACAAAAAGGGTACTACCAGGTTCAGCGGAATAAAGAACAAAAATATTGGGGGACGGGAGACTGAGTGACGACAGGACCAGCTAAGCGGAACTCCACCATAAGTTAAGTTGGCCCGGCGAATACCAGAAATTGTTGGCTTTTCAAACCCCCAAATGGCAGGGAACGGCATTTCTTTTGTACTCGAGCTGAATGTACCTAGCTTCGGAGTATGGATATCATGTCTGCATTTCCTAACTTCATGAAAAGAAAAGAAAGAAAAAATCCATCAATGAAAAATGGTAACACATATCAGGTGGTTTGAGGTGATACAAAAATCATAATGAATTACGCATCCACCCCTTTTTTTTTACTTACGATAGCATATCGTAATCTAATGCAGCCAAACTCTCCTTTTGCGAATTTCTTATGTTCAGCCTTTGTTTTGAGTGTAATTTGTCTGCAATCTTAAACGGCAGTACAAATAGAGAATTTCCAGTGAAACGTCTCACGAAGAGTGATTCAAAATCCTCGGCCAAAATAATTGTAATTTTTCAATTGATAAGAAAATCCTCATTTTATTAAAAATGGTAATAATTTGGAATGATCTTATCTAGAATATTTATGCCATGGCAATTTCCAGAAAAGTTAGTTCGAATACTTTTACTTTCTAACAACATCTTTTTGTGTGTGTTTTGTCTCTTGTCTTGCGGAGAAATTTTCAACTACCAGGTGTACCTTAGACAAATTCTGGAGCAACGTACGTTGCATCTATTGCAGATAATTTTTCCCTATAAACTATATATAGTTCCAAAAAAGTTATTCCAATAATATTGACTCTCTGATTAGTTCTAACTTTTGTAAATGACAGCATCTTTATGAGAAAGAAAAATGTCATACATTAAGATATCTTGATAGGTGGGGGAGGGGCGTGAGATGAGTGATGATTGGCCTGGAGAAGGGGATGTAAGGGAGGAGATGTATCCATTACCTTTTTGAGAAATGTTTCAATGACCAGGTGACCTCAATGTAATCTTAATGCAACATTTATTGAGGAATTTGTCAATTACCCATCAACCTTTGACTCAATTTGGTGCAGCATTTGACATATTATCATGTAAAATGAAATGTGCTTTATATGGGAAGTTCCAAGTGGTATAGGCCTATTCAGATTTTCCGACTTGTAGACGCTTGTAGACTCATATTGGTATTTCAGATAGACCTATAGTTAGGAATTTTTCAATTAACGTGTAATCTTAGACAAAATCTTATAGTGGGGCAATATTTGGTATTGTTTATGTTATAAAATGTTTGCTAGACTGAGTTATGAAAATTCCACTTGGAATTTCTAATTTTCCGACTGACAACATCTTTCTTTTTGGAAGGCCTGCAGGGGAAAGTAAGACATCCGCACACACCCCTCCGGTCACAAAACGGGTCTTGGTTTGTAGATCTACATCGGACCTGTCATAAATTAAGTCTCCAAAGTACATCTCTGTGTAGGCCTACATACGCCGCGCTCATGAACATTTGTAAAAAAAAAAAAAAGAATCAGTTAGGAAATATAAAAAAATGATAATAATTACAATCATCGATTGGGAACTTTTGGAGATATACTCAGTTCAAATCTAGCATCAAACGTAGCACCCAAGCACCTACCCCACGGCACCGTTTACGTAAGCAAAACATTCCCAAGGGCAGTGGCGGCGCCAGAATGTCAGACTTGGGGGGCAAACTGAGGGCAGAGGAAAATGTTGGGGGGGGCAAAGATTTTCGCGCGCAGCGCGAAACCGAGGGCGAAGCGCGAGGCCTTGCGGGTGGGGTCCAGGGGCCCGCCTTAGGGCCCCTGGTGGGGGTCCACTTCGCCTCCGGAAGCTCTGAGGTTTTAGCATATCTCTGGGTGGAAAATTAAGCCCCGAGAGAGGTATATTATTTATTTTTATATTATTTATTTTTTCGGTTGACCGTACTCCAAGGTTCCCAACTTTTTTCTTTGGGAGTACCATTTCACATTTACGCGGTACCACCGAGTACACACACACAAACACACATACATAGGCTACATACACTTCCATTCCATTCCTATATTTAGGAAAACAACGACATTCCTATATTTAGGAAAACAACCACCTACCCGCCCTTCCCTTATGCTGGACGGTAAACATTCCAGAGGAAATTGGTCTGATCAGGCTGACCTACTGTTGAAGTGGCTAGGGGCATGATATAAAACTGGCAGCCTGTGTAACATAAATTAGGCATTTATCAATCATGGTTCCCCGGAAGCTGTTCTTATTCAGTCCAATGCCAATACATTGTTTTGTGATTAAATTAATTTTGGATGAGTACAAGATCTGATTGGGAATTGTGAGAGCAACTGGGGGAGGCAACTGGGGGGGGGGGGAGGAAACAATCTGGAGGGGCAAATTCCCATCTGGAGGGGCAAATTCCCCCTCATACCCCCCCGGTAGCGCCGCCACTGCCCAGGGGAGCTGTGTACCGTCCCTTTATGTCCCGTTGCGTCCCCCAGGACGGTTATTGAATCATCAGTTCCTCGAAATCCGTGTACCCCCAATTGAATTAGCCTAAGACCAGTTCGGCCCCTCAGCTCTAAATGTGATTTACCAAATTACGCCTCTGTGCGTATGAGCGTATTGGCCTACATGCATAGTCTGATCCCTGTATTGTGATACACATTGTAGCCTATATCCACCTTTGTGTTTTAAAAAATGTGTAAAAAGTGTCAATATTGGTGTAGGCCTACTGGTAGGCCTACTAAATGTGTCTATTTCCTATTATTTTCATGTTCTCATCTAAGATGCGCATAGAAATCATCATTTGTGAAGCAAGACGTACTCCTATACCGAAGATAAATTTGGAGATGTGCTAAAACTCCTCAAAGCTTTCCGGGCAATGATGCCATGCATGCCAATGAGGTCATCTTCTGTCAGAGCTGAAGCTTGAGTAATACACCTCCGTTTTGGTGTGGGTTGGAGGTGTAATTAGTGATGGTCAATGACTACACTGCCTTCTGCGGTTTCTCCAATGCACTTTGCACCCTGCTTGTACCTGCCCAGCAGTAATCCTTACTTTTCTTACTACGCGATTGAGTACACACTGGGCAGATAAAACTGAGATGTGTGGACACAGGAGATTAGTTAAGGTCAGTTTCTAGCTTTCCGCCCACTCAGTCTCAGCTAAAGATCACAAAATCATGGTCATGGGAATATTTGCCTCGATTCTAAATCCCAGGCTACCCGGCGAAGCCATTTTCTCCTCCCAGTCACCAGGGACCCTATGAAAAAAAGGGAATGGTACACAATAATGGACTTGATCAAAAGATGATTGGACACTTCCTCGGAGATACAAGATCTAGGGCTTGGGCCCCTGGATCCTGCCCAGGGTTCATGATATCGTGTCAAACAACTGGACCTCACCACCTTCTCAATTAAGTTTGTGCTTCAAGTGAAAATTATTTGCGTTCCTAACATTTCCCCTCTCAGGCCCGTATGCAGCTTTTTCAGTGGGGGGGGGGGGGAGTTCGATTTTACCACAAGTGGAACATTTTCCCGATAACAACGACCAACAACTTAAAACTTATTATATATATATATTGCTAATGAGGCCTACTATCATAGGCTCAGCGGAACTCCAGATCTTGTGGGGGTTCGTCCGAACCCCCTGAACCCCCCCCCCCCCCCCCGATACGGGCCTGCCTCTTTTGATCAGTACTTTAGTAAGATTCATAGGCGCGGTGGGGAAAATAGAACACACGCTAGAGGCCCAACACAGCACATAGAGGTAGGCCTATAGTGGAGTATGACGGTGGCACAGTATGTTAGTATTGGATATTGTCACTTCCACACAGTATATTCAATAGGATAAATATATTAATCTCAGATCAAAACAAAGATGTCCTTTTTTTGAAGCATCGTTGTCATTGGCCAACCCCTAACCTTCTTTTACAAACGAAGAATTGATTCGTGCTAACATTCTGTGCCACCGTCGTAGTGATACGATATAATGGTGATATGTTTTTTTTTTTCGGCTACCAAAACTATGGAACGCGGTAAGGGTCAGCGTGCGGCGCTGTCCACCCAGAAGTCGTCTATTCATTAATCGTCGTCCAAATTCAGCCGCTGCCATTTAGAAATTGCCGTTCAAACACAGCTGTCTCCCACTCAGAAATCGCCCTCTAAATTCAGCCCCTGCCATCTATAAATCCCCGTTCAAATGCAGCAGCCATCCACCCAGAAATCGCCGTCCAAACGCATCCGCTGCCATTTCGAAATCCCATTTCAAATTCAGCTGCCGTCCATTCAGAAATCGCTGCCCAAACCCAGCAGCCGTCCATTTGAGTGACAGCAAAAGTGTTGGTATTTAGTCATACAGGCGGGGCCAAACTTTACTCCCACCCATTGAGTGAATATTATGCTCTAACCCCCAAATCGTATTGGTACGGTCCAACAAAAGGGCCAGTGATATCTCCGAATCCGATACATGACAAACACTAATTTGACTAAAACTTAAGTTTCCCTGATCTATCTTTCGTACGCATCTTCATCTCGAAATTATTTTGATGCACATGACATAATTAGAAAGTCTGTACTTAGCCTACTAAGTTAGTTACCACATTCTCGAACTCAATTGTTGAAATTTGACAAAATGGAAGAGATCGTTCTTGCTCTGGAGATGGAAAATGCGGAACAGGTTTCCCACAACTTCGAGAGAGAAAGAGTAAGTTAATTAACTCAATTAACAATGCTTTTCGACTATAATGAAATGTGGATGTACGACTAGAAAACTGGGGAAATGTTCAAGCCACCAGTTTTCATGCCAAGTGAGTCATAAGTGGGATGAAATTTTAAGAGAGTTAACTTTGCGGATTGAAATTATTTGCTGAAGATTTTGCATTTTTTTAGTCTGTATGGACAATGTGCTATGGAAAAAGTGAAAGAACGAAAGAAATTGGCTAAGAAATGACGAAATATGCTCCTGTTTTCTCCCTGACATTTAGGCCTGAAAATAGATCAGTTCACTGTACTTACACCCTCATCAAATATAAGCCTTTAGTAGGCCTACCGACAGAAAGTTACATACATTTCGAAGTAGCCTGCGTGCTGCTCCATACAGCACTGCATGGTACATGTTGTGTGTGTGTGTAGCACACCAAAACACTTCAATGAAGAAAAAGCTTCAGCCGCTGCTGCTGTGAGATTTGAATATAACTGCTGTTTTTTTTATGGTTAGCATACGCGTGGAATGCAGTTAATCACTCGGTACCAAGTGTACTGTTGGCAATGACAAGGTAAAATACTCAACATATGTACTACCGCTATGTGTTATTGGAACCACTAATAAATTAACAGCGTAGGTTTCTCTCTCCACCACTACACCCTCGCCACTCCCTCTCTTTCTTTCTCTGCCATCGTTTTTATTTTCAATCAAAATCGGCTGTAGGATCTGAGTAGCTTTACAAAAGGCACGGGAGTTTCTTATCGTTGATCCTAGAAAATAAATATGATTTATACCTTCAGGCAAGGGTAGTAGGTAGCTCCATATTACAATTAAAGAAGTTTCCTAATTTTAACTGTAGAAATCGATAACAGTTTTGCATACAGTGAAAAGAGATTTGTTCTCGACACATTTCCTGTAGAGATGGCACACTGAGGATGGAGAAAACTTTCTGACATCACACTATGTACAGAAATGAAAAAAAAATCCACCAAGTCGTATTCCTGTTACCGTTTACCTTCATAGTACTAGCGAAAACACCAAATGTGTTTAGCGCGATACTGACATTACTGTGAATATAGTTCTTCAACGAGAATGGAACGTATGGTTCGTAAACGTGTGAGCGGGGAGTAGGTGTAAGTGAACAGAACAGCATGCGGCCTTGAATTGGACACTGATGGCTGTGTGAGCGTGAGCTAGCATTGGAATGTAGATCAGCGAGTTCTGTAAGACCGCCCTAGGCCTCTCATGTTCAATGGGCGGGATTTAAGTTTGGCCACGCCTATTACTTAAATTACTTCACTTTGACCAAAGAGGTCAAAGCCCCGCCTATATGCCCAAATACTAACACTTTTGCTGTCACTCCAATGGACGGCTGCTGAATTTGAACAACGATTTCTAGACGGACGGCAGCGGTATTCGAACGGGGATTTCTAAAAGGCAGCGGCTGAGTTTGGCCGGCGATTTCTAAGTGGACGGCTGGTGTATTTGAACGGGGATTTACAAATGGCAGCAGGTAAATTTGAATGGCGCGGCTGAATTTGGACGGTAATTTATGAATGGACGGCTTCTGAATCAACGACGACTTATGGGTGGACAGCGCCGCTCATTGACCTTTCCGCGTTCCATACATTTGTGCATCTTCGATAGAGTGACCATTATTCGATAGATGCAAATTGTGTTACGCAACCAAGTCCAACATAGGAATACACCTATGTTTACATGGCGCGCGAAAAGGGCCACCAAATATGATGATGATATTATTTGATACGTTGTTACACCAAAAACATATGTCACTATACTAAATTTATATGTCATTGTACCTAAAATATATGTCACTGTACCAAACTGATACGTCGTTGTATCTAAAATACATGTCATTATACCGAAAGTAAATGTCGTTATACTAAAAACATACGTCACTGTACCAAAGTGCCATGTCATTTTACCTAAAACATACGTCACTGTAAGAAATTGTTATGCCTATATCAATTCGGCACAATGACGTATGTTTTAGGTACAACGACGTATCATTTTGGTACAGTGACATATATTTTAGATACAACGACATGTAAATTTAGTCATAGTCAATAGAGCGCCCTCTATTGACTATGATTTAGTATAGTGACATATGTTTTTGGTATAACAACGTATAAAATAATATCATCATATTTGGTGGCCCTTTTCGCGCGCCATATGTATAGCACCTCTGCTCTACCTATGCGTGACAATTCCCACCGACCTACCTGGGTAAATATACGAACACTACACTAAGTATTGAGTAGCACAGCTAGGATTCAGTAGAGATTCAGTAGAGCTAGATTCACGTATTTTGTGTGACAAGTTGTAGCCTGGTCAGCATTATATTACACATACAGTGAAAATCTCTATCAGGGGACAAGCGAAAATGGCCGAAGAAAAAGTCAGAAGGCTCAGCACAGAGAAAAATGTGAAACAAGTTCATTCCTTTCACAGTTTCATCCGGTCATCGGATGCGGACAATAAGAGCAAAGTTGCGGGGCTGTACGACGACTGGACGACTTATGATGAAGTAATTTACTGTTAATTTTATGGAACGTGTCATAGTTTAGCGGACCAAACTATGAGTCCGAATTGTGGAACTTCAATTTTTAACCACAGCCATGTGGTATTTAAGTTGTAATTTAGAACATCCTATCTATCAAAATAGAATGGAAAATAGGCCTACGTACAGTGTAATGAGAGCTAAAACTTACGTGGGGTGTATGGGAAGGAAGTTGAAGTTTGTTGCTCATCATCAGTTGGCACGGATTCCACAACTTTTGTAACCAAACGTATGGATGACTGACAACGCAATAAAACTGTCAGTCATAAAAAGCATAAAAGTTTATTGCAATCAAGGTGAAGTTCTAAAGCTGCTGTTGTTCATTTATGGAAGGGAGTTGCACTTTGTTTCACCTATTTGAGAAGCCTAAGTACTGAAAAGTCTAAATGAATGCACAGTGGAGAATTTACATAGTATCTGGAATTCTGGGCAGCAGCTTGCATTATTTACATCTGCAGAACTAAGAAAAATCAAGAATGATGAAATAATTTAGGCTGGGCATCCCAATCTTGACAGAAAGTACCTTAGCGCAGTAAGCACTAAGCCTAGCTAGTTTCAGAGTTGGTCATTTATAACCCTGTCCACAAGTCTTCATGCGTTTACAACTATTCCCATCGAATTTTTAAGCAATATATCAGCTGTGCACCTGCATGCAGATTTCGATCCTGTTGGGTATCGTGTTATTTTCGTCAATCAGGCGGTTGCAGCTGAATTCATTTTAAGTTGGAGTAAAAATCAATCCCAATTCCAGACTACTGTCAGTATACTATTAGATCAGTGTCAAATCTTTGTACTGTATATCTGCTGGGTAACTGTGTGGCACTACTGAAGGCCAGGCCCCAGCAAGCTCAGTGATAAGCCGACTACAGTACCCGACAAGTGGCCAAAAAAATCAGCTGAGGCCCAACGTTCGATGTTGCAGTTTTCTTTCTCTTAAACAGGCTAAGAGGTTTTAGTTTTTATGACATGTCTTACTCGTTCTATTTCTGCATGCAAATCCTATGATACCATATTTTTAGTAAATTCAAAACCTACAGCATATAACTTATTTGGACTATCACTATTCAATTTTTTTTGGTTGCAAAGGCACCATATGTTTACTTTTTATGAGACATTAATTATAAGCTTGTGAAAATAACTCTTTCAATTAGATTTACAGAATTGCTCATGGTTGCCATGCATTGCACTGTGCCAGCATGCATCCCTGTTGAACTTACAGTACTTTCATCCATTCTGTCATTGTGCATGGTCTCATGTCAAGGGTCACCTGATCAGCAAGTGGCATACCCACGTACTACCCTCTTCAGGGATTTTCTTTGCATTTGCCTCTCTTCTTAGCTGTCGCCAAAGTGGTTACAATGGTACCTTAATTACAAGGTATCTGATATTTTGTGAAAATTATGCAAAGGAAGATATCACAGCAATTGAATTGTTGTTGGAACTTCCAATCTTTATCATCTGTAGCAACCTATGAGAAGATGATGTCTGCCATTTTTGATTCCTTGCCGAAGGCAGGCAAGGAATCTATGCGATGTTGATGTCGTGTGTGTGCGTATGTGCGTGTGTATGTGACGCTTTGCTTGTAAACACGGTATCTCAAGAAGGGTAACTCTGAGGGATCTCATACTTGACATGTGGAATGCCCATATGATATAGAAAGCTCCTATTGTTTTTGATCAAGGTCAAAGGTCATTTGAGGTCACCAGAGGTCAGAATGTGAAAACCTTGTAAACACAATATCTCCAGAATGATAACTGTGACTGATGTCATACTTGTTGTGTGGGTTGGACATATTGAGTAGATGGTCCCTATATTGTTTTTGGTCGAGGTCAAAGGTCATTTGAGGTCACCAGGGGTCAAACTGTAAAAACCTTGTAAACAATATCTCCAGAAGGATAGCTGTGACTGATGTCATACATGGTGTGTGGGCTAGTCATATTGAGTAGATGATCCCTATTGTTTTTGGTCTAGGTCAAAGGTCATTTGAGGTCACTAAGGGTCAAACTGTAAAAATCTTGTAAACACAATATCTTCAGAAGGGTAACTGTGACTGATGTCATACTTGTTGTGTGGGTTGGACATATTGAGTAGATGGTCCCTATATTGTTTTTGGTCGAGGTCAAAGGTCATTTGAGGTCACCAGGGGTCAAACTGTAAAAACCTTGTAAACAATATCTCCAGAAGGATAACTGTGACTGATGTTATACATGGTGTGTGGGCTAGTCATATTGAGTATATGATCCCTATTGTTTTTGGTCTAGGTCAAAGGTCATTTGAGGTCACTAAGGGTCAAACTGTAAAAATCTTGTAAACACAATATCTTCAGAAGGGTAACTGTGACTGATGTCATACTTGTTGTGTGGGTTGGACATATTGAGTAGATGATTCCTATTGTTTTTGGTCAGGTCAAAGGTCATTTGAGGTCACCAGAAGTCAACCTGTAAAAACCTTGTAAACACAATATCTCCGGAAGGGTTACTGTGACTAATGTCATACTTGGTGTGTGGATTGTATATGAGTGAGTATTACTCTTTTTGATTTGGTGGAGGTCAAAGGATATGTGATGTCACCAGAGGTCAAACTGTAAAAACCTTTTGAACACAATATCTCCAGAAGGGTAACTTTGACTGATGTCATACTTGGTGTGTGGATTGGCCACATTGAGTACTGTAGGTTATCCTTACTGCTTTTGGTGGAAGTCAAATGTCATTTGAGGTCACAAACAAAAGGTCATTTTTAATGTGGTGTTTCAAGAAACATAACTGTAGTTGATCTCATACTTGTCATGTGGATAATTCATGTTTGTTATAATATAACCATGTAGCAAGGAATCACAAAGCCTTTTGGCTTTCTGGTTTGTCAATGTCAAAGGTCATTTGAGGTCAATAGAGGACATTGCTTGGAAACCTTGTAAACACCATATCTTAAGAAGGGAAAGGTGTTTGAATGTCTAATTGGATGTGTTGGTAGTCCATGGTGAGTTGATGATCCATATTGTTTTTCGTGGAGGTTAAAGGTCATTTAGGTCACCAAATCTTAAAGTAAGAACCTATTAAGGGAGATATCTTAGCAACTAAATGTTTTGGAACTTCAACCTCTTACCATCAATTGGTTGCATCTACAATGAATAGATGATGCCTGTCATTTTTTATGAAGGTCAGAGGTCATGTGACGTCAATAGAAGACAGTGTGTGAAAACCCTGTAAACATCGTATCACAAGAAGGGACAGGTGCTTGAACTTTGCAGTTGGTATGTTGGTACTTCACTGTGAGTACATGATCCTTATTGTTTTTCATGGAGCTCAAAGGTCATTTGAGGTCTCTAGAGCTCAAAGTATGAAAACCTATTAAGGAAGGTATCTCAGCAACTTACTCAGGTAGAACTTCAAAGTGTCAACTTTGTTAGCACTTGATGAGCAGCTGATGTCTTTCATTTGGATTGCCCCAACGGAGACTAAATTGTAAATTGTCATCACTGTAATGTGACATGAAATGAATGTAATAAGTTCTATCATTCAAAAGATCTGTCCAGTTGGGTTCAAAAGCCCAACATGTGATACTTAGAGAGATTTACATGTCCTGATATGAAGAGGTTAAATCACTCATAGTAGGAAAATAGTGCATATATATATATATATATATATATATATATATATAGTGCATATATATATATATATTGAAATTTGCCAAAATGTAGATCAATATTTTTCATTGGCAGAGATCACTGCTAGATAGACTTTGGTCTCATTCTCTTTCGATTTGTGGAACATTTAAAGTCCATTTTCTATGCCAAACAACCACTTAACATAGCTTGTACCACTTATGGTCTTCAGAGAATATCCCTGTTGCCAGGAGCCCTGTCAAGATTAACAAAGTACTTTGTATTTTAAGTCACAGTAAACTCTCCCATGGGAGGCAAGACTGTTTCAAATTGCATTTATTGACTTGCACAATCTCAGGTCTGAAACCACAATTTGGTGTCACAAACTTTCTGTCAACTTGTGACTTACCTCTTTCATGACCACGATTGTCATCAGTGCTGAGTGAACACCATTTCTCATTCATATGAGCACTTGATGCAGTGTTAGACATCAAACCTGTGCTTCAGAATGTGGTTGTCATTCTTCCTTCTCCACTGGGTTGCTTTTGTTTGTGATTGTGTGTGTATGAAAAAAAATGAGATATAGGCAAGGAATCACAAATTAAGTTTTTTGACTTTCTGGTTTTCTTTGCAGACTGTGTCCAGATTTCTGTTCAAAGGTAACTGACATATATTGGCACACAAACACTTGCACCCTACCCTACCCTAATTTTGAAATGCACAATGGAAGAGTCCATATTGCTTACGTCGTAAATATTACAAAAACAGTGATATATTTGCACCGACTCTTCAATCCATAGCCCCTATATGCCGTACAACATTTGCCTTACTTGCTAGTGTGACACAATTAACTATCTTACATATACTGTAGGCATGACAGGTGTCAAGTGTACTTTTGCTGTGCACAAGCTGAATTTTGTCCCACTTTCAATGCACATTAGTGAAAACTTTGGATCCAGGCTGTAACTTCGGAACCGGGTCCATGCATAATTTGTGGGGCGCCTGGATGTTGCAAACAATATATTTTTTTTAAAATACCATCATTAGTCCCAATTAGTCTAAAAGCTTGAACAGTATCATTACTAATTCATTTTGTTACACAACTTAGGGACGGAATAAAGCAAGATTGAACTGAAACCACTTAGATTGTCAGTTACATATATATTCTCCACATGCTTATTTCCCAGGATGTACAGAAGGTAGCCTACAAGGGTCCCATGGTGGGAGGTGTTTTGGTGTCACAGTACTATGCAGACAAATCTATACCCACTCTGGACTGCGGTGCTGGTACAGGATTGGTAGGTGAAGAGGTATGTACTGTAAGGTTCTTTTTCAAGAAATGTACTTGTCTAGGCCTATATAGCTAGGCTACTTATTATCAAGCAAATCAAATCCTAGTTATTGCCTCCGTCGAATGTGAGAGTGACCCGGCTGGCCCAAGCTGTCAATCTTTGTTCTTTTATGTTGACCATGCATATCAAGTCCACATCTTGCTTGAGTACACCTTTAGGCAGATGATCCACCACTTCTGGAGATCTGTTCCATGCTGTTGATCGACTCGATCAGTAGTGGTTCATGTTGGTAATTTCACCATAATGCCCACCGCTAGTAGTCCCATCATTTCCAGCACGCATCTAAATGAATGAAATTTTTTCAAACTCTGTCACTGCTAAGGCTCTGTGATGCAAATGCAACTTTATATTTTAGCAGCACATATGTTGTATGTAAATCATCTCACATGTGGCATGCTGCTCTAATATCTGAAAGAAAAGCAGTCTTTATGGATGTAATTAGTCGGTTCCTCATGTAGTGTTGCAATATATATATTACAACTACACTGTTGTACTGGGCAATATGTTAAATTTTGTAGTGGTCATAAATTCGATTCAGATGCATGGCGCCAAGCTGTGACTTTGCTGCATATGCAAACGTTAAACTTGCTGGTTGAGTCAGTCGTGTAAAGTTGTCTCGCGAATGACTGATCAGCAGTACAGTACACAGTATGTGATGGTACTAGGTCTACAATTTTCATAGATGATTTCAAAATTAACAAGAGGGCAATCCACAGAGTTGCGTATCTCATCGCCAACATGCATTGATTTAAATACAGGGCATGCACATAGGGATTTGTAATAGTTTACTGCAACCATATCTCACAGAGACCTAGTTCTGGGAACTGGTTGTAAATGGGTGGCAAACATTCTTCAAGTATGAAATGGTGGTAAGCATCTCAGTACTGATATCTACTGTAAGGTAGCAAACTTAAGGTTATAGTCTGGTGCTACTAGGCTCAAGTAACGATAACTAATGGCTCAAAATTATCTGTGCATATTATGCTACATAACAAAATTATAACATTGGGTTATTCAGTGTAGGTTAAGCTTACTGCTTAGTGGTTAGAGTTAGGGGCAGGACATAAGAGCATCCCTCTATGGATATTTGCATACAAGTCTCCTATTTACCTGTGCAGGACTGGTTCTGCTAAGATTATTGTTTAACATAAAAATAATGTTCTCATAAAGGACATTATCCACAGGGGCCATTTCTGCTAAAGGTGTTTTGGCTAAAGTTAAAAAGGTGGTATCTATTGACCCAGATGCAGGCTGGCTCTAAGTTTGTAATTAAACAATCCTACAATTTCACCAGTTTGCTATAAGAGTAATATACTGTATCTTCATTATTGTGTTCATAGGAACGGCCTTGCAAAATTTAGCATTATGCTTAATTAGCGCACAAGATATGGTGGAAATACAAATTTTGGGGCAAAATTGGCTTTTTTTTTCTAAAAAAATCAGCAAATTTCACTCTCTTTAATACAAAAGTGATATACCTTGAATATTACATTCTCAAGTATGTCCTTGCAAAATTTTGCATTACAATGCTCAAATACATCTCAAGATATGCTGGAAATACAAATTTTGGGACAGATTTTTAGAAGAAAAGCCAATTTTGCCCCAAAATTGGTATTTCCAGCATATCTTGAGAACTACAGTATTAGACCAAAAAACTTAAAGTTTTGTAAGTACAGTACTTAGCTGAGAACACATTGTTCAACATAATATTATTATTGTAATGGTAAATCCAGGGAAATTTGCTGATTTTTGAGAAAAAAAGCCAATTCTGTCCCAAAATTGGTATTTCCAGCATATCTTGAGATGTATTTGAGCATTTAATGCAAAATTTTGCAAGGACTTACTTGAGAATGTGATATTCAAGGTATGTCACTTTTTATTAGAGTGAAATTTGCTGATTTTTTAGAAAACAAAACCAATTTTGCTCCAAAATTTGTAGGCCCATTTGCAGGCCCTGTATTGAAATCAATGCATGTTGTTGATGAGATAAGCAACTCCGTTGATTGCCCTCTTGTTTTTTTGCTTTTCTGAATGAACAGTTACCAGTTATCATTGGTTACTTCTGTGTTAATTATTCTTTGTCTGTTGATCATGGGGTGTTTTAAATTTACATCAAGGTCCCAAGGACAGTGAACAAGGTTATTCAAAGGAATTTCAAATTTCTGTCTTAGAAACATAGTCCAGGCCTTAAAATGGTCTGGATATAAGGCTTTTCTCCTCTGCCATAGGCAAAAGTATAATCTGTGTAATCATGTACTGTTGGTGTGAATTACTTGTAAACATGGGAGCTGCTCAAGAAGGAAGGGCTGGTTGAACTTCAAACTTGGTACAGTAAGTGCAGTACGTGCTCCATATGGACTTAATGATCCCTGCTGCTTTTCTTGGAAGTCTTAGTATATTTGGGATCAACATAGTTCAAAATCTGAAAATTTTGTGCCCAAAAGTGGAAATTTTTGTATGAAATTTAGACTTAGCTCATGGGTGCTCAGTCTTATGCTGTCTTTAAATGACATCCCAACCTGATTGTTAGGAAAGTCAAAGGTCATTTTAGTTCCCAAGTGACCACAGTGTGAACTATGTTAGAAAGACAAATACCTCTGAGGGCTTTAATTAATATATTTAGTGGACCAGACTTAGTGACATTCTGACCTGGCATGGAAGTTGCGCTTATTAACCATGGTTTCGTAACTTGAAAGTCAAGCATTAGTAATGAAGTGCCTGCAGCCTTTCCCTAACCTTCCTGTCGATGATTCTCAAATTTATACACAAGTTCTTTTCATTCAAATTTGTATTCTCATATCCAGAAGGCAGCTGAAATGTCCACAGTTTCATAATAGCACTTTCCATGGCTTGCTTGTGTAATTTTGGCATTCTTGTCTGTGAATATGTGTTGTCTTATGCCTCACAATTCTTCTCCCTAAAGGACATAGAAATTGAGTTTTGCAGGCCATTGGATGATTTTTTTCAAGTACAGTATTTGTTTTCTTAAGGTTGTTTTCTTTGTATGTCATGCGCCATTTTTGGTTTTGTGTGTAAAAGGAAACCTGTGCAGTCAAGTCGGCATGTGTATGTGTGCCTTTGTATTGTTATACTTGGGAGGATGTGAGCAAAAGAATTTCAGGCCCTCAGAGAGAATTTCTATAGATTCTCAAGTCCCTTGGAAAAACTACAATAGGGAGTGTATTATTAAGGTTAGGGTTCAGGAAGCAACAACAAAGCAAAATTCAATTGAGTCCTCACTCCATGTGTAATGTCGACTTTTGCGTGCGCATGTGATGACATTGGAATGTAAGTTATGTGGCACCATAACTTAATAATTGAGTGCTCAATTTTTCTCTAGCTTGGTGTGTATGTGTATCATACTGAGTAGGTGTGCCCTATTGTTTTTGGTGCTCATACCATGCATACTAATGAGTGAGCAGGGCTTAATTTCATGATTGGAATGCGAGGTATATACTTGACTTGATAAGTCAAATAACTGAGAACTCAGTTATTCTCAAACTTGGGATGCACATGTATCATATTGAGTAAGTGTGCACTAATGTTTTTGGCACTTAATGCGCACCTGAGAGGTTCTCTTCAATGCCACAAACCACAAGGAAATGCATCTTCTATGATGTAAATCATTAGAGTTAGGGTTAGGGAATGCATTTCCATCAGCTTAGTACCTGTAATGTCCTGCGGCATGTATCACTTTTGCAACCTCTAAGCTGGGAGCTGGCCATGTGTCGAATTGGCTGTTTTTGGTGCTTATATCATGCATATTAGTGAGTGGATGGGTCCGTGTTATTGTAAAGTTTGGTATATGGCAATATCTTTGCCGTGCCTTTTCTGACTTGCTTCAAATGTGATAGAAAGGTGTTGTCAGATATTAGGTAACCATGGCATTTTTATTTCCAACGTCATTAGCATTTTTGGTGAAGGGTGGGGTTTTCTACTTCAGTGTGTGCAAGCGTGTACAGAAAATTTAGAATTTGTGTGCATGCTGTGGGCAATGCACTTTTGGTTACTGAAATTCCTTTGCTCCATTTTCATGCTATGGATGCTTATGTGGTCCATCAGTCCCCCTCTAGCAAATCATAAAAGTACTTCTTGACTTAGTTTCATGATCAAATGAAGAGGCAGCAGTGCTATACTGTAGGTGGTCATACCAGACAAGTCTGCTTGGATCAGTTTATGTCCTTGTGCTTCAGTGGTGATGTGTGCATTTAATGTAAATTATGGCTTTTAATTAGTAAGATGTGCAACAAGCAATAAAAGAAGTCAGTTGGTTTTCCTTCCAGTGGAAACTAGACGCTAGCAGTCCCATTTGGGGCATGCTCTCCATGTTGGGTGGTGTACTTTAAAGGGGTATAGATGCGATAAGCCTTCTTTAGGGCTGTAAATAAAAAATTCATTTCTGTGCGTGCTTTGTAAAATGAATGGGATGAATGAAGTTTTCATTTCCAGTTCGAAACACTCAAATACTGTTGGGCTACTATCATCGCGTTGCCTGCTGTTCGTCTGCACATTGTAGTTAGAATACCTCTTGCTTTATATTGCAGGAAATCAACAGATCTTTGATTCATTGCATTAATTGTAAATGGCGTCCTTGATATTTGTGAGAGTCTAGCATAAGTCATTTTACAGTTATGTATGATCCAGGTACTTGGAACCATAACGCCCTTTGGGCTCTTGTTTTGACTCCGGGTTCTTCCTTACTTTTATAGTTAAGTACTGCCTGATAACTTGGCTGATAGGTTTGGCCAATCATTGAGCTTGCAGATAATGACATCATGTATCGTGTACAGTTAGCAGGTTTGTTGATTACTGTGATGAGAACTACTTCATGCAGAAGGTAAAGAAAATGGAAGAAATAAAAAAAAAAAAATAATAAAAACTGCAATGGATCATGAAGTTACTTTGGACAGTGCTATGGAGAGGGTATCTTGAAGTCGTTAGTGATATTAATTTAAATTGGAATAGGCATATTGCTTATGTTGAAAAATGTTACTTTCCAATCTACACTGGTTGCGTATTAAACTTAACGCCCTTTTTTAGCTCTGTCCAGAAATTCTTGCTACATTTTACAATTCTTTTATGTGCAGTGTGTGGATATAATTGTATTTCTACGTGAGCAGGTACTGTAATAGGTCTGTTGATAAGGCATTAAAATGGGCACTGAGTAAACATCATTTGATGGGCAGGAAGGATCATTGGGGGACGATGCCTGCCATCCAGAATTCTACCCATGAATGTTGCGTCTGTATTTAATTGTCGTCAGTGTGTGGTGGCACCGGTCACCTCAGCTTACATGAACAGCTCTCCAGCCACATCATTCCTCGCAGTATTTGACTGCGTCCACCGAGGTCATACACCAATCGTTACCATTTCTGAGTGCAGCAACTTGTTTACATAATATCAATTTGTGGGTGTAGTTGAGTTGGTAGAGCACCAGCTTTCAATGGGAAGCTATGTGTTTGACTCTGGCCAAAATAGAGACTTAACAGATAGGACCTGTTGCCCTCTGGGTCATTGCTCAGCATTTAAAAGAGTGGAAGTGGGGTAATATTGATGTGGTCCGTGAACTCATCAGTGAGCATCCAACTGGCAGCCATATTGTCATAGCCCCCCCTCCCCTCTGGGACTCCTTAAGAGAGAAGTTTCCAATTGTGATTACATGAGTGGCAGATTACATCAGCTCTTTGAGCATGCTATCAGTGTGAATTTAGCACTTTGTTCAGTGAGCCCTATCATCGTTATCATTATTTGCTAGGTGGTTTGTTGGTTTTAGTCCTTATGCAATCCTTGCTTTAGTATCTTAGCCAATTGTCTTGTTTTTGTGTTGGTTTCAATTGTTTTGTGTCTTTATTTTCTTCCTGTTTTTTCCTGTTCATTTCATTTACTACTGTAGTTTTCCAATTTTACTTTCACTTTTTACGGCAAATGTGTAATTATCTTTTATGGGAGTCAATGAAGGGTTACTGACAGTACTTTTTGGTTGCGAGTACCAGTATAAAATACAGCATGTAAAAAGCCAAAGTATAGCAAGGAACTTGCTTAGGTGTCAGTGGTGGTGATGGTGGTGCTGGGAGGGAGGAGGGAGACAAGTGTCACAATTTCCCTCAGGAGCATTTTTTTGGGGGGGAGGGGGAGGAGAGTACCACAAGAGTGAAAGGGAGTCTGCAAAGGCAATTTCTAGTCATCTAGGGGGCATATTTATCCACAAATCTCTTGTGTTGATGCGTTCCAGCTGACAGTTGGGCTCTGCTAAAAAAATCTTCTTGCAAGTCATGTAAGTGATGATGGGTGCCACTTAAGCTTTGCTCCCCCACCCCCCCCCCCCACCAGGAAGATGCACTCATGCCAACACATGTAAAATTGTGAGAAAGAGTCTGCTTGTCTTCAGCATCCATCCACATAGCTGTTGTCACCAATTATAGAGTTTGCCTTTTTTTTTTTTTTTTTGTAATCTCTCAAGTGTAATTTTTTTTATAGCTGTACAAAAGAGGCTTCACCAACCTCACTGCCTCAGATATATCTACCAAGAGTTTGGACATCTCTAGGGCTAAAGGTGTGTATAGCAGACTGGTGTGTACCAAGACAGGAACTGAACAAATGCCATTTGAAGAAAGTAAGTTTGATTGTTTCTTCTTTCATCTCTACATAAATCATTATCACTGAAAACTGTGAAGATTGATCTTCTCTCCAGTGGGAGGACCATATGCTCCCAGGAGAAGCTCCCATGAGAGGCTCAGCACTCCTGTGAGTGGATCCACACTGAAGGTCAAACTTACTTTTCATTTCCCAAACTTTATCTTTGACCCAGAGACTGGTTCCTGTCCTGCAGATTGAGTCAGAGGTCAGAGCTTGGTTATGGTTGATTTCACAGTTAACAGAATCTTTCTTATCTACCCGTAGATACAGTAATTGGAGGCAGTAAAGCAATTCTCATGGTGTTGCAGACTATGATGTTGTCTAATTTCTTGTCAAAATGAGCTTAAGTAATTTTTAGAAGGCACGCCACTGATTTGTTTGACTCCTGTCGGTGACATTTTGTTGTGACATTTTACTGGCAACATCGTTTGCCGACCTCATGACCTAGTTTTTAACTCAGATGTGAAAGCTTTCAGCTGAGCAATCGCTGTCGTGCACAGCAAACGTCTGTCACAATAACATTTGCATTTAAGTGCCTGACATTTCTCTGTTCTTTGTTAAATTTGGCTGAAATTTGGTAGAGATGTTAACAGGGGTGATGTCCATATGCTGCGACTATTTCGGATTAATTTGACCCCTATTTGACCTCGGGAGGGGGCTTTGTTTGAAAACATAAATTTTCCTACTTCTCTTTCAGTTTTTCTTCCAATCTTAATAATATGTTTCATACAGATAGTTAAATTTGTGTTGAACAAAAGTTCAATTTTTTTTTTTTTTCTGCAATCATTTAAGCCATGAAAACGGCACTTTTTAAAACAAATTTTGGCGAAGTCCCCCTGTTCGTGAAAATTTTATCCATTCAGACCATACAAACACTAATACAGTAGGGTGATTTTTCGTGAAGGATGTATATCATCCCAGTTTAGATACTGTAATAAAAGTCGAAAGAGAACGTAAGAAGAGCACGTAAATATTCACTTTTCTAATCAGTTGTACAATGGTAGAAACCATCAAGTTATTTGATGGGCATGTTTTTCCCCATTATGTGACTTGGTTAAGCTCCTCTCCCCTCAGATGGTTCGTAAGAGATGTTGGTTTGTTGTATTATAGTATGGGTGTACTAATAGCAAATAATATTTTCTATGAACTATTGTGATTGCTAGGAAAGATGTGGCAAATTTAATGTTGTCATAATTGATTAAAACCAATGAATTAAAGGGTTCTTTTTTTACTTTTAGGGCATGAATACAACAATGTTAAAAACACATAACTAAAATTCTCCCTGTGTAAAGTATATATTTTTACTTGGAACTATGACGTAACTTGGTGGTAATAATTCCACTTCATGTAGTCCAGTGGGTACAAACAGCGAAATTCATTGGTCTGTTTTACCACCTTCTCTTTTGTATGTGACTAGGTAATGGTTTTAATGATTTTGTTAAGTTTAATGTCAGACTTACTCATGTCTAAAGAACTTTGTTTCGAAGGAATGTTTTTGTATTTAATCATCGTGACCAGCTTTACACCGCAAATGTGGAAGCGTGCTGACGTTACCGAAGTTCATGTGGTAATCACGCTCCAACACGCCTTCAACTAAGGTAGCAGCACACTGTACACTATTGCTGGTGTGCAAACTATGTAAATCAGTATGTTAAACATGTGTATGCCATGGCCACGGTGATAGTATTGAGTGCATGGTGTGCAATTATGCCATTGTTTCAAGTTTTCACATCAAGATGACAAAGTACCTGCAACTATCACCGAGTTACTTATTGCGACAAATTGGCTTTGCATTTGATGTTGGTTAAAGCTTACATTTCTGATACCTTGTTTATTATCACTTTTTCAAGAAGGTTTTTTCAACGTTCAGCATAACTCAAAATTAACTGCTGCTGCTCACAAGAATAGAGTATGCCTGATATTTACTGCTTGTTGTTAGGGCAACAAAAGAGCAAGCCTTGAACATACATTTTGAACTGATGCTAAAGGTTTTGTTTATTGCATGGTCAATTGCACTTGCAGAATAGAACACTTGGAAGACTCAGTTTCCAGCCATTAGGGAATTTGTCAAGTCCAAAATTTTCGGTTAATCCATCATCAATTACCCATCCTCCCAAAGGGAAACAATGATTAGCGGTCACAACTTAAAGATATCACAGTTTTGTGATTTCATGTTCACATGACCACCACATGATGGCAAATGTTTAAAAGTTCAGGAAATTTAAAAGTTTAAGAAATCATGCTTTCAGTTCCTCTTCTTTAGAAATATAACTTGAAAGATCTTCTGCCTTCACTTTCAGGGAGTTTTACATTCAACAAAATAGTGTAACTCAAAATTGGCTGCTGCTGCTGGCAGCAGTTCGATATGCCTGATAAACAAAAAGACAGTCCTTCAACATACATCTTTAAGTAATACTAAATATTTTCTTCATTACTTCAGTGCACTTGCAAAATAGATCACTTGGAAGATGCAGTTTCCAGCCATCTGGAAAATTTGTAAAATCAAAATTTTTCAGTTCATCCAACCTCTTCCTCCCCCCCCCCCCTCCAGCATGTAACAACGAGTTGTAGTGCGCTAACTGCTCAATTACATAATCTTTCACTTCACAAAGAATGCTACCAAATTCTACTCCCTGCACAACTATTTTGGACACTTGTGTGCAACTTTAGTCAGTAACCAAGAACATGATTGTGAATAATATTAGGACTTAAAAATACACCTACTCTCAACTTACAGTGAAATTACAATTCCAGCTGCTTTTCCGTAACTTTAGCAAAATTTGCTGTGCTCATCTGTAAGAAACTTGAACTGTAAACTTGTAGTGTGCTTCATGTTCAATTACATAGTTTTTCACTTCACAAAGAATGCTACTAAGTTCTACCTTATGAACAACTAAGTACTGTGGAAACTTGAGTATGGCTTCTATTAGTAACCAAAAACATGATAGTAAATAACAGTAGGAATTAAAAATACACGTACTGTTAACTTCAAGGCCACAGGCCCATTATTTTGACCCCCTGAGTTAGTCTTTCACACTTTGTCAACAAACAAAAACGTTAAAATCTCATACTATCTTCAATGCAAACAAAAACCCAAGTTATCACATTAAGCTTTATATATTTCTACTAGGCCTATGTTGTTGTACTTTGTACTGTTGACACTTTTGTTAGTCTTCTACATTTTTTTAGCTCACACACATTACTGTGTGAACTTAAAGAGCCAGGTAGATGTCGTCAACTTTCTGGAAATGTTTAAGAGTTTTCATTTTTGAAGTATTTTGACTGAAACTTTGGTCATAGATTCTTTGTCAAAATGGATATTTTTTGTACTATTTAGATATGAAATATTCAAACCAGAAGTTGAATTATTTGCGATTTTCGTGTTATTTTGACTTATTAGCTCACACACCGAGTGTGAGGTATTAGAATGAGGCTGATGTCGTCAACTTTTTTCAAAAGCCTTCTCTTTGTTCATTTTTTGAGATATTTGTCTGAAATTTGTTCAGTGTGTTTTTTGGGATAGGCATATTTTTTTCCACATAATTACATTTCGACTGGCTTAATCTATAGGGGAGTTGCAATGTAATTTTTGGAGGAAAATCAGGTTTTTGGTTGCTCTTTTGCACATGGCACTCTAACTGAACAGATTTAGCTGGACAGCTATTCTGTGGTCACTCTAGTAAACAATCAAATTTCACGGTTGGTCTGGCCAGCCTATCTACCCAGTGGGTCATCAAGTCCAACTGAACTATCACCTATCACAAATTACTGTAGTTAGTAAAGCATGTGGCTGAGTGATCATTGTAAACTCTGAAGAGTAAACAGAGTTGATTTGTTGCATCGTCAACACTGCAGTGTTTTTTTTTACAAACCATGTACATTCTAATTTTACAACCATTGCAAAAATCTAGTCCAGCGCACATTTAATTCAGATTCAACCAAAGCCAGCTCTGACAGGGCCTGAACATTATCCATTGCATCCTTATATATCACACAACAGAAGGGAGTTTTAACCTTCTCTACAGATCATAGCTGGTACACCTAATGCCATTTTTCAACTGTCGAAATTAATACACTACACTAGCATATGACAATGTCATAGGCTTGATAGTGTGTCAACTAGATACTTTTTGTATGTTACATTTTGTCACTTTCCAAGTACTGTACTTTCATTTTGCAGTGCTGCAAAGATTACCTCTACTTAGTTCAGTGGCTGCCATAAGTTTCGACACCCCAATGTTCCGACACACTTATATTTCGACATGTACACTTAAATTCTGACAGCAGCGGCTGATCAATGTGTTATTACTGTGCCGAACATCATAGCTGGGACCCAAAATGTTGCCTGATGTAATGAATGTGTTGTAACATGTGAGTGTCAGAACATGGGGTGTGGGAACAAATGTGTGTCAGTACATAGGGCTGTAACCCTCAGTTCAATTATGTGAGCTACAGCTGCATTGCTGCACTAGTTTTCAAAATACAAACAAAAGTTCAGAGATCACTCATTATCTTCAGTGTAAAGTAAAGCCACATCTTGTAGGCCTACAGATTAAACTTCATATTTTTTACTATGTTGTCATTCTCTGTACCATTGATACTTTCAAAGCTTTGAGCTAATACATATGTAACAAGCACTATACAACAGAGCTACTTTTGTCTACTTCAAGATAATTACCTACTGTAAGGCCAAATATTTTTTCTATGCCAACCAATTACAAGAGAAATATCCAACTCCAGCAATGCAATAAGGATTGCCACCTTGTACTGTTAAATGAATAACGACTAATAACAGTTATGTAAGCCAAAGTAACTTTACAGTTAACATTATATTGTCTTGGTTAACTTGCCATTTTTATGAAACATTCAAAACCATCAAATCAATCCCTTTCTATGCTTTATTCAGAAATTAAATAAATATTTTGATCATACATTTTGTCTCTTTCAGTTTATATTTCTTACTCCAATGGCTTCTCTATAACAGCTACAGCTTAGCTTAAGCAACATTGTTCCTCTTGTTATCCTGAAAACGATGAGTGCATTTAAATGTCAAGTTAATTGTAAAACAGTACTTTTGAAAAGTTGACAAAGTTTTAGCATTAAGGTACACTTGTATGTATATTCAGAGATCCAGTTATTCATGCACTGAAATCACATTACACATTAATGACATGTCATAATGGAACTAAAAGAATATTTTGTCAGCACATTATGACTATAGATAAAAGTGTCAGGTTCATTGTTTACATAAACATTATGCTCTTGGAGTTTTCTTTGTTGATTGTCTGTCACTGTAGTGCTGTCTTTAGATATCTTGTCATACTTAGCTGCTTCTCCAAGAATGCATCTTTCTCATGTTTGGTTGTATCAGTCTCGCTGAACAGGCAGTGATTTAACACGCCAGACAGCCTGAAGATAAGCAGTTACTGTAGACAGTTCTTGATGCTCGTAAGTCACGCATCTATAAATGACAAATCAATGTTAGAAATTTGATACTTGAATATAAAACAAATGGCAGAAAGGAAGGATTGTCGCCAAGTTGTGGTAAATTCCTTAAGTTATCCACAAAAAAAAAAATTAAGTAATTTCAGTTCCATGCAGGTGTGTAATTATTTTTTAGTAGGTGCAATTTCATACTAATGATAATATTATTATTATATAATATATTGTTTCTTTCTCTATTGCTACATAGATGAGTTTGAAGCCTTGGTCTGTGTAGGCTGTTTTATCCCTGGTCACATGAATCAAGAAGTGTTCCCTGATTGGCTAAGGGTAGTCAAGCCAGGTAAGGTGTTATTTGTTGGTTCTGTCACTGCTCACTGTAAAATGAACCATACAGTACATGTCCAAGGGTGGTGTGTGTGTGTGTGTGCAGGGTTTGTAAAAGGTGCTGAGCGAGGACATTTTGTGTGTTATTTTGATGGGTTGACCCCCCGGCCCCTGATAAGTGTGGATGGGATAATCTGTCGTGCATCAACCTCTCAAAGTTTCTCCACTTAAGGAAACAGGCCTATAATTAATTAGAGAACTGCTATGTATCACTAGCTTCAAGTCTTTGAATTATTTTTGCAACTTTAAGTTCAAGAGGGAGTATGCCACATGCAAATGAAGGATACATGACCTACATCGCCAGCATCCTTGTAGATCCTTCAAGATCTTGCTTTCAGTATCATCGAACCCAGAATCCTTTCAGGTTCAAGTTTCAGAAGGACTTCAGCACAGTCTGCTGGGAAAATAGCAATAGACTTGCAGATACATTGAAGAGACTTATAGTGAGCAGATGTGAGTTCATCAGAGATATCCTTGGCAGCAGATGTAAAATGCCTGTTAATAATACGCTACTATCACCCAAATTGTCCCGTTGTCACTTTTCATTACAAATAAACAGTGGTTAGATTAACACTCTTTCCTTTGCCTGTAGAATTGCTTTGCCACTATTGTGTTTATTTCATGAAGCGAAATGAAAGCTGTGCATTTTGTAGCATGCCTGATTTTTTGTATGCGAGCAAGTCCCTGCACCTTGCGTAAGGAGCGTTATGAGTATCCAAGCTCTCACTGTAGCTTGCAAATCTTACATTTGTAATAATGAATAGACTTCTTGAATGGTGTTTTCACTGATTCCTAAATCTGACGCTGGTGAGAAGTTCTCATACCCATCAGTTACCAGAGTATCCTACCAAAATGTGGGCTCTATCGTTAACATTGGCATTTCCACAGTACTGCATATCACATTTGTTTGGAGGGATTCTACTAGTGTACTGCTTTACATCCGCCAACATGCGTCTACCCATTAATAGGACCACCAATTTCCTGCAAAACAAAAGAAAGTTCCATTTTGGATCATTTGCTATGTCTAGTGGGCAAAATTTGACAATCTGACCGGGTGTGTCGTTTTTTCACTTTACGACGTAAGCGGGTAGTAAATTTGCGACCAGACCACTTTCACATTGGCACTATTAGTCATATGCACACAACCAGAACAAGTTAGGGCCAAGAATTCAAATATTTTGACACTTTCTCACAAGTATGTTACGTAGAACTTGACTAGCCTTGCTTACTGATAAGAAACTGTGACGTGATTGCGGCCTTCAAATCCTTACAAGTCAATTCAATACACCGCTTTGAAATGGCCTTTGGTTTTTGACTACAGTATGTTCACCATGTCTTTGCCAGTCCGGTGGGTTCTCTTAAAGCATGAGTCGTCCATGTAGTTCATTCCCAGTTTTCCTGGAAGATGATTCCAATTGATACCTGTGGTAATCCCCCTTTCTTGAAATCACATACACTGCGTTGCTGGTTGTTCTGTTTGATATCAATCAGTAAGTAATTTGTTGTCGTATGGGTGTGCTTACAGTTCACCCCTTGTATTTCTTTGGTTCTTGCAATCTGTTCATTCTGATGATCCAAACTGAGTAAATGGTGGACTTTTGCCTTTTTGTTCGAGGTGCGTAAGATGGTTGATTTTTCTCGCAGAACTTTGATACGTGTTCCTGAATTAGCTCCATAAATGCATTGCTGTGTCTGTAATTCTGCAGTGACTTCCTCAGCAACCAAGAATCACGTTGAAAGGGAAGCCATCGTGCAACTCAGGATTTATGGACAGTACTTGCGGAGAGTACATTTTCTTCTCACTGGGGTACACTGATGATGGAATTCATGAATAAAATGCAAGCTCAGTGTGAAGTCATTTTGTGACTAGTTGAATACAGAAATCTAGGCCTTACGGTGGTACTTGGAAATGGCACTGAAATTTTTGCCAAAAATTGATGTGTATACCCTTATGAAGATAGGCTATTCTTGTATCAATTACTTCATGATTCACTTTAAAATGGACTTACTACTCCATAATTGGGTTTCTGGTTCGATGATAATTGTAACCTTTACTGTAATACTGACATGTGTGTGTATGTATATGTATATCTGTTTGAATGTGTGTGTATTTATTTTTGTGATGCCTACATTGTAAACACTGCATCTCATGAAGGGAAATTTGGACAAATCTCATATTTGCTATGTAGATGTACCATATTGAGTACATGAACCATATTGTTTTTGCTGGTTTGGGAATCAACAGGGGGCAAATTGTAAAAACCTGGTAAACACAATATCTCAAAGAGGGAAATGTGGACAAATCCTCATATTTGATATGTAAGTGCACAATGTTGAGTATTTGAAGCCTTTCATTTTTGTGGCGGTCAATGGTCATGTACTGTAGAGTCGTCATGTTTCAAATATTGAAAGCCATACGTGTAAACACAATATTTCAAGAAGGGAAGCTTGGACAAATTTCATATTTAATATGTAGGTGAACCATGCTGAGTACATGAAACCTTTTGTTTTTGGTGGAGGTCAAAGGTCATTTTGGGTCAACATGGGGCAAATTTTGAAACCCTTTTAAACACAATATCTCAAGACGGGAAGATTGGACAAATCTCATATGTGGTATGTAGGTGTAATATATTGAGTACATGAACACTTTTGCTTTTAGTGAATGTCACACATCACTTCTGGTCAACAGAAGTCAAATAGTGCAAACCTTGTTAACATGAAATCTCAAGAAGAAAACTTGGACAAATCTCATATTTGATGTGTAGGTATACCATGTTGAGTTCATGTACCCTATTGTTTTGGTTGGAGGTGAAAAGTCATTTGGGGTCAGTAGGGGGCAAATTTTGAACATGGAAACACAATGTCTCACGAAGGGAAGCTTACACAGATCTCATATGTGGTATGTAGGTGTACCTTATTCAGTGTATGAACCCTCATGTTTTTGGTAGAGGTCAAATTTTATTTGGGGTCAAGAGGGGTCAAATTGTTAAAACCTAGAAAACATGATGTTTCAAAAAGAGAAGCTTGGACAAATCTCATATTTGGTATGTAGGTGTAGCATCTTGAGTTCATCAATGCTGTCATTTTTATGGAGGTCAAAGGTCATTTGGGGTCAATAGGAGTCAAAGTGTTAAAGCCTAGTCAACACAATATCTCAAGAAGGTAAACTTGGACAAATTTTATATTTTGTATGTAGGTGTACCATAGTAAGTACATTAACCCTGTTGTTTTTGGTGGAGGTCACGTGTCATTTGGCACACCTACCAACAGAAATATCATGAAATCATGGAAACCACAATGTATTTGTGCATTCTGGTCACCACTTCTTAATGCAGTTACTCCACACACCCTGTTTAACAATGTGGTGTAATGTGTTGTCATCATTTGTCAGGAGATCAAAACCTTTGAGGTGTTCTAATGCTAATGTGAAACGTATTCATCTATTGTCAAGTGATGTCTTTGTGGTGCTTTGAATTTGCTGTGTTCTTTTGTGACATATTCATTGTTTTGCTTTGTGGTGCCTTTTCGGTGTGCTTACTTGATATATGTGTATTCATCTATTGTCAGGTGATATCTTTGTTCTGCCGGTTTGGTGTTTCCTTTGTGATAGATTCATCTTTTGTTACAATTTCACACATTTGTGGTGCCTTTGTGGTGTTCTTTTGTGATGTGTATGCATTCATCTATTTTCAGGTGATATCCATTTGGTGCCTTTTTGGTGTGCTTATGTACAATATCCTATATATGTATTCATCTATCATCTATAGTTGTGATATCTTTGTGCCCCTACAGTACCTTTGTGTTATTCATATGTGACACAGTGCATTCTCTTTTGTCAGGATGTCACATCTTTTCTTTTCTGGTGTCCTTATGTGATGTATATGTGTCCATGTATTTTCAGGTGATATGTGCAGTATGTGGTGCCTTTGTGGTGTAAGTTCTTGTATTTTAAATTCATCTTTTATCAGGAGATCAGGCGTCGTATGACATTTTTAGATATATATTTATCTTGTCACAGGAGGTCACATCTTTCTTGTCATGAGAGAATCTTATCTTCATGAAGGAGAATTTAAGGATGGTAAATTTGAGAATGCTGTCCAAGAGTTAATCGACAGCCAGCGGTGGATCAAAGTCGAGACCAAAGCCATTCCGGAATTCTTTGACATGTATGAGGGAGTCGCCTTTGTATTCAAAGTTTCGTGAAGTATGAATATTTCCCAGCATCTTGTTTAATATGTGCTTCTATAGAAATCTTCATAGAAAGCTTTTAAAATCTCTCTGTGTGAAGACAAACATATGACAGTTAGCCTTCCGCATATTTTGATATGAAATTAGAATAAATAGCATTTTTGTTTTACAAGGTTCTTCATGGAATATTTATTGTCTTAGCGATAGTAACTCATCAACTGAAGCTATATGTTTGGCTTGGGGATAGCAAAATTCTCAACTGGTCCTACTCTTTGATTGACAGCAAATTCAAAAGATGCCGAGTAGCTCACATTACACATTGTACACATGGATCCAGTGTTTTGATTACACATGTGGAGGAATTTTTGACAAGCTATGGGAGGGACTAGACGTAAGTGGATTGGAGAATCGAAACTGTCTTGGGTGATGAGTCTTTTTCTTTAATGGTATATTCCAATGTAACATGAGAGTGCACGTCTGTGGTTCATACCAGAGCCATGAACACCCTTGTTTGAACTGCAGGAATGGAGGGCGCTTTTCCAGATTTTATGCTGAAGATGAACCTCTTCATCTGAGTTAGGTTTTTATTTTAAAATACCAATTTCAGAAATTAGATACTCGTTGAAAATGCCTCAAGGCTATATTTCACATGTTTAATTTCATCCATTGCATCTGCAGTACTCCAAACTCCAGGTCTTGAGGGTAACAGGAGAGTGGGGGGGGGGGTGTTATTATAAAATGGGTTTGAATACCTGCCCTTTAGTCTTATTGCCAATTTACTTTCTTTTTTTTAGTGTGTCATTTTCAGGAGACCTTTGTAACGTACAAGTTCTCACAAATTTTGAGGTGTGCTCACACCTTGTCCTGTTCTTTGCTATTTCTCGTTCGTTAAATTGATAAATGTAGAGGCTTAGATGTTGCCAAATAGATGCCTTGAAGTTGCTCAGCTGGACACTGAAGTCTTAACAAAGAGCAGATATTGAAATTGGAGAGAGTAGCTCAGTGAATTCAGTGTGGCAGTATTTTAAGCAGAAATTGCGCTGTATTGTTTCAATGACAGCAATGAAGGGTGGATGAAGTTGGACCATGATGGTGACGATTTTTGTCGGCTGGTCCCTTCAATTTTAAAGTTACTGCAAGAATGAAGAGAGCTTGCCAATTGCCTAAGGAGTAAAAGCTATACCTGAACTTAACATGTCGCTGTACGCACGTGTGTGTGTGTACTGTAATTCATCGACCCTGGAGCTGTAGCTCCTTACCCTACAGCCACACGGTGAACGGCAGACATCATATGCGGTCGTAAAAACTTAACAGTCTTCTTATTATGATCGATGGCACCTAAAAGGTGAAGGGTTCACCCTATATCATTCTCATAGAAAAATGAAAAGGAGAGATAGGGGGCATAAAGCATCAAATCAAACTTTTTTCAAAACTCACTATAGCGTTTTCTAAATTTGTGCCAACATATTTTTTCTTGGCTTTGGCCATAGGGGATGTTTGAACACCCCCACCCCCCGGCTACATGCCTGTCATATACAATCTAAAAACCAAGAGTGAAATTAACTCTAATGAAAGAGTACTGAGGGACCACTCCTATTAAGAGTGGATTCACCCGGAATGGATCGAAAATTCACTCCGAAAAGAGCGATATTCCATTCCACGTGTGTGAAATATTGCTCTTTTCTGAAGTGAATTTTCACGTTACTCAGGACGAAAACTCACTCTCACCTGGGAGTGATCTCTTAGTCCACTCTCTTTGGGGTGAATTTCACTCTTATGTTTGTAGAGTAATTATGCAGTGCATTGTGATGAGGTTTTTTGCTGAGGAAAAACAAAAAATAAATACTGATGCTTGTTTTTGTGAAACAGTTCAAGCCAATGGGGTCCAGATACTAAATGTGATTGTTTTACTTTTTTTTATTTAAAAAATCATCTTGCCTTTTGTCTTCCATTCCAACAAATTTAATTCTGATTTAATACACTGTTGTTGCTTCATATGTCAGTGAAATAATATAGCTGTCATTACGAGGTTACGAGATAGGGATTCTCAGGTTTTGCTGATTTATGTTAGGATTAAACTTTAAACACATGTTTGCTGCACCAAACTGCATCTGTAAGCATGCAGCTGTTGACAATTTTTTTCATATCACTGGTAATACCAGTTTGGCCCCTCCCAAATAAAGGGCCTGGGTCTGTCACAGACAGCGGGTCACACATCATTCAGTGTAAGTGATTGATTCAAGAAGTTTAAGGAGCTGAAAACTGTCAAAGAGGGAAGATGTGAAACTTCCATATTCTGTTTTCTGCTTTTCGTTCGATCCTTGACTACATGGTTGCAGCTTTCAATTGACCGATTGACAGGAAATTTGAAACATTTTCTCATCATATGGATGACAGGGCTTATGTTTCGACAGGCACCCATCATCTCTGCCGTGGCATTTTAACGATTAAAACGACATCACACTTTTTAGTGTTTTGCTGGGTGCACTTGTAAAGAAAAGTAGATCTTTTCAGATGTATTTAATGACCAAATGACATCAAACCACCTGTTGTTCCCAGATAAAAAAGAACTTAACAAAGTTAAGTTAGAAACGTCAGAACTCAGTTAGTGTGTCAAGGTTAAAAAATCAAGTTACAGTTTTCACTCGCACATACTTAAAAAATAATCAGCATACAGATAAACAGGAAATCTTTTACAATAAGGAATATTAGAATTATGGTGTATAATTCTCTCAGTTTCTGGAAATTTGTGTGGAAATGTCAACAACCCCAAAACAAACCAGTTTCAAGATTTTAATGCTTATTTCAGTAAAAGGGCCTTGAATAGTTCATTTTGATGGGAACTACCAAGGAGAGTCTTCATATCATATCTTCACAACTCATGACTACCCTCTCTCTTTAAGGTAATTTGATTTCATGGTGCTAGTCTAATTAATTAAATGCCATACAATACATGGTACCCTACCACAATATCAAAAGACCAATTATGGTGACATTTCTTAAGGATAAACGTGAGTTCCATGAAAAAGAACTAATCGTATCTAACACTGATAAAGAAGATTTTATTTGTCAGAAAATCCGAGAATGTAGCAATGCAAATCAAATTTGTAAATCTACTGCTTTCAGTGTCGTTTGATTTATTTTGGGTCGCTTTGGTATTTTTTTCTTTACCGGAGACAAGGTTATGACAAAAGGGAGTTGTCATTTTCCCATATTCTCACCAAAAAGAAACCTCAACCATATAAGCCGGGACAAAATAGCTAAGTAAGGCTTTCACTTATAGTTTTGAGCCCATCCACCTATTTGTACTGAGTCTGCGCAATATGTTTCTCTGCTGTGAGGGCAAACTTGCACAGCTGCCTGGCTGTTACGCTAACGTTGTATAGATTCGTTGTAACTTGTACACTACTGCATATGTAAGTATGCACATGGTCGGAACGAATGCTCTACCAACGTTTACTCCAAAGACAACTTTCTTTTGTGCAAACTGCGATAATCTTGTGAAGGTTTTAGACTCCCTGAAGTAAAATATTTCAGTCACAAAAACCATCGTTGGATCTCAAAAGTTGTATTGTTGTCCGTGTACACTTTGTATTGTATGCACCAAACTTCGTGCAATGTCAAACTTCGCGCACCCCTAAAAAATAAGCGGTAAAATTCGTTGACCTAAGTAGCTGGACAAATTGTTGACTTGAAAGGACTGTAAAGAAAGCTGAGACACTGTTTATTTAATCGCCCTTGCCTGGTTAGTCAGCTTAAAGTACTGGATTTGCATGGGAGAGGTATGCCGAATGTTTCAAATCATGATTTTGACTCTTCAATGGAATTTTTCCTGTGCATTTTTTTGCTGCTAGATTGTTCACAGGTTTTTGCTGTAGGTTTAGGCACAGGATTTGTTTAAAAGGACACACTTCATGTAATGTTTGTCACGCTAACGTTAGTGAGCGAAGTTCGGCAGGTGTTCATCGCATCGTTAACTCCAGTAAATGTTGGTTAAAATAACAGATTTCGAGGTACTATCCATAGCATATTTACGATAAGTTATCGTAATCTAATGCAGTCATACCCTCCTTTTGCGACTTTCGTATGTTAAGCATTTGTTTTGAGTGCACGAAGTTTTAATCACTCCCTTGCCTGATACGTACGCAGTGAAAACAAAGACCATCTATTTCTCAACTGATGTCACTACTCATTTCTGACGAACTCGTGAAATTTGTTCGCCAAATTAGGTTCAGTAAAGGAATTACAAATATTGACAAATCATCAAATGCTGGTATTCGATTTTGAACTTTTTGTATGAGTGCGGCGGATGCATACAACTATACGTACGTGACGTGATCTTATGTATGAAAGACAATCGACAACGCCTTGTCGATCATACCAAGTACATGCAATAGAGTACGCATATGTTACATGCACAGACTCTATACATCGAGTAAGATACGCCTAACCGTTTTACGTACATACGGGTAGTAATCCTACAAATCAGGTCTATTACATAATTCCAAAATTTGGGTACAGAAAAATCAAATTTAGGTGAAGGTACTACAGACCTAAGCGACTGTCGGTTATTATTTCATTACGACTCATGCTGTTCAATTACATTGCCATTGGCTCATTTTGCGCTATCAGATAGGCTAGCCTATAGGATAAACGTAGCCACTGGTTGGCTATCAAACTTAGCATTAACTGAAGTTATGCTTAAGACATAATAAATGGGCCCGGGTCTGTTCGAGATGCACAAGTAGATGGGTGTGTTAAGAAGGGGTATAATTTGAAGGTCTCTGTCAATGGAAGGTCAAACACTTGCATGATAAATGTGAGCTACAGTGTCATCAGGTAGCCTACCGTTTGACGTAGGCGTAGAAAACTGAGAGTTGTGATAGCACACAAATCACGAGCCTTGTAATTCAATTGAAGCTGTAGCCTTTGATTAATTTGCCTCCATCAGAATCTCGTCTGTATGATGAAACACACTGTAATCCTTGAAACCATCGGTTTTTTATTTAATTGAATATTTGCAAATATTTGGGGGCGGAATACATATATGCGTCAGGCCGCCACGATTTTAATTTGTGTGTGTAAAAATTTTTGCCCGGATTTTCTTTATGACTTATTAGCAGCATTACAATCTAATTCTTGGGTCACATTATACCGGCGCGTTGCCGACTTGTCCGATCTTTCGACATTCACAGATCGAAAAAAAAATAGCCGTTAACTCTTACAAGATCACATTGAAACAGGGTCTGCAAGGGTTCTTTACCAGGCCCGGGTGTTGGACGGTCAGTGATCGACCGATTTTTCCGCATATATGCGCAATTTCACAAACGGTTCGCGGTCGATATCGTCCGGCACTCTACCGACTCTCACCGGGCACTTTTCGATTCTTGAAGACCAGACGGATACCGGACGGTCATCGATGAGGCACCGGAAGATTACCGGGCGAACAACGACCAGAATCGAACAACGACTACAGGGAGCATGGGTTAGTATATTTATCACGTGCATATCTGGTTGATGAGGCGACCCTTGAAAATGGTTGGGAACTACGCACAGCCCCGTAAAGGAAAGAGACTTTATGCATTCTTCAAAAACAAGTTCAGCAGTCGGTGGTGATGACAGTGTTCAATTATCATATCAACCGAGAGCAATTCCGTAGTAGAGTGTCATTTTGTTGTGTAAGTCGAACATATCAAATGAACAAATTTTGGATGCGAGGAAAGGTGTTGTCAATGACACTGGTGTTGTTAGGTTTATTTGAAGGTGTAAATATGTTACACCAATATATTTCATAGAATGACTACCAGACGCTTTACGGGATGATCTCTTGACAAAAAATATAGCCTTTCCATGCAAAACAAAGCTTTCAAAAGTAATGTCCAAGATGAAGTTACAAATAATTGCTTTTAGAGGAAATGAAAGGCGTTACCAAAAGCAGCTCATTCAATTTATTCAAGAAAGCCTTTAAAAGTTATATTATTCCCAAATATCAGTGATTCATCTATTTTGTCTTCAATTCTTTCTTTCGGGTTTAGACGTTATTTATACTCATAGTTGCTGTGTATGTGAAGCAGTTGTATCTGGCCACCCGCCAGATATCGCTTTCATATCGACGTGCACTCACGGGTCATTGACGAACGCCAGCCGCTTGCGATCCTTCTCCACTTAATCGCCGTGCTGATCCCAGCCGTCACTCGTAATGTCGTAGCGAACCGGGCCGGCACCAGGCCGGCAGATATACAGACCGAATAATTTCAGTCGATTTTGATCCGGCGCCCGAACGGTATGCCAGATGTCTTTCAGATGACTTTTCGATGCCCGACGTCGGGACTGATTTCAACTCCGAATTAAAGTGAACCCGGAGACCTCCCAATGCGCGAAAATGGCCTGATCCCCGACAAGAGATCTGCATGCTTCAAACCGATATTGCCTAAAAATAAGTCGGGAACTATTCGTTAACTCATCGAGACTTAATTGTGACTTGGGTATAAGCGGGCCTCCACCAGTGTTCTGGCGGAGCATACAGTATAATATCAAACTCCTCAGACAGAAGGAAACGGACACTTTAAGGGATAACATATCACATAAAGGGCACCTCAGCGAAAAAAAATCGTAATTTTTCAATTGATAAGAAAATTGTCATTTTATTAAAAAGTATAACAATTTGGAATGATCTAATCTAGAATATTTATGCTATCGTAATTTCCAGAAAAGTTATTTCAAATACTTTTACTTTCTAACGACATCTTTTGTGTGTGTGTGTGTGTTTTGTCTGTTTGAGAAATTTTCAACTACCAGGTGTACCTTAGACAAATTCTGGTGCAACTTACGTTGCATCTATTGCAGACAATTTTTCCCGAGAAACTATCGTTCCAGAAAAGTTATTCCAATAATTTTGACTTTCTGCTTAGTTCTAACTTTTCGAAATGATGTCATCTGTATGAGAAAAAAATGTCATACATTAAGGTATCTTGATAGGTGCTTGATAGGTGAATGTGCTGTATATGGAAAATTCCAAGTGGTAGGCCTATTCAGGCCGGTGGGGAAAATAGAACACACGCTGGAGGCCCAACACAGCACATAGCGGTAGGCCTATATGATATAATGGAGATATATGTATATATATATTTATTTTTTGGAGTAAAAAAGGCAACCAAAACAGGTTGGTAAGTAAAAACAATCGTACGGGGACTTTCTGGCTTGAGACTCCATTTCCGTCTGCGGGATTGCATCTCGTAGGCCCTCCTGGTCTAACCTCCGTTTTCCTTCCTTTCTCTTCTTCATCACTACAGTAGCTTTAACATCGCCTCTAGGTGTACATTTGTGCACCTTCGACAGAGTGATCATTATTCGATAGTTGCAAATTGCGTTACACAAGCAAGTCTAACAAAGGAATACACGTATGTATAGCACCTCTGCTCTGCGTACCACCTGTGCGTGACAATTCCCACCGATCTGCCTGGGTAAATATTCGAACGCTATAGTACGTACCACAGCTGTACTCAGGGAGTAAGGGATTCACATACTCTGTGTGACAAGTTATAAGTCAGCATTGGACGTATAGTGAAAATCTCTTTCAGTAGACCAGCGAAAATGGCCGAAGAAAAAGTCAGAAGGCTCAGCACCGAGAAAAATGTGAAACAAGTTCATTTCTTTCACAGTTTTATCCGGTCATCGGATGCGAACGATAAAACCAAAGTTGCGAAACTATACGACGACTGGACGACTTACGATGAAGTAAGTGACTGTCGCAAATTATTCTTAATTTTGTGGAACGTGTCATAGTTGAGCGGACCAAATTGTGTGACTTAAATTGTTCACCACAGTTACATTAAGAGTCGTGTGGTATTTAAAGTTGCAATTTAAAACATCCTATCTATCAAAATAGAATGGAAAATAGGCCTACGTAGGCCTACAGTGTATTGAGAGCTAAAACTTACACGGAGTGTATGGGAAGCAAGTTGAAGTTTGTTGTTCATTCAGTTGGCACGGATTCATTCCACAACTTTTGTAACCAAACGTATCGATGACAGACAATGCAATAAAACTGTCAATCATAATATACATAAAAGTTACTGCAATCAATTTAAAGTTCTAAAGCTCATGTTGCTCATTCATGAAAGGGAGTTGCACTTTGTTTCACCCATTTGAGAAGCCTAAGTACGGAAAAGTCTAAATGAATGCACAATGGAGAATTTACACATTATCTGGAATTCTGAGCAGCAGCTTGCATTAATTACACTTGCAGAACTCAATGAAATCAAGGATGATGAAATAATGTTGGCTGGACATCATGATTGTGACAGTGACAGAAAGGAATGTTACAGAAGTAGCCTAGTTAGTTTCAGAGTCAGACATTTATACCCCCGGTCACAATTAAGTCTTGATGCGATTACAAATTCCCATCATATTTTTAGGCAATACTGTACATTGCCTGAGCACCTGCAGATTTCGATTCTGTCGGGTATCGGTTTATTTTCATCGATCAGGCGGTTGTGGGATTCATTTTAAGTGGGAGTAAAAGTCAATCCCGAGCCCAGATCAGTCATCAGTGTCAGTCAAAATCTTTCTATATATCTGCTGGGTACCTGTGTGGCACTGCAGTATGAAGGCCAGGCCCCAGGCAGCTCAGCGATAAGCCGACTACCCGACAAGGGACCCCCCCCAAAAAAATATCGGCTGAGGCCCAATGTTCGATACTGCAGTTTTCTTTCTCTTTTAACAGATAAAGAGGTTTTGTATGCTCAGTTTTTATGATATGGTTTACTCGTTCTATTTCTGCATGCAAATCCTATGATGTCTTATTTTCAGTTCGAATCCTACAGTATATAACTTGCTTGGACTGTTCACTTTTAAAAGTTTTATCTAATCGCCCTATAAGGGCTAGATGAGATATTGTAATCATGTGCAAACATGGGAGAACGGTTGCCATGGAAACGCTTGGAGTGGATGAGAAGCGACACCCCAGGGGTACCCCATGGTAGAGTGACCATGGGTACAGGGGGGTCCCGTTTGGTGGTATAAATGAAAACGTGTCCATGCCAATGTGTGTGCGTGTGTGTGTGTGACCTTGTTTTCGGGTGGGATCGAGGACCGAAACAATAGATTTTAGGTCCTCTGTAGAAAACTCAATAGATTTCTCAGGTCCTCTCAAGATTAACAATAGACAGTCTATTGTTAAGGTTAGGGTTGAGAAAGAAAAAACAAAAGAAAGCACAATGGGGTTCTCGGAATGAATGGAATATTATATAATATTACTCTAATGGTAAATCCAAGGAATTTTGCTGATTTTTGAGGGGAAAAAAGCCAATTTTGCCCCAAAGTATGTATTTCCCGCATATCTTGAGTAATATTTGCGCATTTAATGCAAAAGTTTGCAAGGACTTACCTGAAGACACATTGCTCAACATTTTATTACTATAATGATGAATCCAGTGAATTTTGCTGATTTCTTAGAAAAAAAAGAAAGCCACTTTTGCCCCCAAATTTGTATTTCCAGCATTTCTTGAGAACTATTAGATCAATTAACTTCAAGTTTTGTAAGGACTTACCTGGAAACACATTGTTCAACATTTGATTACTGTAATGGTAAATCCAGTGAAATTTGTTGATTTTTGAGAAAAAAAGCCAGCTTTGCCCCAATATTTGTATTTCCAGCATACCTTGTGAACTATTAGACCAATCAACTTAAAGCTTTTGTAAGGACTTACCTGAGAACACATTGTGCAACATACTATTAAATGGAAATATGAATAGGCAACCCATTGGAATTATTATTTATTTATTTGACTCCCGTATCTGTCGATTTGCGTGTTACCCCTCAACAGCAGAAGATTCAAACTTTGGTAAGAAGTATACAAAAACAAGAGAGAAAAAGGAAGGCCGCAGGATGTTCCAAAGACTTGATACGCATACGTATAGGAAGACATTCCAAAAGAGCAGGACATGAATTTACTTACCATTTATTCACAGAATTTTCGTTCTGTTCGAAATAAAGCTTTATCTGTCACTGACTTTGTAGCATCAAATAATATTGACATTTTAGCTTTAACCGAAACTTGCTTGAAGGGGACGGACAGTACTGTCATTGCTGATCTCGTTCCTGTAGGATACACTTTTCAACATGTACCACTCCCCGCTGGTATTGGTGGTGGAGTTGGAATATTATTTAAATCTGGCCTGACAGTTAAAACTAGAACTTCAACAAAGGATAAGCTTTACACTAACTTTGAGCACATTGATTGTAATGTTCGCACCGGGTCTTCACAATTTACAGTTGGCGTAATTTATCGGCCTCTTTCCTCCTCGCAGAATAGGTTGAAAACCGCAACATTTTTTGAAGAGTGGGCATTATATTTAGAAACTTTTTGCCCAAAAGATCGATTAATTTTGATGGGGGATATTAACTTTCACCTTGATAACCATCATGACCTTGATTCCTAGAGATTTAACAGCCTGTTGAACATCCATGGGCTACGACAGCATGTCGTTGGCCCCACACACAATTCAAGACGTACCCTTCATGTGGTGATTACTCAGGATGAGAGTGAAATATTGTATGTTTCACCGTCAGTGACGAAAGCATGTTTTGGTGGTGACTCAGGTGTAGCTTGTGATCTTCATACGATATCATTCACGATCAACGTTCCCAAGCCACAGAATGTTAGCAAGATTGTGTCATATAGGAAGTTAGTGAAATCAATGTACCTAGCTTTATTGCGGACGTAAAAGACTGCGAAGATTTAAAGAATCTGAATAGGACAGTCGACGAATTGGTAGCTGCGTACCACTCAAACCTCAGTAAATTACTTGAGCTTCATGCCCCCAAATGCTCAAAGACAATTACCCTACGACCACATGCCCCGTGGTACACAGATGAACCAAGGGACGCCAAGCATAAGCGTCCTAAGACTGAAAGAACTTGAGGGAGGACCCGCGGACTCACGGTGGATTTGCAAATTTTCAGATACCTGTAGGAATGTAAACAAGCTGTTAATCCAAGAAAAGCGTCTGTTTTACAGCGATAAAATCGCAGAATGCGGAGGGGATCAGAAAAAGCGCTTCAAGCTTACTAAGCACTTGATGGGGAGGTCGGCTGATACGACTCTGCCAACGCATTGGTCTGTAGAACACCTTGCAAACAGATTTTGTGACTTTTTTCCGACAAAGTGGAAGGCATTGTCGCTGAAATGGGCGAAAGAGACGTGGTACCTGTTCCAATGTCAAGTGATTACCTATTTACGGGTAATGTCCTTGCATCTTTTGATCCCACCACAGAAGATGAGGTACGGACAATAATCACAAGTTCACCCTCTACATCTTGTAACTTGGACCTAATTCCTACATGGCTTCTTAAGGAATGTGTAGGGGAACTCTTGCCAATTATTACAGCTATCATCAACCAATATCTTTTGACGTCAATAGTACCATCCTACTTTAAGCGAGCTAATGTTAAACCACTTATCAAAAAGACGCGTCTAGACAAAGAAGCGCATAGAAACTGTAGACCAGTATCTAACTTATCATTCATCTCTAAACTTGTTGAAAAGGTTGTTTCTGTACGTCTGTAAAGACATTTGACAGACAATACTTTGAATGACTTTTTCCAATCTGCATATCGTCAGCATCATTCAACCGAGTCTGCTTTACTTAAAGTACATAATGATATTGTTAAATCTCTTGATCAGAAATCATATACTGCTATGATAATGTTAGATTTATCTGCTGCATTCGATCTGATCAACCATGATATTCTCTTTCATCACTTTGAATGTACTTTTGGTATTGTGTCTGAGTCATTAATTAAGGTGGTGTGAGTCATACTTACATAACCGTGTTCATTGTGTAGAAATTGGCGATACTCTATGAAATGAAAAAATACCACAGACTGGTGTTCCACAAGGATCGGTTCTGGGTCCCATCATTTATTGTATGTTTACCCGCCCATTAGGTCAGATAATTAGTCGTCATGGTTTAAGTTATCACTGTTATGCTGATGACACCTAATTGTGTATTGATTTTAATTCATTTGATTATAATGACATTTCAAATAAACTGGAATCTTGCCTTTCTTAAATAGTTGATTGGATGCAATTAAATCGTCTTAAACTGAACAGTGATAAAACTGAACAGATACTTTTTAGCCCAAGGGGTAGGCCTGATTTTTCTCCCAACTTTAATTTAGAGGTATACGCTCTTATGAAGTTTTTCCTGTTTCTGTTGTGAAAAATTTAGGAGTGTTTTTGACAAAAACTTATCTATGGAAAGTCAAATTAATTCAGTATGCAAGTCATGCTATTTTCAGATCCGCAACAAAGGTAAATAAGACGTTACATATCGAATGCTGCGTGTAAGACCTTGATTCGTGCACTGCTATATGGGCTTTCGGATAAGAGTATTGATAGATCACAAATAGTGCAGAACTGTGCAGCACGAGTTATCAGTCGCACTCGTAAGAATGAGCACATATCGCCTGTTTTAATTTAGCTGCATTGGCTCCCTGTTAAACAAAGATTGATGTTTAAAATTTTGCTCTTTACATATATGAGGCTCTGAACTGTTTGGCTTCTGTTTACCTATCTGACCTTTTGAAACTGTATCAACCAAATAGATGTCTTCGCTCAGAACAAAAGTTACTTCTCACAAAGCCTATCACAAGAACAAAATTGTATGGTAATCGTCGTTTTGACTATGCGTCAGCTGCATTGTGGAATGATTTACCCACCGATATAAGAACTGCTACATCTGAGACCCAACTCAAGAATTATTCAAAATCTTTTTAGAGCTGTCTTTTATTAATTGAATGATTTTGATGTACATATATTTTTCCACTTTCATTTTATCTTGTTAGTATTTTTATCCTCTTACTCTCAATTTTAGGTATCTCACTAGTATTTTTTGCATTTGTTATTTTTTTTTACCTTTTTCTTAATCTTTTTACATTTTGTCTTGTGCCTTTTTGATGTTCTGTGTTTGTACAGCGCCATAGAGCAATTATTCTATTGGATATGGCGCTTTATAAGTTTTGCATAATAATAATAATAATAATAAATAATAATAATATTAATGGTATGGTAAATCCAGTGCTATCTCAGTGCTGATATTTGAGACAGCTAATTTTGCCTCAAGATTTGTATTTCCAGCATATCTTGAGAGCTAATTGAGCATTATACACACAATTTGCAATTTTTACAAGACTGTTCCAATGAATACCGTAACGAAGATACAGTATATCACTGTTATAGTAATAAACTGGTGAAATTGTATGATTGTTTGGTAAAAAATAAATAGAGCCGGTATCCGGTTCAATAGGTACCACCTTTTAACTTAACAGAACCACAACTTAACAGAACTGGCCCCTGTAGGTAATGTCTTTGAACATTGCTGTAAATTATGATAACGTTATTTTTAAGTCAAACAATAATTTTAGCAGAACCATGTCCTGCACAGGTAAAAAGGTAAATAGGAGACTAATGTGCATATAACCCATGTAGGGATGCTCTGATATCCTGCCCCTAACTGTAACCACTTAGCCTAACCTATATGGAATAACCCAATGTTATAATTGCGTTATGTAGCATAATATGCACAGATACTTTTGAGACGTTATTGTTACTGTAGCCTACGTAGTGGCACCAGGCTATAGGCTTTAGCTTGTTACCTTACGGTAGATATCAATATTACCATTTTATGTTCGGTTCCGCTTACCACTATTTTATGTTCGCTGAGAATATCAGTGCCAGGATAGGCACTTGGTGACATGTGGTTGCAATAAACTATTACAAATTCCCATGCGCAGGCCCTGTATTGAAATAAATGCATGTTGGCGATGAGATACGCAACTCCATGGATTGCACTCTTGTTTTGGTTGCGAAGACTCCATAGATATATTTACTTTTTTATGAGACATTAATTATAGGCTTGTGAAAATAATTTTTTCCAATAGATTTACAGAATTGCTCATGGTTGCCATTGCACATTGCCAGCACGCATCACCGTTGAACTTACTTTCTTTCCTTCTGTCATTGTGCATGGTCTGATGTCAAGGGTCACCTGATCAGCAAGTGGCATCCCCACGTACTACACTCTTCAGGGATTTTCTTTGCATTTGCCTCTCTTCTTAGCTGTCACCAAAGTGGTTACAACGGTACTTTAATTACAAGGTATCGGATGTGAGCAAGAGCCAATCATTCTCTTAGAATGGCAATTCTCTGGTATTTTGGGAAAATTATGTGAAATAAGGTATCACGGCAATCGAATGTTGTTGGAACTTCAAACCCTTATCATTGGTAACAACTTGTAAGAAGATGATGTCTGCCTTTTTGTGGACGTCAAAGGTCATTTGAGGTCAATAGAGGACATTGTTTGGAAACCTTGTAAACACGTACCATATCTTAAGAAGGGAAAGGCGTTCGAATATCAGACTTGGGTGTGTTGGTAGTCCATGGTGAGTGGATGATCCCTATTGTTTTTCATGGAGGTTAAAGGTCATTTAATTGAGGTCACCAGATTTTTAAGTAAGAAAACCTGTTAAGGGAGATATCTCAGCATTACTAAATGTTTTGGAACTTCATCCTCTCACCATAGGTAGCACCTAATGAGTAGATAATGTCTGTCATTTTTTATGAAGGTCAAAGGTCATGTGATAGCAATAGAAGACATAGTGTGAAAACCTTGTAAACATCGTATCTCAAGAAGGGAAAGGTGCTTGAACTTCAAAGTTAGTGCGTTGGTACTTCACTGTGAGTACATAATCCCTATTGTTTTCCTGTAGGTCAGAGGTCATTTGAGGTCTCCAGAGCTTAATGTATCAAAACCCATTAAGGAAGATATCTCAACAACTGAATTCAGGTAGAACTTCAAAGTGTCAACTTCGTTAGCACACGATGAGCAGCTGATGTCTGTCATTTGAATTGCCCCAAGGGACACTTAATTGTCATCACTTTAATGTTACATGACATGAATGTAAAAAGTTCTATCAATCGAAAGATCTGTCCTGGGTTCAAAAGCCCAACATGTGATACTTAAAGAGTTTTACATGTTCTATGAAGAGGTTAAATCACTTATATTAGGAAAATAATGCATATTTATTTTCCATTGAAATTGGCCAAAAAGTAGATCGATATTTTTCATTTGCAGAGATCACTGCTAGATAGACTTTGGTCTCATTCTCTTTCAATTTGTGGAACATTTAAAGTCCATTTTCTATGCCAAACAACCACTTAACATAGCTCGTACCTCTTACGGTCTTCAGAGAATATCCCTTTCGCCAGAAACTCCCTGTAAAGATTTACAAAGTACTTTGTTGTTTTAGTCAGAGTAAACTCTCCTATGGGAGGCAAGACTGTTTCAAATTGCCTTTGTTGACTTTGTTGTTGGCACAATCTCAGGTCTGTAACCACAATTTGGTGTCACAAACTTTAATCTGTCAACTTGTGAATTACCTCCTTCATGATGACCAGGATTGTCACCAATGCTGAGTGAATGACATTTCTCATTCCAATGAGCACATGATAACCTCAAACCCATAAGTGGCTAATAATGTGGTTGTCATTCTTGCATTTTGTTTTTCATTTTTGATTTGATCCCTTCCCTTCTCCACTAGGTTGCTTTTGTTTGTGACTGTGCGTATGAAAAAAATGAGGTATAGGCAAGGAATCACAAATTAAGTCACTTGACTTTCTGGTTTTCTTTGCAGACTTTATCCAGATTTCTGTTCAAAGGTAATTGACATATATAGGCACACAAACACTTGCACCCTACCCTTCTTTAGCCTAAGTTTGAAATGCACAATGGAAGAGTCCATTGCTTACGTTGTAAATATTACAAAAACAGTGATATTTGCACCGGCTCTTCAATCCATAGCCCCTGTAATGCTGGGTACTTTTTTTCGTTTATTCTCTACGCAAAAGTTCTCCGTTTACTGCACTACGGGGGCTGTGCGTTCTTTTGTTTCGCGCAAGTGCTCAATTTAGAGTCTTAGTATTGCCAAGAATCTGTGCCAAGTGAGCCTTGCTGCACTCCAGAAATTTAATATCTATGGTGGGAACCAGGCGATCGGTTCGTTCTAGTCGGTTGCTTCAAAGGCCCCGAAATAGAAGTCCGGATGTGCGCTTGCCTTTGGAACAAAGGAAAGAAGCCGATGTTTACTGGCAACGGTTGTTAGGGTACGTCAACCGCGATGGTTTTCCCAGACTTCTAGGCTCTGTCGGAGGCCCGGGGAGAATTCCCGGGTGCTTATCTGCCCTGGGAGGAAGCCTACAAGTCAATGTTTGCTGGCAACTGTTGCTAGGAGAGGTAAACATTGCCAGTTTCCCCGGATCGTCGAGGTCTACCGCCAGGGTATCGCCACGTGACCAAAGACAGCGGGAAACGGAAGGTATAAAAGGCCTGGGCGCGCTCATGAACGGGGCAGTCAGACAGAGTCAGAGCCAGAGTCGTACGAGAGACCCAGACCTTGGAGTCAGAAGAGAGTTACTGGAACTGCTGGTTCAACGTTAGCGTTAGCTAACGGTAATCGATAGGACTTGCTGTTGGCCATTTGTTTATCGTAAGCGGGCACAGTGTATCGATAGGACTTTCGGTCGGCCCTTTGTTTATTGTAAGCGGGCACAGTACATCGATAGGACTCGCGGTCGACCCTTTGTTTATTGTAAGCGGGCACAGTGTATCGATAGGACTTTCGGTCGGCCCTTTGTTTATTGTAAGCGGGCATAGTGCATCGATAGGACTTTCGGTCGGCCCTTTGTTTATTGTAAGCGGGCATAGTGCATCGATAGGACTTTCGGTCGGCGATTTGTTTATTGTAAGCGGACACAGTATTTCCCTAGGAATTGCGGTCGGCCATTTGTTTATCGTTAGCGATCACAGTGCATCTATAGGACTTTCGGTCGGCCATTTGTTTATCGTTAGCGACCACAGAACATCTCCAGGATTTGCAGTCGGCCATTTGTTTATCGTTAGCGACGACACTCTATCCATAGGACTTGCGGTTGGCCATTTGTTTATTACAAGCGGGCACAATTTATTCGATTAGTTTGCAGGGTGGCCGTTTGTATACTGTGAGCGGGTGCGGTCCATCGATAGGAGGGGCCGTTGGTATATCGCAAGCAGACAAATTTGTTTAGTGTAGGCGGCACCGTCTATCCGTAGGACAGGACATAGACGCCAGCGCTTGTGGACGAGGGAATTACTGTCCCAGACGTTGGACAACCGGTACCCAGCCAGACGCCAGCGCTTGTGGACGAGGGGATTGCTGTCCCAGATATTGGACAACCGGTGCACAACTAGACGCCAGCGCTTGTGGACGAGGGAATTACTGTCCCAGACGTTGGACAACCGGTGCCCAGCCAGACGCCAGCGCTTGTGGACGAGGGGATTACTGTCCCAGATATTGGACAACCAGTGCACAGCTAGACGCCAGCGCTTGTGGACGAGGGGATTGCTGTCCCAGAAATTGGACAACCAGTGCACAGCCAGACGCCAGCGCTTGTGGACGAGGGGATTGCTGTCCCAGATATTGGACAACCAGTGCACAGCTAGACGCCAGCGCTTGTGGACGAGGGGGATTGCTGTCCCAGACGTTGGACAACCGCTACCCAACCCGACGCCAGCGCTTGTGGACGAGGGGATTGCTGCCGTGGATGCCGCACTATATTGTTTCATTTGATGATTAATTATATCATATCGATTCTAATTTGATTGTACATTAATTGATTACAATAACTGCAAGACAGCACACCAATTATATTACAGTGAAACGTATCTACCTTCTTTGCTTCCTGTTTAGCCTGTGTTGTTTCTGGGCGCGCCCTAGCCACCCCTTTATTTCTCCCCCTGCCCGGTCTATCCCCCATAGGAACCCACGTCGGGGGTGGCGTTACAAATCTGGTGGCAGCGGTGGGATAGACATTCGTTGGCATTGAGGGGAAATAAGAAGATAGTTGATGATGGAGGGTGCAGACCAAGGTAGACGAACAGGCGACGTCTGCGGTGCTGATGAAGATCCAAGAGTGGACTGGTTACTGCTGGATGAGTGGAAGGATGATTTAATGGATTTTACACCGAAACGGGTTCAACCACGCAGTGCTGGAGGGGAGCCGGACTGGCCTGACGATGTCCCTGCTGGTGACCATTGGCCCAATGGAAAAGACAGGGAGGATGGTGAAATCCCCACCAACGTTGTTGGACATGACGATGTTTCACGGCGATCTGCAGGCAACCCATTTAGTGATGACCTGTGTGCAGCTGGTATTGGTAGAGACGTTACACCCATGAGACACAACAGGAGAACCAGTGGCCATATGAGTGACAGGACCCACAAGATAGCGAACCAAATGGATCATATGGCAGGACAAAGAAGTGACTACAAGGCTTCACCAAGCGGTGTTTTTAATTTCACAGGAACAAATGGCATCAAACCAGTTGCTTATGATGGAAGAAGTTCGTGGGGTGATTACCTGGTGCAGTTCGAGGTGATTGCGGAGCTGCATGCCTGGTCTCCAGAAGTGATGGCTCTGTGCTTGGCAGCGTGTTTGACAGGAGAGGCCCGGTCCGTGCTGGCTGACCTGGGGGCAAGGGAGAGGAAGCACTATCCAACGCTGGTAGGAGCGTTGTCCCGTCGATTCAGTCCAGCTCACCAGACTGAGATTTTCCGTATCCAGTTAAAGAATAGGGTTCGGAAGAGAGACGAATCCCTTCCTGAATTGGCGCATGAGGTTCGGAAGCTGGCGAGACAGGCGTATCCCAATGCACCTCCCCAACTACTAGGGCTCTTGGCAAAAGACCATTTTTTAGATGCACTGGACGATGCGGACGTGAGACTTGGTGTGTACCAGATGCGTCCGGAGACGCTGGACGATGCCCTGCAGGTAGCGCTTGAGGTGGAAGCTTTCCACACCGTAGAGAAACAGCGTGGTTTACATGGCAGGCGTGTGAGGAGAATAGAAGGGCAAACGGCAACCAAGAGTGAAACTACACCAACGGAGTCACTGGCGGCGGAAGTGGCTAAGCTTGTCACCGATGGGATGAAGCAACACCAGAATGTATTGGCGCAAGTACAGGACAGTTTGAAGGCAGTAAGAGAGGAGATGGAAACACTGAAGAAGGGGGCGACGCCTGACAAAAACGAACACAAGAATGTGTTAGCGGATGTACATGAGAGCTTAAAAACGTTTCGAGAGGAGATGCAAATGTTGAAGCAGAGCATGAAGCCGGACAAAGGAGGAAATCGGGGCCCCTCCTATACAGAGGATGGTAAGCCCATCTGCTTTGGGTGCCGGCAGCCTGGACACATGAGAAGGGATTGTACCAACGTGAACACAAAACAAACGGACCAGAAGAAGGAGAAAAATGCTTCTGAAAACTAACCAGTGCCGGGATTGGGGGTCACAACCCGGCAAGCGAGCTTAGACCCATATGCTTAGCAGTGTTGAACGGAATTCCTGAGATGGAGAAGGATGGGATCTACCTGAGCTGCAGAATTGGAGGAGAGACAGTTTCCTGTCTAGTGGATACTGGGGCCAACATATCTATTGTCCGACCGGACATCTTCTTTAAGTTGCCAAAGAAGAGTCGGCCACCGCTGAAGCGGGACGGTTTATACATGATTCTCGCTGACGACAAGGAGGTGCCTGTGCTGGGCGTGGCAAATGTTGAGCTAGACATTGGAACCAGGAAGAGAATACATCGGTTCTGGGTTGCAGAGATTGGTCCGGAATGCATTCTTGGTCTAGATTTCCTGAAACAACACAACTGCATTATCTATGCTCGTACTGGTCAAGTGACGATGGATGATGATAGACCTGAGGGCCTGGAGGACAAAATGGTTACGGAGGAAGAATCGTCCAGCCGTGTAAGAGCTGCAGCAACGACAGTTGTACCACCGCAGTCAGAAGCCATAGTGGTAGGAACCGTCCACGGAATCCGACAAAACCGCAAGAAAGCCTGTGTGATGGTGCAACCAACGGAGCAACTGCTTAAGAAACAAGGGTTACTGGCGGCACGTTGTCTAGTACGTGAGCAGGACAATTGCGTTCCAGTGAGGATTGTGAATGTTGGTGATGTGCCAGTCACGGTGTACAAGGATGCGACACTTGGTGTGTGTGAAGGAGTGGAAGAGGTCGAATCTTCCGGATTTGGTGTTGGGTTAGACACCAAGGACTCCAGTGTGGGACCGGGGTTGGTTCCAGAACACCTAGATGTGTTGTATGGAAGGTGCACAGAAGGACTGGAAGGTGCTCAGTGTGAGGTGGTCAGGGAGTTATTGTTCAAGTGGCAAGGAGCGTTCGCCACTGGTTCAGCTGACCTTGGACGGACAACAGTTGACAGACACAGGATAGATACTGGGACACAGGCTCCAATCAAGCAGGCGGCTAGGCGACTACCGTTCCACAAGCAGGAAGAAGCTAGCAAGGAGTTACAGGGTATGCTTTCAAACGGAGTAATAGAGCCTTCGTGCAGCCCGTGGTCTTCTCCCATTGTTTTGGTGAAGAAGAAAGATGGGACCTTGCGTTTCTGTATAGATTATCGGAAGCTGAACGCCGTAACGGTGAAGGACTCGTACCCACTTCCTCGAATAGATGACACGTTGGATAGGTTAAATGGAGCAACGTGGTTTTCAACTCTGGATTTGGCCAGCGGATATTGGCAGATAGAGATGGATGAACAGGATAGACAGAAGACTGCATTCACAACGCATGAAGGGTTATTTCAGTTTCGTGTAATGCCTTTTGGCTTGTGTAATGCGCCAGCGACATTTGAGAGGCTGATGGAACGGATTCTTGGAGGATTACGTTGGGAGAGTTGTCTGGTGTACTTGGATGACGTGATAGTGCACGGAAAGACATTCGAAGAACACGCTGAAAGATTGGACGAAGTGATAGAGAGGTTGGCAAAGGCGGGCTTAAAGCTTTCTCCCAAGAAGTGCCATTTGTTCAGGCGTCAGGTTGCTTTTCTCGGACACATCGTAAGCGCGGACGGTGTACAGACTGATCCAGAAAAGGTTAGAGCAGTGGTGGAGTGGCCAACGCCCAGAAGCGTACGGGAGGTAAGAAGCTTCATTGGGCTTTGCAGTTACTATCGGAGGTTCATCAAGGGATTTAGTACCATTGCCAAACCATTACATAGACTAACCGAGGCGGGAAGAGCGTTTCTATGGACGAAAGAGTGCGAAGAGTCGTTTCAGGAACTAAAGAGGAGACTGACGACCGCTCCTATTCTGGGCTACCCTAATAGAGAAGACCCCCTTGTCTTGGACACAGACGCCAGTAACATGGGCATAGGCGCCGTTCTTTCCCAGACCCAAAGCGGACAGGAGAAAGTTATTGGGTATTATAGTAGGACACTAACCAAAACGGAACGTAGGTACTGTGTGACTCGAAAGGAGCTACTTGCAATAGTGATGGGTGTAAAGTGGTATCACCACTTCCTGTACGGAAGGAGATTTTTAATCCGGACTGACCATGGAGCTTTGAGGTGGTTGATGAATTTTCGACACCCTGAGGGACAAACAGCACGTTGGTTGGAGACCCTGGGAACGTACGACTTTGATGTGGAACACCGACCTGGAAGAATCCATAACAATGCAGACGGCTTATCACGTCGTCCATGCGGCGATTGTCGATATTGCGACTCGGCAGAGCAGAAAGATGAGGAACGGGAAGTCACTGCGACAAAACGTGGGTCAGAAGAGGAAGACGGATCGATGATGTGTCGTGTGGTAGCAACTAGAAGCCAGACGAGGGATTTGAAGAAGACGTTTGGGCTTGCGACGGAGAGAACACTGGCTCAGTTAAGGGAGCACCAAAGCGCAGATGAGGATATGAGGGTGATTATCGAAGCTAAAGAAAACGACAGACGTCCGCAGTGGGAGGCAGTATCCGGGGGAAGTAGGAGTCTCCAAAATTACTGGATGCAGTGGGACTGCCTGTTCCTGAAAGAAGGAGTTCTACATAGACGGTTCGAGACCCCCGATGGCGCAAGAATGATATGGCAGTTACTAGTACCCAAATCCCTGCAGAAAGAAGTATGGGAAGTAGCCCACGGAAATCCTCTGTCGGGACATTTGATGGCGAAGAAGACATCCGCAAAGATTAAGAACAGTGCGTATTGGAGTGGAATGAGCAGGGATGTGGAGAAGTTCTGTAAACAATGTCCAGTCTGCGTAACAAAGAAAGGAGGACGGTCAAGACCGAAGGCAAAGATGAAGAAATATCTCTCTGGACGGCCATTGCAGAGGATTGCACTGGATATACTTGGTCCATTGCCAACAACACCCGAGGGGAACAAGTACATATTAGTGATCGGCGACTATTTCACCAAGTGGACCGAAGCATTCCCTCTGCCCAACCAGGAAGCAAATGCAGTGGCCAAGGTACTTGTTGAGAAATTTATATGCCGCTTCGGCATACCAGACGAAATACACTCAGACCAGGGTCGGCAGTTTGAGTCAGCTGTCTTCAGGGAGACATGTGAATTGTTAAGGATACATAAGACTAGGACAACTGCGTACCATCCTCAGTCGGATGGGATGATAGAACGGTTCAACCGCACCCTGCTAAGCATGCTCTCATCTGTTGTGAAATCCAACCACAAGGACTGGGACATCTGGCTACCTTATCTTTGCAGTGCCTACAACTCGGCTGTTCACGAGTCCACTGGGTTTGCTCCATCCGAATTAATGTTCGGGAGGGTGCCGAAAACACCCATTGACGTGATGCTACAGCCGCACCTAGAAGGACACCGAGAAGGCAGTTACACTGACTTTGTAGAAGCTCTTAAAGGGAGGATCACTGAAATTCACGAAGAGGCGAGGCAACACCTGAAGATTAGCAGTGATCGGCAAGCAGTGGGGGCGGATAGGGTTGCGTCTACCAGGCCGTACCGAAAAGGAGACTTAGTGCTTGTATACTCTCCAGCTATCAAAGGCGGCCGGACGGCTAAGTTTCACAGACCATGGAATGGACCCGGTGTTATTTTGAAAAAGATCAGTGATGTTCTGTTGAGGGTGACACTCGGTGCCAAGAAGAAGCCAAAACTAATCCATCACAATAGATTGAAGGCGTACGGTGGAGAAAAGCCGGAGTGGGTGAAACTTGCCTTGGAATCCACGAAGGAGCCAACGCTTGTAGAGTCTCTGGATCCTGGGGTGTCCGCAACAGAAGGGAAAGCTAACAGTAGTTCCACGTCGCAGGAACCGGAAGCCAAAGCCCCTGATGAGTCTCATGCTGTTCCCCACACAGAGGCTGATCAAGAATGTGAATCTGACGAACCAAGGACAAAAGGAAAAAGAAGGCGGAGAGCACCAGAGAGATATGGCTGGAACCAGTAGCCCGAGTGACAATTGGTTGTTTTAAAAGAGAAAAGAGAAATAAATGGGACAGAAACATGGCTTTAATTGTGTTTGAGTGTTAATTTTGTTTGAAGTCTCATAACCTTACGCTGCCGAAAAGATAGTGCTCCTACGTTACTCATCCTATATTCTTTTTTTGTGCCTTCAGAGAATGGACGGTGATATAGAATATACGTGCAAGGAATGCAGACGAGGATATGGCAGCATGGGGGAGCTCAAGATACATATACAAAGGCGCCATCCAAAGGGGACTGTATTCTGCAAGTGGTGCAGGAAGTACCAACGTCAGAGACGATCGGATGTTCGTCGACACCAGGAGAAATGCCCTGAGTACAAGAGAAGTAAGGACGAAGGAAGGAGGATGACGGTAGAGACAGAAACCACGGGGGAGTGGAGCGTTAGCCCGAAGGGGACGAAGAGGGCGCCGAGGCCGGAAAAGAAGGGAGCCATACGATTGCCGGACGTTGCAAAGACGCCAACCTCCAATCCTCTCGAAACGCAGAGTTTGAAGACCGAGCCAGGAACGTCGGGGACCGGAAAGGAGAATGACGAAGGATTGACTGTAACGACGAAGACACCGCCCCCGAGCCCTCCCAAGGTGCAGAGGTTGCAAGGGAAGACAGACGACCAGGGACTGTCAGGGTCTGAGAATCTGGGGTTTCCGTATGTCCAGCAGTTGTTGGAAATAGGGTCACCTCTATCGTCAGTGAGTGAAGACCGCTCAACGGAGGAAGAATCAGAGATATCGAGGGCGGAAAGCGATAAGAAGCAAGGGACGGAAGTACGAAAAGAAAAGGAGGTGAGAAGATACAGATTAGTTGCGGGACAGGCCATCAAAGAAACTATCAAGAGAGTGTACTTTCCCGACGGGAGGGTTTTTGAGGTCACCGAAAGGAAGATAAAAGGCGTCGAGAAGGCTTAGGGGAGAGGTTTATGGGTTTTTCTTTTCTTGTGTACATATTCAGTATTGATTCATGCTTAATTCCAATCGGCTGTACATATGGCTGATTACATAAATCAGACGGAGATAAAATAAGACATAGTTCAAAGTAACTTCCAGTGCGGTTTGTGTATTCTTTTGTTTCATCTTTTGTTGTGCTACTGCTTCACTTCATTACCAATCCAAAGGTCATTGGCACAGACAGGGGAACGGGAAAAGGTGATGCGGGACGCATAACCTGAGGTGGGGGTGGTGTAATGCTGGGTACTTTTTTTCGTTTATTCTCTACGCAAAAGTTCTCCGTTTACTGCACTACGGGGGCTGTGCGTTCTTTTGTTTCGCGCAAGTGCTCAATTTAGAGTCTTAGTATTGCCAAGAATCTGTGCCAAGTGAGCCTTGCTGCACTCCAGAAATTTAATATCTATGGTGGGAACCAGGCGATCGGTTCGTTCTCGTCGGTTGCTTCAAAGGCCCCGAAATAGAAGTCCGGATGTGCGCTTGCCTTTGGAACAAAGGAAAGAAGCCGATGTTTACTGGCAACGGTTGTTAGGGTACGTCAACCGCGATGGTTTTCCCAGACTTCTAGGCTCTGTCGGAGGCCCGGGGAGAATTCCCGGGTGCTTATCTGCCCTGGGAGGAAGCCTACAAGTCAATGTTTGCTGGCAACTGTTGCTAGGAGAGGTAAACATTGCCAGTTTCCCCGGATCGTCGAGGTCTACCGCCAGGGTATCGCCACGTGACCAAAGACAGCGGGAAACGGAAGGTATAAAAGGCCTGGGCGCGCTCATGAACGGGGCAGTCAGACAGAGTCAGAGCCAGAGTCGTACGAGAGACCCAGACCTTGGAGTCAGAAGAGAGTTACTGGAACTGCTGGTTCAACGTTAGCGTTAGCTAACGGTAATCGATAGGACTTGCTGTTGGCCATTTGTTTATCGTAAGCGGGCACAGTGTATCGATAGGACTTTCGGTCGGCCCTTTGTTTATTGTAAGCGGGCACAGTACATCGATAGGACTCGCGGTCGACCCTTTGTTTATTGTAAGCGGGCACAGTGTATCGATAGGACTTTCGGTCGGCCCTTTGTTTATTGTAAGCGGGCATAGTGCATCGATAGGACTTTCGGTCGGCCCTTTGTTTATTGTAAGCGGGCATAGTGCATCGATAGGACTTTCGGTCGGCGATTTGTTTATTGTAAGCGGACACAGTATTTCCCTAGGAATTGCGGTCGGCCATTTGTTTATCGTTAGCGATCACAGTGCATCTATAGGACTTTCGGTCGCCCATTTGTTTATCGTTAGCGATCACAGTGCATCTATAGGACTTTCGGTCGGCCATTTGTTTATCGTTAGCGACCACAGAACATCTCCAGGATTTGCAGTCGGCCATTTGTTTATCGTTAGCGACGACACTCTATCCATAGGACTTGCGGTTGGCCATTTGTTTATTACAAGCGGGCACAATTTATTCGATTAGTTTGCAGGGTGGCCGTTTGTATACTGTGAGCGGGTGCGGTCCATCGATAGGAGGGGCCGTTGGTATATCGCAAGCAGACAAATTTGTTTAGTGTAGGCGGCACCGTCTATCCGTAGGACAGGACATAGACGCCAGCGCTTGTGGACGAGGGAATTACTGTCCCAGACGTTGGACAACCGGTACCCAGCCAGACGCCAGCGCTTGTGGACGAGGGGATTGCTGTCCCAGATATTGGACAACCGGTGCACAACTAGACGCCAGCGCTTGTGGACGAGGGAATTACTGTCCCAGACGTTGGACAACCGGTGCCCAGCCAGACGCCAGCGCTTGTGGACGAGGGGATTACTGTCCCAGATATTGGACAACCAGTGCACAGCTAGACGCCAGCGCTTGTGGACGAGGGGATTGCTGTCCCAGAAATTGGACAACCAGTGCACAGCCAGACGCCAGCGCTTGTGGACGAGGGGATTGCTGTCCCAGATATTGGACAACCAGTGCACAGCTAGACGCCAGCGCTTGTGGACGAGGGGGATTGCTGTCCCAGACGTTGGACAACCGCTACCCAACCCGACGCCAGCGCTTGTGGACGAGGGGATTGCTGCCGTGGGTGCCGCACTATATTGTTTCATTTGATGATTAATTATATCATATCGATTCTAATTTGATTGTACATTAATTGATTACAATAACTGCAAGACAGCACACCAATTATATTACAGTGAAACGTATCTACCTTCTTTGCTTCCTGTTTAGCCTGTGTTGTTTCTGGGCGCGCCCTAGCCACCCCTTTATTTCTCCCCCTGCCCGGTCTATCCCCCATAGGAACCCACGTCGGGGGTGGCGTTACACCCCTATACGCTGTACAACATTTGCCTTACTTGCTTGTGTGACACAAACTATCTTACATACAGGCATGACAGCTGTCAAGTATACTTACGCTGTGCAAATGCTGAATTTTGTCTCGCTTGCAATGTACGAATAGTTAAAACTTTGGATATGGGTCGTAACGGGGTCCATGCATAATCTGTTGGGTACCTGCATGTTGCAAACAGTATATTTTTTTGATAACACCATTAGTGCCAGGTCTAAAAACTTGAATAGTATTATTACTAATTCATTTTGTTATACAAATTAGGAACAGAATAAAGCAAGATTGAACTGAAACCACTTAGATTGTCAGTAACATATATTCTCCACATGCTCATTTCCCAGGACACACAGAAGCTAGCCTACAAGGGTCCCATGATGGGAGGTGTTTTGGTGTCACAGTACTATGCAGACAAGTTTATACCCATTCTGGACTGCGGTGCTGGTACAGGATTGGTAGGTGAAGAGGTATGTACTATAAGGTTTTTGTTTAAGTAATGTAATACTGTAGTCTAGGCCTATATAGGCTACTTTATCAAGCAAATCATATCCAAGTGATTGCCCCTGTTGAATTTGAGAGTGACCCGCCCGGTCAGCCGGCCTAAGCTGTCAATCTTTGTTCTTTGATATTGACCATGCATACCAAGTCCACATCTTGCTTGAGTACACATTTAGGCAGATGATCCACCACTTCTGGGGATCTACTCCATGCTGTTGATTGAGTCAGTAGTGGTTCATGTTGATTTCGCCATAATGCACACCGCTAGCTCCCATTATTTCCAGCGCTTGTCTAAATGAATATATTTTTTTTCAAAATGTGTCACTGCTAAGGCTCTGTTATGCAACTGCAACTTTATATTTCAGCAGCACATATGTTGTAAATAATCTCCCATGTGGCATGCTGCTCTGATATCTGAAAGAAAAGCAGTCTTTATGGACATAATTAATGAGTCGGTTCCTCATGTAGTGTTGCAATATATTACAACTACACTGTTGCACCGGGCAATATGTTAGATTTTGAAGTGGTCATAAATTGATTCAAATGCTTGGCGTCAGGCTGTGACTTTGCTGCATATGCAAACTTTGCTGCATATGCAAACTTTAAACTTGCTGGTTGAGCAGTCCTGTAGAGCGTCTTTCCGATGACTGTACACAGTATGTGACGTTACTAGGTCTACAATAAATTTTCATGGATGATTTTCCAAATTAATTACGGCCAGCTTAAAGCTTTCCAGATTAATGCCATTCTCAGCCTTGCGAGACACCCATCTTATTTTTTTTTCTACTTTTCTGAGTTGTATATTACCATGGCTACATAACGTAAAGTCAAGCATAAATAATAAAGGCCCTGTAATCAAGCATAAGTAATAGAGTGCTTGCACCCTTTCCCCAACCTTCCTTTCAATGATTACCAAATTTACACAAGTTCACTCCATTCAAATTTGTATTCTCATATCCAGAAGACACCTGAAATGTCCACAGTTTCATAATGGCACTTCCCATGGCTTGCTTGTGTAACTTTTGGCATTCTTGTCTGTGAATATGTGTTGTTTTAGTAAATACTCACATGCTCACAATTCTTTTCGAGTTTTGCAGACCATTGGATGATTTTTTCAAGTATTTGGTTTCTTAAGGTTTGCATAACATGAACCATTTTCGGTTCCGTGTGTTAACAAAGGAAACCTATGCAGTCAAGTCGGCATGTGTATGTGTGCCTTTGTATTGTCACACTTCGGAGGATGTGAGCAAAAGAATTTCAGGTCCTCAGAGAGAATTTCTATAGATTTCTCAAGTCCCTTGGAAAAACTACAATAGGGAGTGTATTATTAAGGTTAGGGTTCAGGAAGCAACAACAAAGCAAACTTCAATGGAGTCCTCACTCCATGTGTAACGTCGACCTGTGTGTGCGCATGTGATGCTATTGGAATGTAAGTTACGTGGCACCATAACTTAATAATTGAGTGCTCAATTTTTCTCTAGCTTGGTGTGTATGTGTATCATATTGAGTAGGTGTGCCTCATCGTTTTTGGTGCTCATATCTTGCGTACTAATGAGTGAGCAGGGCTTAATGTCATGATTGGAATGCGAGGTATATACTGGACTTGATAACTCAATAAGTGAGAACTCAGTTTTTTGCAAACTTGGGGTGCACGTGTATCATATTGACTAGGTCTGCCCTAATGTTTTTGGCACTTAATACGTACCTGAGAGGTTCTCTTCATGCCCATGTCACAAACCACAACTCATCTCCTATGATGCCACCATTATAGTTAGGGTTAGAGGCAGCAATGCTATACTGTAGGTTTCTGCCATATGATTTCGAATTCTTCTAAAATAACGACGAAAAAGTGTAGAATACGGTAATGTGGTGGTTGACAGTTTTCATTCAAATCAACGTTGTGCATCTTTGACCAGCTGATGGAAAGTATACTAGTATTGAATATTCAGTTAGTCAAAACAACTCAGGATAACTGACGCCGCAATGTTGTGTCCAGTTCGTAGGTTATTTGTAAGTGCAGTGCTTCCTTTCACCAAATACTACAATTCCCGATACCAACCAAGGAGTGACGACTTTAGTAGTATGTTTTTGATACACTAGTGAGACCTGTACTGTTACATATTTATTATGTAGGACGCTTATGGTAAGAACCATTAATTTTTAAATATGATTTCTGTTTTTTATGCCAATCCCGTTGCTTTTTGAAGTAGTTACTGTCATTTTCCTTCATTGAAAGTCATAGTACGTTCATGTGCAACCTCTTGTGTACATCAAAGTTAAGATCCAACGTAATCTTATCTTTTTTATTTTTCAGTACACACAACTTGGAATAGGCATATCGCTTATTATGAAAAATGTTACTTTCCATGCAGTCTACACTGTTTGCGTAAACGTCGCTCTTTTTAACGTTAGTCCAGAAATTCTTGCCATATTTTACAATTCTTTTATGTGCAGTGTGTGGACATAATTGTATTTCTACGCGAGCAGGTAATAGGTCTGTTGATAAGGCATTTAAACGGGCACTGAGTAAACATTATTTGATGGGCAGATGACGCCTGCCATCCAGAATTCTATCCATGAATGTCGCATATGTGTTTAATTGTCGTCAGTGTGTGGTGGCACCGGTCACCTCAGCTTACATGAACAGCTCTCCAGCCACATCTTTCCTCTCAGCAGTCGACTGCGTCCACCGAGGTCATACACTAATCGTTATCATCTCTGAGTGAAGCAATTTATTTACATAATATCAATTTGTAGGTGTAGCTGAGTTGGTAGAGCAGCTGCTTTCCAACTGGGAACTTATGGGTTTGACTCTGACCATAACAAAGACTTTATAAATAGGACCTGTTAGTTACCCTCTGGATCATTGCTCAGCATTTAAAAGAGTGGACGAGGGGCAATATTGATATGGTTGGTAAACTCCTCAGTGAGCATCCAACCGGCAGGCATATTGTCATAGTCCTTGAGAGCCCTTAAGAGGGAAGTTTCCAAATGTGATTACATGAGTGGCAAATTACATCAGCTCTTTGAGCATGCTATCAGTGTGAATTTTACTTTTTATAGCAAATGTGTAAGTATCTTTTATGGGAGTCAATGAAGGTTTAGTTACAGTACTTTTTGACGGTGAGTACCAGTAAAAAATATGTATCAAGCAAAAGTATAGCAAGGAACTTGCTTAGGTGTCAGTGGTGGTGGTGGTGCTGCTGCTGCAGGGAGGGAGGGAGGAGGAAGACAAGTGTCACAATTTTCCGCAGCAGCATTGGGGGGTACCACAAGAGTGACAGGGAGTCTGCAGGGGCAATTTCTAGCCTTCTAGGGGGCATTTTTATCAACACATTTCTTGTGTTGATGTGTGGCAGCTGACGGTTGGGCTCTTCTGAAAAAACTTTCCTGCAATTCTAGCTAACATGAAATGATGATGGATGCCACTTAAGCTTTGCTCCCCCCCCCCTCCCTCCAGAAAGATGCACTCATGCCACCACATGTAAAATTGTGTGAAAGAGTCTGCTTGTCTTCAGCATCCATCCACCTAGCTGTCGTCACCAATCAATGAAGTTTGCCATTTGTTTGTAATCTCCTCAAGGTTTATTCTTTTATAGCTGTACAAAAGAGGTTTCACCAACCTCACTGCCTCAGATATATCTACCAAGAGTTTGGAGATCTCTAGGGCTAAAGGTGTGTATAGCAGACTGGTGTGTACCGAGACAGGAACTGAACAAATGCCATTTGAAGAAAGTAAGTTTGATTGTTTCTTCTTTCATCTCTACATAAATCATTATTACTGAAAACTGTGAAGATTGATCTTCTTTCCAATGAGAGGCCTTATGCTCCTGTGAAAAGCTCCCATGAGAGGCTCAGCACTCCTGTGAGTGGATCCACACTGAAGGTCAAACTTACTTTTCATTACCCAAACTTTATCTTTGACCCAGAGACTGGTTCATGCAGTGCAGATTGAGTCTGAGGTCAGAGCTTGGTGATGATTTGGTCATGGTTGATTTCACAGTTGGCAGAATCTTTCTTATCTACCCAGTAATTGGAGGCAGTAAAGCAATTATCACAGTCTTGCAAACTATGGTGTTGTCTCATTTCTTGTCAAAATGAGCTTAAGTAATTTTTGGAAGACACTCCACTGATTTGTTTGACTAGTCAGAGTCAGTGACATTTTGCCATGACCTTTCACTGGTGGCATCGTTTGCCGACCTCATAACCTACAATTTTGGACAAAATTGTTGGGACACTTTGCTGTACGTTGCAAATATAATACTCAATTTTAGGTAAGAGGATAACATGAAACCCCGCGCCCCTTTCCAATGTTGCGCCATAAGAGTGAATGTACACTTTGAGCAGCAATCCTATAGCCAACATTGAACGGGGAGCGGGGTGTCCCAAGAAATTTTGTCCAAGATTGTAGTTTTAAGCTCAGCTGAAAGCCATCTGGAAAATTTGTAAAATCAAAATTTTTCAGTTCATTCAACCTCTTCCCCCAACCTCGAAGGAAACAATGAGTTGTAGTGTGGTAACTGCTTAATTACATAATCTTTCACTGCACAAAGAATGCTACCAAATTCTACTTCATGCACAACTATCTTGGACACTTGTGTGTAACTTTAATCAGTAACCAAGAACATGATTGAGAATAATATCAGGAATTAAAAATACACCTACTCTCAACTTACTGTGAAACCAAAATTCCTGAACTTCAAAATTTACTGCATCTGTAAGAAACCTTAACTGTAAAATTGTAGTGCGCTGCGTGTTCAGTTACATAGTCTTTCACTTTACAAAGAATGCTACTAAATTCTACCTTATGAACAACTACAGTGGAAACTTGGGTATGGCTTTTATTAGTAACCAAGAACATGATCAAGTGTGTAAATAGAGTAAATAAACACAAATGAGTAAATAACATTAGGAATTAAAAATACACATACTGTTAACTTCAAGCACACAGGCCCATTATTTTGACCCCTGAGTCAACAGACAAAAACAAGTTAAAATCTCACACTATCTTCAGTGTAAATAAAAACCCAAGTTATCACATTAAGCTTTATATATTTCTACTAGGCCTATGTTGTTTTACGTTGTACTGTTGACACTTTTGTTAGTCTTCTACATTTTTCTCCTTTTTCTTTTTAAATACAGACAAAACTTCAGAGATCACTCATTATCATCAGTGTAAAGTAAAGCCACATCTTATGCAGATTAAACTATTTTGCTATGTTGTCATACTTTGTACTGTTGATACTTTCAAAGCTTCTGGTACTACATATGTAACAAGCATATACAACAGAGTACATTACTACTTTTATCTTCTTCAAGATAATTACATAAGGCCAAATATTTTTTCTAAGCCAATCAATTTCAAGAGAAATATCCAACTCCATCAATGCAATATTGCCACCTTTTACTGTTAAATGACTTAACAACTAATTACAGTTATATAAGTCAAAGTAGTTTTCAGTTAACATTACATTTTCTTGGTTAACTTGCCATTTTTATAAAACATTTTAAAACCATCCAATCAATCCATTTCCATGCTATATTCAGAAGTTAAATAAATATTTTGATAATACATTTTGTGTCTTTCAGTTTTTTCTTACTCCGATGGCTTCTCTATAACTCCTACAGCTTAGCTTAAGCAACGTTGTTCCTCTTGTTATCCTGAAAACGATGAGTGCATTTAAATGTCAAGTTAATTGAAAAACAGCACTTTTGAAAAGTTGACAGTAAAAGTTTTAGCATTAAGTTACACTCGTATGTATATTCAGAGATCCAGTCATGCATGCACTGAAATCACATCGCACATTAATGAAATGTCATAATGGAACTAAAAGAATATTTTGTCCGCACACTATGACTATGGAAAAAAGTGTCAGGTTCATTGTGTACATAAACATTATGTTCTTAGACTTTGCTTTTTGACTTTCTGTTACTGTGGTGCTGCCTTAAGATAGTTTGTCATACTTAGCTTCTTCTCCACTACTGCATCTTTCTCGTGTTTGGTTGCATCAGTCTCGCTGAACAGGCAGTGATTTAACATGCCAGACAGCTTAAAGATAAGCAGATAGACATTGGACAACCGGTACACAGCTAGACGCCAGCGCTTGTGAATGAGGGGATTGCTGTCCCAGACATTGCGGTCAGCGCTTGTGCACAAGGGGTTGCTGCCGTGGATGCCGCACTATATTGTTTCATTTGCTGACTAATTATATCATATCGATTCTAATTTGATTGTACATTAATTGATTACAATAACTGCAAAAGAGCACACCAATTATATTACAGTGAAACGTATCTACCATCTTTGCTTCCTGTTTAGCCTGTGTTGTTTGTGCCACCCCTTTATTTCTCCCCTGCCCGGTCTATCCCCCATAGGAACCCACGTCGGAAGTGGCGTTACATTATTATTATTATTATTATTATTATTTCATTCACAACCCTTCTCGGTTGGTTCTTGAAACGTCGTAGTATGTGAGCGGTCCCTAGAAGTGCAGCTTTCAGGAGGTCGGGGACTTTGTGTGTGCCTGGTATTTCCTCGAGATGTTTGTCTAGGTTTTGTGTAGTGGCTCCTAGTGCCCCGACGACCACTGGTTCGACTTTGGATTTTACATCCCATATCCTCTGGACTTCGAGTCTCAGGTCCTGGTACTTCTCGATCTTTTCCCGTTCCTTTCGCTCTATGTTTGTGTCTGACGGAACGGCCACATCGACTATTGTGGCTCTTGTTGCCTTTGTCGATGATCACCAGGTCTGGTCTTCGAGCTGTTATGACTCTATCTGTTCTGATCTCGAAGTCCCAGAGGATCTTAGCCTTGTCGTTTTCCTCTACCAAGTTGGGCTTGTGTTGCCATGGTTCTGGTTCTATATGGATGTCGTAGTTTTGGCAGACTTTTCGGTGGATTGCAGAGGCAAGGTCATCGTGTCTCTTTAGGTACAGGGTTCCAGCGAGGTTCTGGCATGCAGATGTTATGTGGCTGATGGTTTCGTCTGCCAGCTTGCACATTCTGCACTTTGGGTCGTCGGATACACGGAGGATCTTTGTTTGGTGGTATTTGGTGTTAAGGGCTTGGTCCTGTGCTGCTGTGATCAATGCTTCTGTTTCAGCTTTAAGCCCTGTGGATGCGGTCCATCTATATGCATGTTCTTTTGTCGTGATCTCCTCCACCTCCCGTGGGTATTGACCGTGCAGTGGCTTCTTCATCCAGACCTCTCGAGTTTATTCTGTCCATTTTTCTTGAGTGCCTTTCTAGTTGATGGCTCGCACTCTCTGCCCTGTGTCTGATGTTTTGCCACACAGCATTTATCAGGGGATCTTTTCAATTCTTAGTGTGTATATTTTCAGTGATCCCGGCGCACTCGAGGTCTACCGTTGCGCGGACTTCTTGCAAGCCTCTTCCTCCGTAGTTTCTGGGGAGGTACAGTCTATGTATGTCTGCTCGTGGATGAAGTGCTCCATACATCGTAAGTATCTTTTTTGTTTTGCGGTCTAATTCTTCCAGCTCGTTCTTAGTCCAATCAATTACACCAGCTGAGTATGTTATGACTGGTAGGGCGTAGCTGTTGATTGCTTGCATCTTGAACTGGCCATTCAGCTTCGATCGTAGCACCTGGCGTAGCCGCTTTTTGTATGTGATCGTTGCATTGGTCTTAACTTCTTTAGGCATATTCTCCATGTTTTGAAGGATGCCGAGGTATTTGTAACCCTCGCTCGGCTGGACATCGTTGATCTTTCCGATGTTCATTTGCAAGCCCTCTGTTAGTTTCACCTTTCCTCTATGGATGATCTGTCTGGCGCACTTGTCAAGGCCGAACTCCATGCTGATGTCAGTGCTGAAGATGCGTACTGCATTGATCAGTGCCTCAATTTCTTTTTCGCTTTTGCCGTACAACTTCAGGTCATCCATGTAGAGTAGGTGGTTGATCTTCTGCTCACTTTTCAGCATGTAACCCTGACGGCTGTTTCTAAGTATGTAGCTGAGTGGGTTGAGTGCTAGGCAGAAGAGCAATGGATTATTATTATTTTTTTTTTTATGTTTACTACTTTTTATGGATTATTGTTATTATTTACTTATTATTATTATTTTTTTTTATTTATTATTGTTATATAATATATTGTATCTTTTTCTATTGCCACGTAGATGAGTTTGAAGCCTTGGTCTGTGTAGGCTGCTTTATCCCTGGTCACATGAATCAAGAAGTATTCCCTGATTGGCTAAGGATAGTCAAACCAGGTAAGGTGTCATTTGTTGGTTCTATCACTGCTCACCATAAAATGAACCTTGCATGTCCAGGGTTGGTGTGTGTGTGTCGGCTTTGTAAAAGACGCTGAGCGAGGACACACCGTAACTGGGAAATAGGCCGAAAAACGTGTATATCTCCGTTTCTGGATATTTTAATGTAGTGCAAACTGGGATATCAGATTAGTGCCCTCAACTTCACACGTCAATCGGAGTTTTTCCCAATTTCCTGTACTCTGTATCTATACCTGTGTATAGGGGGTTTGGTTGTTTGCAAACAAAAGGAGACGCTTAGTTCCGTTGCTGGTGTGAATCGGGGATACTCGCAAGTAAACTGAGGACATCATCTGCAAAGTGGGGATATCCCCGATGATGTGAGGAAAAGTCCACATCCTCGATCGACTCCGTAGGTGAGTACATGTGTAGTTGTGTGATGTGTGACATGCAATGTAAGTTGCACAACTGAGTGGATTAGGAATGGCAGGGCTTATGCAGGGCCTTGAAAACCTTGTAAGTACATGTAATCTAAATCCGTCATTTTTAAGGTTTTTAAAGTGATCGAATTTTGTTCTTTTGCATTGAAGTTCTTGAAAGGTGCTTGAATTACAGTGACATGAAATATCACTCTACAGTTTTACTTGATTATTATCGGCAACAAATGATTGGACCAAGACCAGTTTTGTTCCCTGCCAACCTCAAGTGTGTGTACAAGAATTTGCAACAATATTGTCGGAGTGTTTTCAAAAGTGGTTTGATCTCCTTGAAAAATGTTTGATTGTTTTCCTCTGAAAAGTGTGCAAAACCTGGAATGGACCATTGTTCAGCCTTTGTACTATGCTGATCATTTATTGTCATCTTTATTGACTTGAAGGACCCGAGAACAGAAGTCACATTATGAGATCTGAAATTTTAACATTACAAAAAAAAAATGAAGCTCCAATTGAATTTTGTTGTAATGTTGTTTGCCCATTTAAGTGTGTGTGTTATTTTGATGAGTTGCCCCCCCCCCCGATAAGTGTGGATGGGAGCAAGGTTGGCAGTGTGGGTAGGGGTGGCGTGTGGGGTTGTTTCTCCGAATGATTTTGAATGCTGTGATTGTATGTAAACAATAATGTTAAATAGTCAGTCTTCTTGTCTCTCTCCTTACAAGATGCTGCATGAATATTGTCCGATATATAAAAGGAAATGGAAGTGCCAAAGAATAGAATCTCATGTGGGGAACACCTGATTTGAACGGAAGATACTTGCTTATAATGTGCAAATTCTGTTACTCTCATCAGGGAGCTGTTATTTAAAAGGAGATAAAGCGCTCTGAAGTACGGTTGTCTTCAACCAAGGTCACACAGTACTCTGTCTTTTGTATTGTTCTTGGCAATTCACTAAGGCTTATACAGGATTAAGAAGTAAACACAATACGGTACGTGTCGTCTCCTTCAGTTTGCAGAAAGTCTAGGAGATGTCCAAACTGCCACAGCATTGCCAGTCATCAGCAAAATAAATAATTTTTCTGTGTTTTGTCTCATATGACATTATGACATTTAAATTGTATGTCAAAACAACGAAAAAGAATCTACACATGGTCATTTTAGGATATCCCGAAATATCTCATCTAGTCGTCAAAAAACTAGACCTTGTGTCTCTTTAGCCCCGTTCATATCTCCATCCAGTCACAGGCTCCTGTTACACATGCATCATATCCTGTTACATGCTGATACACCAGTCTTATCTTGGTTCTGAAGTGATAACCAGTAATTTTGATTTATGAAACAGTGTGATCCTGACTTGAACGTTGGCAACAAACTTGGCATCATATCATTGCTTTACATAATCCATTTCATGGGGTGTAGGCAGTTGTGACTAACGTTCACTTGGATACTAACTACTATTGGCTGTGTCACGTAGCTGTACTATTCACTACTTATAAATTGAAATATCACACCGGAGAAAATCCAATAGTACTTGGATAAATTAAACTTTCAGTCGCCTCTCCTTCTTAGCATCAGCTCCCTGCTCTCATAACTTGAAAGTCAGCTATGCGTCATGTGTGTCCCATTTTCATTCCATAAACATTAAATCTTCTGAGAAGAACTGAGGGGTCACGTGTATTAAAAGTCTCAGGAGAAATCAATGAAAAAAATTCCTTTGTTGAAGCGTTGGTAATCCAATGATACATGTGCAATTGTGTCAACTAGACTACCATTCTGGTACGATAGGTCAGCTTTTATGAAATTTCCATATTGGGAAGTATGTAGAATGTTTTGCTTTAATAGTCCGTCGTGCATCAACCTCTCAGAGTTTCTCCACTTAGTGAAACAGGCCTATGATTAATAAGAGAACTGCTATTTATCACTAGCTGTAAAACTTAAACTGAATTATTGTTGCAACTTTAAATTCAAGAGGGAGTATGCCACATGCAAATGAAGGATACATGACCTCCATCTCCAGCATCCTTCAAGATCTTTCAAGATCTTACTTTCAGGATCATCGAACCCAGAACCCTTTTCAGGTTCAAGTTTCAGAAGGACTTCAGCACAGTCTGCTGGGAAAATAGCAATAGACTTGCGGATACATTGAAGAGACTTATAGTGAGCAGATGTGAGTTCGTCAGAGATATCCTTGGCAACAGATATAGAATACCTGTTAATAATACGCTACTATCAGTCAAATTGTCCCGTTGTCATTTTTCGTTACAAGTAAACAGTAGTTAGATCAACGCTCTTTCCTTTGCTTGTAGAATTGCTTTGCCACTATTGTGTTTATTTCATGAAGTGAGAAGAAAGCTGTGCATTTTATAGCATATCTGATTTTTTTTTTTTTTATGTGAGCAAGTCCTTGCACCTTGCGTAAGAAGCCTCATTAGTAAACACCAAGCTCTCACCGTTGCTTGCAACTCTTGCATTTCAAATAATAAATAGACTTCTTGAATGGTGTTTTCACCGATTCCTAGAATCTGATGATGACTTCTCATACCAATCAGTTACAAGAGTACCCTACCAAAAGGTCGGCTCTATCGTTAACATTGGCATTTCCACAGTACCGTGCATCAAATTTGTTTGAAGGGATTCTACTCGTGTACTGCTTGAGATCAGCTTAAATGCGTCTACCCATTAATAGGGTCACAGATTTTCCTGACAAAAAAAAGAAAGATCCATTTCGGATCATTTGCTATGTCTAGTGGGCAAAATTTGACAATCTGACAGGGTGTTTTCACACAGCTGGTGTGTCGTTTTTCACTATATGACGTAACTGGGTAGTAAATTTGCCACCAGACCACTTTTTCACATTGGAACTATAAACAACCACACAACCAGAACAAGTTACGTTCAAGAATTCCAACATTTTGACAGTTTCTCATAAGTAACGAATGCAAAACTTGACTAACCTTGCTTACTAATAAGAAACTGTGACGTGATTGCGGCCTTCGAATCCTTACAAGTCAATTCAATATGCTGCTTTGAAATGGCCTTTGGTTTTTGACTACAGTATGTTCACCATGTCTTTGCCAGTCCGGTGGGTTCTCTTAAAGTATGAGTCGTCCATGTAGTTCATTCCCAGTTTTCCTGGGGGATGATTCCAAATGATACCTGTGATAATTCCCCTTTCCTTGAAGTCACATACACTGCTTTGCTGGCTGTTCCGTTTGGTATCATTCAGTTACTAATTTGTTGTCATATGAATGTGCTTACAGTTCACCCCTTGTATTTCTTTGGTTCTTGCAATCTGTTAATTCTGAAGATCCAAACTGAGTAAATGGTGGACTTTTGCCTTTTTGTTCGAGGTGCGTAAGATGGTTGGTTTTTCTAGCAGAACTTTGATATGTGTTCCTGAATTAGCTCCATAAATGCATTGCTGTGTCTGTAGTTCATGCTATGTAGGTGTAATATATTGAGTACATGAACACTTTTGCTTTTAGTGAATGTCAAACATCACTTCTGGTCAACACAAGTCAAATAGTGCAAACCTTGTTAACATGATATCTCAAGAAGGAAGCTTGGACAAATCTCATATTTGATGTGTAGGTGTACCATGTTAAGTTCATGTACCCTATTGTTTTGGTTGGAGGTGAAAAGTCATTTGGGGTCAACAGGGGGCAAATTTTGAACATGGAAACACAATATCTCACAAAGGGAAGCTTGCGCAGATCTCATATGGTATGTAGGTGTACCTTATTCAGTGTATGAACCCTCATGTTTTTGGCAGAGGTCAAATTTTATTTGGAGTCAAGAAGGGTCAAATTGCTAAAACCTAGTAAACATGATGTTTCAAAAAGAGAAGCTTGGACAATCTCATATTTGGTATGTATGTGTACCATCTTGAGTACATGAATGCTGTCATTTTTATGGAGATCAAAGGTCATTTGGGGTCAATAGGTGTCAAATTGTTAAAGCCTTGTCAACACAATATCTTAAGAAGGTAAACTTGGACACTAAATTATATATATATATAGCCTATATATATATATTTTGTATGTAGGTGTACCATAGTAAGTACATTAACCCTGTTGTTTTTGGTGGAGGTCACATGTCATTTGGCACACCTGCCAACAAAAATATTCATCATGAAATCATGGAAACCACAATGCATTTGTGCTTTCTGGTTACCACTTCTTAATGCAGTTACTCCACACACCCTGTTTAGCAATGTGGTGTTCTTCCATAAGTAATGTAATGTGTTATCATCATTTGTCAGGAGATCAAAACTTTGTGATGTTCTACCTTTGAGGTGTTCTAATGTGAAACGTATTCATCTATTGTCAAGTGATGTCTTTGTGGTGCTTTGAATCTGCTGTGTTCTTCTGTGACATATTCATTGTTTTCCTTTGTGGTGCCTTTTCGATATTCTTATGTGATACATGTGCGTTCATCTATTGTCGGGTGATATCTTTGTTGTGCCGGTTTGGTGTTTCCTATTAGATAGATTCATCTTTTGTTACAATTTCACACATTTGTGGTGCCTTTGTGGGGTTCTTATTTGATGTGTATGTATTCATCTATTTTCAGGATGTATCAATTTGGTGCCTTTTCGGTGTGCTTATACTTGTGATATCTTTGTGCAACTTTTTTTGTGTTATTCATATGTGACACAGTGCATTCATCTTTTGTCAGGATGTCACAACTTTGTGTTGCTTTTCTAGTGTTGTTATGTGATGTATATGTGTCCATGTATTTTTCAGGTGATATCTACAATATGTGGTACCTTTGTGGTGTAAGTTCTTTTATGCTACATTCATCTTTTATCAGGAGATCAGGCGTCGTATGACATTTTTAGATATATATTTATCTCGTCACAGGAGGTCACATCTTTCTTGTCATGAGAGAATCTTATCTTCAGGAAGGAGAATTTAAGGATGGGAAATTTGAGAATGCCGTCCAAGAGTTAATCGACAGCCAGCGGTGGATCAAAGTCGAGACCAAAGCCATTCCAGAATTCTTCGACATGTATCAGGGAGTCGCCTTTGTATTCAAAGTTTCCTGACGTTGTATGAATATTTCCCAGCATCTTGTTTGATTTGTGTTTCTATAGGAATCTTCACAGAAAGCTTTCAAAATCTCTCTGTGTGAAGACAAATAAATGACAGTTACCATTCTGCATATTTTGATATGAAATTAGAATAAATAGCATTTTTGTTTCACAAGGTTCTTCATGGAATATTTATTGTCTTAGAGACAGCAACTCATCAACTGAAGCTATATTGTTTGGCTTGGGGGTAGCAAATTCTCAACTGGTCCTATTCTTTGATAGACAGCAAATTCAAAAGATGCCGAGTAGCTCATATTATACATTGTACACATGGATCCAGTGTTCTGATGACACATGTGGAGGAATTTTTGACAAGCTATTTGAGGGACTAGACGTAAGTGGATTGGGGAACTGAAACTGTCTGCGGGTGATGAGTCTTTTTCTTGAATGGTATATTCCAATGTAACATCAGAGTGCACGTCTGTGGTTCATACCAGAGCCATGAACACCAGTGTTTGAACTGCAGGAATGGATGGCGCTCTTCCAGATTTTATGCTGAAGATGAACCTCTTCCCCTGAGATAGGTTTTTATTTTAAAATACCAATTTCAGAAATGAGATACGTCGTTGAAAACGCCTGTTTATAATTAATTATGATAGACGGCACTTAAAGGTAAAGGGTTCACTCTATATCATTCTCATAATAAATGAAAAGAAGAGATGGGAGGCATAAAGCATCAAATTAAACTATTTTCAAAACTCACCATAGCGTTTTCTAAATTTATGCCAACATACAGCATTTTTTCTTTTCTTTGGCTGTAGGGGATGTTTGAACTCCCCCCCCCCCCCCCCATCGTGGCTACATGCCTGTTTGTCACATACATTCTAAAAACCAAAGAGTGAAGTTAACACCAATGAAAGAGTACTGAGGGACCACTCCTATTAAGAGTGGGATTTCACCCGGAACAGATCGAAAATTCACTCCGAAAAGAGCGATAATATTCCATTCCATGTGTGTGAAATGTTGCTCTTTTCTGAAGTGAATTTTTACTCATTCTGACCTGGGAGTGATCTCTTAGTCCACTCTCTTTGGAGTGAATTTCACTCTTTCTTTTGCACAGGAATTATGCCATGCGTGCAGGTGATGAGGTTTTCTGCTGAGGAAAAACAAAAAATAAATACTGATGCTTGTTTTAATGAAGCAGTTCACGCCAATGTGGTCCAGATACTAAATGTGCTTGTTTTACTTTTTTAATTTTAAAACTCATCTTTCCTTTGTCTTCAATTGCAGCAAATTATATTCTGATTTAGTACACTGTTGTTGCTTCATATGTCAGTGAATTGAATAATATGGCTGTCATTACGAGATTGGGAGGTTCAGGTTATGCTGATTTAAGTGATCTCAGTTCAAACGAATCAGTACAGCAAGCACTGGTGAATCCAAGAGAGCCAAGGGCAATGGCGGTCATGACCCCACTCAAAGGTGGGCAAAAATTCGTTTATGGAATTCAACCTAGAAAAATGGATATTTTTAGGAGAAAGTTAACTTTACATTTACACATGTTTGCTGCACCAAATCCCATCTGTAAGCATGCAGCTGTTGACAAATTTTTCCATATCACTGCTAATACCAGTTTGGTCCCTCCCATATTAAGGGCCTGGGTCTGTCACAGATAGCAGGTCACACATCATTCAGTGTAAGTGATTGATTCAAGAAGTTTAAGGAGCTGAAATCTGTCGAAGAAGGCTTCTGTTTTCTGCTTTTCGTTCGAAACCAATACTGCATGGCTACAGCTTTCAATTGACCAATTGACATGAAATTTGAAACGTTTTCTGATCATATGGATGACAGGGTTTATGTTCCGTCAAGTACCCATCATCTCTGCCGTGGCATTTTAACGATTAAGTGGATATGCCGGTGATTTAAAATGTTGTATATTGCAGGGAGGAAATCTTCCAAATTTCTCTGTGAAAGGCCCGATTTAGCACTTCACTATATAGTTGGTTGAATGGGAGCTATCATGTTTGCTTGAATTGATCATAGTCTGTAATGTACATGTGTCCTATGTAGGCTCTCATTTTATATCTTAGTCTTGCATTTGAGTCTTCGAAAGTTATTCTCTTGGAAGGATTGTTTCACTTGCTGTGTAAACTGAAAGCTTTATCAAAATGGAAGTTATTTTAAAGAAAGTTACTATTTCTGTTGCACATTGAGGGCAATGGTTGGTGAAACTTTTCGGATGATTTTCGGGCAACGCTAAAAGGGTGCGATTTAAGTTTGGAAAAATTATCTGACACATAGAGAGAACAAATTTTCAGTTAAGTTGCACAGGCATATGACATTACACTTTTTAGTGTATTGCCATGTACATTTGTAAAGAAAAGTAGATCTTTTCAGATGTAGTTAATTCCAAAATGACATCACACCTTCCGTTGATGCCAGATAGATAAATAAAAAAGAACTTAACAAAGTTAAGTTAAAAACTTCAGAACTCTGTTAGTGTGTCAAGGTTAAAAAATGAAGTTACAGTTTTCTCTAGCACGTGCTTACATAAGAATCAGCATACAGATAAATAGGAAATTTTTTACAATAAGGAATATTAGAATTACAGCGTATAATTCTGTCAGCACTGGAAATTGTTGTGGAAATGTCAACAAACCAGTTTCAAGTTTTTAATGCTTAAGTAAAAAGTTCGTGAATAGTTAATTTTACCAAGGGGAGTCATTATATCATGTCTTCACAACTCATGACTACCATCTCTCTTTAAGCTACTTTGAGCTTATGGTTGTATGCATCTCATGTCATTGTGCTAGTCTAATTAATTAAATGCCATACATGGTACCCTACCACAATATCAAAAGACCAATTATGGTGACATTTCTAAGGATAAAAGTGAGTTCAATGAAAAAAAAATTATCGTATCTAACACTGATAAAGAAGATTTTATTTGTAAGAAAATCCGAGAATGTAGCGCTCCATATCAAATTTGTAAATCTACTTCTTTCAGTGTCCTTTGATTTACTTTGGGTTGTTTTGCTATTTTTGTTTTCTTAACCGGAGACAAGGTAATGACAAAATTACTTTAAAGGAGGATAGGGAGTTGTAAAATACATTTTACATAACGTTTTGCATTTTCTTCCTCCAAATAGAGTAGGAGCATATCTGTTTAGCAGAAGTGTGGCAAAAAAATGATCTGCCAGTGACAAATGTTGTTAAAGAGCGCCCCTGCAGGAAAAAAAAAAAACGGTTATATTTGAATTATTCCTATTTTGTGGTCCACAAGTTAATATTCATGAGCGTGCTTTTATGCCTTCCCCTAGATTGAACATGGAATATTGTTGGGTCGAAGGTTATCAACGCTCACCTGGACTGTGCAGGTAGACATTGGTGGCCTTCAATCAACAAGATTTCTCTCGCAAAGTTAAGGGGAGACAACTCTCTATCCTCCTTTAACAGAAAGTAAGTAGACACTTTACTTACCGCCCGGCTGTATAAAGTCACAATGGTTTGCATTTGTTTGTATCGGGATATTTGGCTTAGACCCATCCATCAAAAGCTTAAGTGCTGTTTACCAGTCGTTTTTAACATCTTCCATCCATCCTGTGCAGTCTGTGTTTATTTCATTGGTCAGATGCGAGAAGCTCACGAGTTACAGAGCGACGGTAAACCTCCATCTTACACACAGCCTAACAGATCGTGGTAAACAGAGATCCAGAGGCGTATGAACCGGTTGGGTGGGGAGGGACAAGGGGAAATACTCCACTGCCGCTGATGGGGGTGCATTGCTCCCCCCTAAAAATTCACCAAAATCCTACTGTAATTTTTATTTTGTCGCTAAACGCCACCGGGTCCCTAACAGGGACCTGAACCCCACGCCACATTGTTTTCCGTTTGTGATTGGTTGCCGTTTGCAGGGCATAAATTCATAAAATTGGTTTTTTTTTTATCCAATGTCTGCTGCACCCTTCATGCAACCCTGAAACACTCAAAATCATGTTGCTACCCCACTGCGGAGATCAGTCAGTGTTAATGTAAGTCTGGGTTTGTTATTTGCCATGACTTTGGTGTGATCGATCGGAGCTGTTAGAGCCTCAATCATGGGAGGGCTGTTCATTGGTATCCTGGACACTCAAACTTTACAACCGAGAACAAAGTGACGTAGAGACGAAGAGTAGCCTCGAAGTATGCCTGCTTGATTACTCCAACAATGGTAATGAAAACAGGGTCAACAAAGAAAGGTTCATTTAAAGGAACACAGTACATTCCCCTTTATGAAAGAAAAAAAAAATGAAATCGTCGAGATCCGAGTTATAGTGGAGACATTCTGATTCGCACAACTGGTTAGTCAAATACATACATGCATCAAATACATACATGCAAACACATGCTTCTCTTTAATAGTAAAACCTAATTAACCTAGGAACTTTGATCCACACTTTTGCTCGACTAGTTTTAAAGTTATCGATGTCAGAAGTTTCGGAGTTAGATAAAAAAAGAAAAACGGATTGAAGACACATATATCGGCTTAAGTCTATTTGCACGTTATCGTGATAACGAATGCCTAATGTGGATGAACTTTTAAAGGTACTCATCTCGGCTTCTGAGGTCGTTTACGTTTATCTCACCGGTAGCAGCCATTATCGCTTCGATATGACAGTCGAGCTAGTTTTCATCTTGGTGCGCTGATAGCGTTCTGCGCCCGTTGCTCAAGTGCTGACTCGGGCTCCTTACAAAAATGGGCCCAGGGTCTAATGTTAGTGCCCAATGTGTTTTCTGGCGACAAAGTCATCCAGCCCCGCTTTGTTTAAAATGGTAAACGTATAACATTCAACTATTCCAGCACAAGTTATTGGGATCTTGAGGCGATTGCACGCTTAGTCAAAATGTAAAAAAATAAAACATTGAAATTTCATGTCCAATAGTTTAGTTTATCCTTTATTGCACCATTCAGAAAATTTTGGAAACTAAATAGGTTTCGGGTGGTAGATTCTGCCATAGGATATTAGTCTTCCGTCTGAAATAACGACAAAAAGTGTAACATACGATAATGTAGTGATTGACAATCATTCATTCAACTTTACCCTGCGCTCCTTTGAATAAGCCAGTGGAAAGCATGTATGATATCATGTGACGATCGGCTGAAAAAAACAAATGGCAAAAAATCTTTAAAATCAAACATAACCTTATTCTTCTGATTTTCCCCATACTCATGTGTTACTTTATATGAAAGTACCCTATATTTTCACTACGGAGCTCCTCAAACCCAAACAGATATTTCTTGTTCAGATCAACCCTTCATACAGTGCTGTTTTGACTTGAACTAGAAAGCCAAAAGACTTTGTGATTCCTTGCGACATGGTTATATTATCACAAACATTAATTATCCACATGACAAGTATGAGATCAACTGCAGTTATTGTTCTTGACACACCACATTAATAAGCCTTCAACCCAAAAATGACCTTTACTTTGGTGACCTCAAATGACATTTGACTTCCACCAAAAGCAATAGGATCACCTACCCAGTATGGCCAACCTACACATCAAGTATGACATCAGTCAACATTACCCTTCTGGAGTTGATGTGTTAGCAAGGTTTGACCTCGGGTAACCTCAAACGACCTTTGACCTCCACCGCAAACAAAAGGAGTCTTCTACTTAGTATACACAATCTACACATCAAGTATGACTTCAGTCAAGTTTAGACTCCTGGAGACATTGTGTTTACACATTTTTACAGTTTGACCTCTAGTGACCTCAAATGACCCTTGACCTCGACCAAAAACAAAAGCGATCTTCTGCTCATTATTGCCAACCCACACACCAAGTATTACATCAATCATGGTTACCCTTCTGGAGATATTATGTTTACAAGGTCTCCACAGTTTGACCTCTGGTGACCTCAAATAACCTTTGCCCCCACCAAAGATAACAGGGATCTTCCAATCAGTATGACCAAGCAATACACTAAGTATGACGTCAGTCACAGTTACCCTCTTGGAGATATTGTGTTTACAAGGTTTACACAGTTTGACCTTTGGTGACCTCAAATGAACTTTGACTTCTACCAAAATCAAAAGGAGTATTCTACTCACTATATACAATCCACACACCAAGCATGACATCAGTCACAGTTACCCTTCTGGAGATGCTGAGTTTACAAGGTTTTCACGATTTGACTTCTGATGACCTCAAATGACCTTTGAAATCCACCGAAAACAATAGGAATCATCTACTCAATATGACCAACCCACACAAGAAGTATGACATTAGTCACAGTTACCCTTCTGGAGATATTGTGTTTACAACTTTTTTAGCGTTTGACCTCTGGTGACCTCAAATGAACTTTGACTTCTACCAAAATCAAAAGGAGTATTCTACTCACTATATACAATCCACACACCAAGCATGACATCAGTCACAGTTACCCTTCTGGAGATGCTGAGTTTACAAGGTTTTCACGATTTGACTTCTGATGACCTCAAATGACCTTTGAAATCCACCGAAAACAATAGGAATCATCTACTCAATATGACCAACCCACACAAGAAGTATGACATTAGTCACAGTTACCCTTCTGGAGATATTGTGTTTACAACTTTTTTAGCGTTTGACCTCTGGTGACCTCAAATGACCTTTGACCTCTACCAAAAACAATAGAGATCATCTACTTACTATGACCAACCCACACACTAAGAATGAGATCAGTCATCATTACCCTTAGTGAGATATCGTGTTTACGAGCACATACATGTCACATACATACATACATACACACACACACACACACGACATCACTATCGCATAGATTCCTTTTGCTTCCGCAAGGAATCGAAGTTTGCTCAGGTCTTAAAAAGACTCCAGTTGCCTCCAAGTTACAGATGTTACACTACAAATGTTACACTACACGCCAAGTGACAACAAAACGCTCCCGTTATTCACGGTTTGAAATTTAAGTGCGTCCTTAACCTTTGAAATAACACGGTATATGGTAGAAAGTTGTAAAAATAGAGGTAACAACTATAAAAGTGTCGTAGTATACGTTAAAGACAATTCATACCATATATATAAAAATAGATCAAGTAGACTGACTTCACTGTAACTTACACACTGCCGTAAATAAAAAACAAGAGGGCAATTCACGGAGTTGCGTATCTCATCGCCAACATGCATTGATTTCAACACAGAGCCTGCACTTGGGGATTTGTAATAGTTTTCTGCAACCACATGTCACAGAGACCTAGTTTGAGCACTGATTGTAAATTAGAGCCAAATCTTCTTCAGACATAAAATGGTGGTAAGCAGAAAAAGGAAATAAAGAAGAAAGTGGTAATGTTGATATCTACTGTAAAGTAGTAAGCTTAACCCTACAGCCTGGTGCCACTTCTTAGGCTCAAGTAATGAAAACAATAACGGCTCAAAAGTATCTGTGCATATTACGCTACAGTATATAACACAATTATAACATTGGGTTATTCGATATAGATTAGACTTAGTGATTACAATTAGGGGCAGGATGTAAGAGCATCCCTCTATCGGTTATTTGCACATTATTCTCCTTTTTACCTGTGCAGGACGTGGTTCTGCTAAAATTATTGTTTGACTTAACAATAACGTTCTCATAATTGGCAGGAATGTTCAAAGACATTACCCACAGGGGCCAGTTCTGCTCAAGTTGTTTCGGCTAAAATTAAAAGGTGGCGTCAATGAAACGAAATGGGGTACTTCGATTATCTTCATCAAATGTGTGTTTGCACGTACATAGAGTAAGCTAAGTAACTTGAATATCCAGCACTTAAATTAACAACGAGCACCTGAATCACTGATGAAAATAATGTTCAGTTCAGCGCATTCCGGAAGTACATGAAATGATGTATAAATGACTATACAAAATGATGAGGGTGAGATTTGCGACTCCGTGGATTGCCTACTTGTTTTTATCTTGTAGTAGCTTGACAGTCACTCAATGTTTGTAAAGCTCTAATTCTTTACCATATCCTCACGTCGCATTGTGGCAAAGGTCTGCAGATAAATACCTGAAATAAAAGTTGCTAAGTTGTTGGAAAGACTTTGACACCGTTGAATCAATTGCACACAACGACATAAGGGAAAACACTGCAAACAACATTCCATTTACCAACGGAGATACACAGGCTAACGCCTAAACCGGACGCCGGCTGGGAAATAAAAAAAATGGCGGATAAAAAGAGCTGTGACGAATCAGCCACTGCCCCGTCGCTTCAAACAGTTTTCAAGCATTCAAAAGATTTCCAGAATGTTTCATCGGACACAATTAAAACTTTGTACGACAACTGGGTGACCACATATGACGAAGTAAGTTATATGATGACCCACGGTTGTAACTTTTTAGGTAGGCTATGTACTGGAATGCATGCAAGTGCAACAAGTTCCTCCAGTTCATTAATAAGTAACCGCAACGGTCTACTTAGGCCCTGAATGCCTTTCCAGGCGATCCGTTTGTCAAACGCTATTTGGAATTAGAACATAGGACTGCGTATTTCAAGGCCTACTGCCCCAGTGATCAGAAAGATCTGTTTCTTTTAGTATAATTGCTATCGTATAATAGGTTGGTGTGGGATTCGTGGTAGCACCACTAGGGTCGGGTATCAGTTTCAGAGGGGGTGGGTCGAACATAGAGGTGTACGTTCATTCACTGTCTGTTTGTTAATTGTTTGTAATTATTAATTGTTTTTCTACATTTGTTCATTCTAAGTCTGCGTGTGTTCATTATAGAGAATGAACAAACCGTCAAAGCCATCTGTCATTAGGCCTTCTTGTTAATGCCGTCAGAGGCGTCAATCCAAATTGAAATGGGTCGGATACATGACTAACTGACAGGCCCCTAACCGAGCAGGGGGCTACGCACAGCACTTCTTGATGGTTTGGGACACATTCGACGGAGCCACCGCAGGTTTTTCCCGGCGGTCAGGGATTAAGCCCATTAACGTGATCAGAAGGGAAACCCATGGAAGCTCTGGGTATTTGTAGAATTGTAGGCTATGAAACGAAGCATTTCTGCATCTCTGAATGGTATTGAAATGCGCAAAACTGGTGAGCTATTTCACCGTTTATTATAAAATTTTGAGACTGACTATCAAATTGGTGATTAACAAGGAAGTCTCTAGAGGGCATGCAGGGCAGGACCGTCTAATGGAGAGCCACCATCGATTGGCGCGAAGCGTACAAGAAAAATTTGCGCTTTGCAACCAACCGCCTCCCCTTCCCCCACCCCCCCCCCCACCCCCAAGTCCCGGAAATGACATTTCCCGGCCGTCCTAAGCTGCATAAATCCTGCCGTAAAATAGGGATATTATGTTTGCAATTTCTCAATTAACTAGAAAAACATCAATCTATGGAAATGGTAATGATTTGATATTGTCTTGAAATGTTTCTACTTGTTAAGTGGCGTTCGGAGTACGCTCAGCGCTAACATTTAAAAACATCGTGCGATCGGCTGGGACAAAAATGTTGAGATTGCATGCATCTACTGTCTAAGCGGAGCGGTGTCGCCATCGGTTGGCGTGGAGTGCACAGAACTTTTTTGGGGCCGGAAACACCTCCTGGATCACCGAAATAACATTTTCAAACCCTTTTTTTTTCGTTTTGCTCCTTACACACCTGACCCCTACAAATAATACAACTTAGGGAGAGGGTCTAAATATAATTAGAGGCACGCACACCCAATGCCCCATCCCACCTCTTGGAGGCACCAGTGATGATTAGGAATTTTGGAGTAAGGGAGAGGAATGGCGGGGCCTATAAACAATTTCACGCAATTTGGTCAAGAAAAAGTAACCACGTAGACGTTAACAAAGGACTTGCATGGCAGTCCCTACCCACCAGATTGAAAAGTATTTGTAAGAGGTGAGTGGGGGGGGGGGGGGGAGGGGCAGATAAGAATGGACCATACATAACAGCTAATCTCATAGCACACAAAGGTCTTCCACGGGGTAGACTGGGACGGCTACCCTTGGAAGCCTTCCAGTGTCGAATGGCTACATGTTCAATTGCAGTGACACCACATAAGTAGGCAAGTGCTAGTGCTGCATAGTATCACGGTTCTAGGAAGCTTTAGACTGCAAGGGAATGCGCACTACGCATTAGAATTCTGAATTTACGCATTAGAATTACTATGCATTAGAATTCTGAAATTGACAATGTGTTTTAGCATTATTCCTCGTTGTGCTTGAAACGGCGGCAACGTCACAATTTCAGTGTCGCCATAATCTGCGTCGTGCACTTTTCATTCAAGTGTTAGGCTAGAAATGAAGAACAAAAGAGTGTTGGTTATCGTTATTGGTTCAATGGTTGCCTATGGAACAGTAAACATTCATCCATACCAGGGACTCTATGACAGGAACTCAACACCCTACAAGTGGTATCAGTGATGTATAGATGTACTTTCCTCGTCCCAGTTTTTTTCATTCATTCGATAAGTATATGCTACCATCTGTCTCGTGATAAGTATATATGTACTAGTCTAACTTCTGTCTGACTTTGTTCTTTCTAGCGTGTTATCAGATAATTAAAGTTTAATCAACGAATCAATGAAATGGGCGAATGGGAGTTGAGGATTCTTTCCAAGTATGTACATACGGGTTCTCCCTGCTGTAACTTACTGGTAGTGAATCATGTACTCTGAGAGATTCCTAGGTCACAGTTCATAACTACGATACGGTTTGTTGCTTGATAAGAGAAGCCAAGATCACCAAAACACCATGTAGCAGAATCAGGGAACTAAAACGGATAAGGTTCCAAACTTTAGGAAGGACAAATGTGTCTGCTTGGCAGCATTGTGACAACTACTCGCTATACACCTACGATACAGGAGCAGCGCGGTTAGGGGATGTTTACGGGTGGACTTCTGGCGTTAAGAAGCTAAAGCGGGACAGGGAACAGAGCATATTAAGAGTAGGCGAACATGCATCCCTGCCACAGAGATAAACATAAATAATACGCGGTAATCTCGACGTCGGGTGCAACTAGTGCAACTTGAACCTTCTGTATATTGACTTTATATTGAGCACTATTTGCCCTAACTGGGGCATGCAGGTGAACTGTCAATAACAATAAAAGAAAATGAAAATACATAAAGACACAACTTATAACATAGTACACTCTCAGTGGAGACATATATTAACAGATCATGCCGGTAACGTCTTGGTGGGTCTGCATGTGGCACTCCCTCATGTTCGGACTGACACACGTATCTGGGTAATGTAGGCCGCCCTCTGCTGCCGCTCTGTGGGTTCCTGGCTGATGTTTGGGGTCATGACCTCTCTGGGGGTTGTCCTCAGTCCCAGGCCCAAGGTAGCTTTAACACTGGCCTAGCCCCCTCCTCAGTGCCCTAGGGTAACCTCCTCGGCGGAGTCTTCCGGCAACCAACCAACCTGACCTACCGCCCAAAAAGGACCTGAATAATCAAATTGATTACACAATGAAAACAGAGTGGAACACTTCTTTTCTCAACTCGAGAAGGTCTCCTCCAATGGAAATAATTATGTTTGAAGATAATATGGTGCTGCCTCTGGATGCGTTGGCGGATAAGTGACCATTTCATTCATTAACATTCTAACTAGTTGACCCATTTTGTAATATTAAAGCAGAAGAACAAAAAAAAAAGGAGTCAAGTAGGAAAAGTGAAAGGAAGAATACACAAACAGGATTGGAATCCTGTTTACTTAAGCTATAACAACAATGGCCGGTGCGGTTCACCCTTGCGGCATGGCCGACTGTCACATCTCGGTAGCCTTTACAGCTTCTGCCGTAGACTGCATGCATCACATCAATGCATGTCATAACCATAGGTAGTAAAGTAAAATTACAACATGAAAAAAAAAACATAATTACAACATTACACTTTTGCCAGTGAGTAAGGTGGTCAGTCCTACCGATAGCTCTGACAGCTACTCAATGGGGGTATCACTCCATACCCGCAATTCTTACTTGTGACATGAGTCTTATCTCATTAATGACCATAACTTTCATGATTAGGGAAAACATGAATAACCTGAGCAGTGGTTCATAAAGATACAACATTTAGCATTACTAGCTAAATAACAGGAGGCTCAGAGATAAATACTCAATCACACACTTGTCCCTCTGAATTCAAAGCGACTGTTTAGTGCCCTAAATTTGTAAATAACGTAAGTGCAGTTGACTGGTTGTACACAATGCCAAAGGAGGGCACGTTACCATCGTAATTACCAAGAGTTCCACGTGAACGAGGATACGGAGTGTAAACTGCTACGTAGCACTGACCAAAGGTCATAAGTCTATGGGACGGTAAACATATTGAATGGCATGCCCATATATAGCCTGACAATCTGCTGCTACATGCACATTATTGACACAATTACTCGGAGGCAAATTAAAAAATAAGCAAAGGCCTCAAGTAAATATCACGTGACACCTAACAATTCTCAGAAACATGAACTCCGTTGCTTAATAGCAATTCGATGGCAAAAAATTGAGCGTTATATCAAATCTTAGTGACCAAATAAACTGGATACGGTCAACGAACACACATTCATGTGGGGTTCTAGGGGGATAAGAGGAAGGGTACAGTATGTGCCTGACTATTATGAGGTGCCTACACGTTAGGGATTATTCAGAAGACAGAAGATACATTAAAATACAGCCACGCTACTGGCAAAATGCAAGTTTGAGTTACAGAATAAATTCTGTCTCCAAATTAAACATGAATACACAATATAGGTCAGCAAATAGGGGATCGGAATTAAATTAGTTACACTAACAGTTAGGTTGTACTAACATTTGCTCAACATATGAAGCAATAACAAGAAGCATGAGTATCTTACCTGAATAATCGAAATGATTACGCAGTGAAAACAGGGTGGACCACTTCTTTTCTCAACTCGAGAAGGTCTCCTCCAATGGAAATAATTATGTTTGAAGATAATATGGTGCTGCCTCGGGATGCGTTGGCAGATGAGTGATGCATCCATAGGACGAGGATAGGTTTTCAAAGTCTCGATTTTTTAACTCAACCCTTAGATCTGAGGGGAGGTTAATGACCATGAACAGAGAGGTGTTTCTGTGCCATCACGGCTGAGAGAAGATGTTTACTTTTTTCTTACAAGTGGCCATAGTGGTTCCACCACGGACAGTGGCGGCGCCAGAATGTCAGACTTGGGGGGCAAACTGAGGGCAGAGGAAAATGTTGGGGAGACAAAGATTCTCGCGCGCAGCGCGAAACCGAGCGCGAAACGCGAGGCCTTGCGGATGGTGTCCAGGGGCCCGCTCTAGGGCCCCTGGTGGGGTCCAGGGACAAAGCCCCCGGAAGCTCTGAGGTTTTAGCATATCTCTGGGTGGGAAATTAAGCCCCGAGAGAGGTATATTATTTATTTTTATATTATTTATTTTTTCGGTTGACCGTACTTCAAGGTTCCCAACTTTTTTCTTTGGGAGTACCATTTCACATTTACGCGGTACCACCGAGTACACACACACACGCCCACACACACACACATATAGGCTACATACACTTCCATTCCAATCCTATATTTAGGAAAACAACCACCTACCCGCCCTTCCCTTATGCTGGACGGTACACATTCCAGAGAAAATTGGTCTGACCAGGCTGACCTACTGTTGAAGTGGCTACGGGCATGATATTAAAACTGGCAGCCTGTGTAACATAAATTAGGCATTTATCAATCATGGTTCCCCGGAAACTGTTCTTATTCATTCCAATGCCAATACATAGTTTTGTGATTAAATTAATTTTGGATGAGTACAAGATCTGATTGGGAAGGGTGAGAGCAACTGGGGGGGGGGGGTGTTGTTCAGATTCGAATACAATGATAACTAGTACTCGAAAATAGCAGAGTAAGTACAGCTTAGAAGGTAGTAAAGTACGGCAAGTGTCCCAATACACCAAACATGCACAGTATATAGAGACCAGAATACAAGATACAGTATGATACTGAATATGAACTACATGTATTCACAAGCTAAAATCCACAGTATGTCCACTCCTCAAGAGAGCCAAAAACAGATTAAAAACCAGTCCTCAAAATTGTGAGAAAAATAACTAGATCCTTGCAGCAGTGAAACTTTCAACTGATAAAAGATCAAAAGTTCAAGTCATTAACATACCAATTGTTCTTATCAGGAGCAGCCTCTCTGCCACGGTCCTTCTGAGTTCAAAAGGTTACATTTACTACAGGTTAAAGCAATACAACATGCATACAGAGATAACTATACAGTAGGGTGACAGTTGAGTGCCTTTTTCCAACAGGGGGGGGGGGGGGCGGGGGGAACGGGGGGGGGGGCAAGGAAACAATCTGGAGGGGCAAATGCCCCCTCATGCCCCCGGTAGCGCCGCCACTGACCACGGATCATTCATGAGGGGCCTCAGGAGTGATTTGAAGGGAGAAAACAGGAAGTGCAGATATGACCACATTGTAGGTAATGGATTAAGAGATGACATGAGGAACAAAGAGAGGAGAGGAGGATGAGGATGACTCAGTGGGGTCAGAGGAAGACTCTTTGTCTACATCTGCCAAATGTGTTTACTGGAAAGAGTAAACATTTGTTGTGTAACTTGGGGGTCAGTGTCCTACTAGTCAGATGACTGACCATCAATTCTTGGAAGGCTGCAAGGGTGATTCACATGTAGAGGGGCAGAGAAACAAAATAGTAGCGGGACAAAGGAACAAAATAGTAGCAAGGGCTAAAATAGCACTGTGCTACAGTATCTTCCGATTGACTATTGGGTCATAGGGTAGACGCTGATGGCCTCCATACTCTTCCAGACAAAGTTCAATTAAGCCATGACATCCATGCCCCAGTTCCAACTAATATGACTAAACTGAAATCGTTCTAGAGGGTTATTACCGTAAGCCTATTCTGGTAAATACATGCCTAAATTATCGCCAAGCTTAGCCCAATTTTATTAACTGCTCAATAGAAGGTCATTTTTTGGACATGGGCAAAGAAAGAAAGAAAGAAATGCTAATCTTAGGAGACCTCGTAGTTGCGCGCACAGGTGCTCATGAAATTGTACTCAATTTTCCGGGAGCACCCTTACATTACCAGCCTGTTCTGTAGCCTAGGCTAGAGGCTCTTTCTTCCTCCCGTGAACTCACCGGTTTAATACCCTCAATGGCATGGTGCTAGTATAAATCAAGACAGGCAGCATCGGAAGTTACTTTCAAATTGTTTTTTTTTTTTCCAAAGTTAACATCACCTCACCGAGAAACTAAAATTAGCAACTTGTATGTATTAAGGTCTCAAGTTTAGATCCTATACTATGGGAGGATCTTCTCGGGTTTAAACTGACTCTGATAAATATCTCAGGGGGGTCACTTTTTTTTCTACATAGGTTTGTCTGTGGATAAGTAGTTTTCTAGCCTCTCTGTTGTCCACTTTCAAAGTTTTATTTTAAACATGTTTATACTTATTGGCATTCCTCGACTCCTCGTGAACGATACACTTTAAGGTCGGCATGTTCTTGATTCTTCAATATTTTCTTTCACATACATTCAGAACCTCATCAACGACCACGAGTACCTCGGACCGTCAAAAGTCAGCGCCATATTTGCCGAACATTGCCAAGACAAGAGTGCGTGTATACTGGACTGTGGCGCTGGTACTGGTTTAGTAGGACAAGAGGTACGCCTTAAAAAAAATGACGAACATAGTAATAAATAGAAAAAAAATGAGAGATTAAAATAAATCTATTATCAGCTTTAAATGGAACGTCCACATGTCTGAGGCTTTAGAGAGTGTTCTCCCTTAGATTGATATTAATCACATTTTGCAATATTGTAATTTCTTTGGTCTCAGCTTCAAGCCCGTGGGTTCACCAACATTGTTGGCTTGGATATATCCCAGAAGAGCCTCGATGTAGCTGCTGAAAAGGGGATTTATAAGAAGCTAGTTTGCGCAGAAGTCGGGGAAGAGAACATGCCTTTCGGTGACGGTAGGTTATGTAAAACATGCAATTAGGGAAGTCCGTATCGCACCGCACAGTGGTCAGATACTCATTAAAGGAGTTACGAGACTGTGAATCGCCTTCGAAGCTGGAATACGAGTTGTACTGGCAATCGCCCGGTCATCTGTCTTTGTTCTTCATCAGTTTTTCAGAGAGGAGAAAGTAGGGAAAAATTCCACCCGTCAAAAATGTGAGCTTAAGCAATGTTTTTCTTGTATAGTGGCTATGACATATTCCTCGAATTTGAATTTCACTGATAAATTTTCAACTCATATTCTAGCTTTTAAAGCGACTTTGTCTTGACGTCACTCCTTGATTAGATGTAGGTGCATTTCTTGAAATAGTTACTGTCTCACTCTTGGTGAACTTTGTACCATTCACTAGGCTGAATTCACTGCATCTATGTAATCCAGTAATCAATCCAGTTGAGCAACTTACTCAACTATACTCTCATATACCCTGTTCCAGATGCTTTCGACGGTCTTGTTTGCTGTGGTTGTATGGTACCATCTCACATGAGCCCGAGTTGCTTCAGAGACTGGGTCAGGGTCGTAAAACCAGGTAAACAAACTACATTGAGAGAGCTCCAGTTATACTGGTACTTGTAAAATACGTATATGTTTTGTGTTTTGTTGTATTGTGGACGTTATTCCTATCAAGGAAGAGATGCAAAGAATGAATGAATTGAGCATAAGGGGATGAATACTTCATTATGATTCTTGTGTCAACTCAACTCATCTCATATGTATTACCAAGTATACTATTCTTCAAAAGTTGATTTTTTTCTCTCATTAATTGAGAAATTTGCGGACATGAGGTCCCTGTTTTGCTGAGTGCGATCTGCTTAGAAAACCTGTAAATGAGAGGTTTCTTTGGAACAGGCGGGGGGGGGGGGGGTTGGGGGGGTTGGGAGCTGATGTGAAGTCAAAAGTTTTCCTTTATGCTCCCCATCAATTGATGATGGCCATCCACTGAACTAGTCTGGCTAGCCCTCAGCCCACTTTTCCTTCCCCAATATTTTTTGTCCGTAGCGAGAAGCCTGCAGGGGGCAAACCTTTGGCTTGAGACTAAAGACTCATGAAAAGGACCAACGATCCCCATACAGGCCTTCTTGTTCTTCTTTCTTAGAAGAGTAATTAACTTCAGCCGATGAAAGGAATTTTGTAAGATAGGAATGATATTAGCTGACATACATCGCGTTGAAAATCGTATCGTATATCACTGTTAGTTAAGGTTATCTTCCGCTATATGCATATAAGAGATGATTCGTGCATATACATTGCATAACAACACCCATACTGCAATTCCCACTGCACTTCCTCTGTCCGTGTAGATACAGCACCTTTAAGTGACCACCCCCCCCCCCCCCTCCCTCCTTCCACCCTTCTACGTATTTTGGCCCTGTCATCTCTGTTTTGTCAAATTATCCAACAGGAACCACAACAGCAACTCAGATTGGGGGGTTGGTAATGCTGGGTTACGTAATGCATAATACCCATACCGCCTTAACTGCTGTCCTAATTTAAGTCCAAGCATTTACTAAGTGGTGTTTTTGTTTTACAGGTGGTATCATTGCGCTGGTGATGAGGCGGCGTTACGTTGAACCCGTAGATGGTGAGGAGACTCTTTCCGATGAATCTTACAAGAATGAGTTTGACGCCGTCATCGAGGAACTCAACGCCGGCAAACGTTGGCAGCTGACAAAAATTCGTTTTCCTGGTTATTTGAAAGGTTCCGCTGGTCTAGCGATAGTCGCAAAGGTCACATGATGTTTTCCAGTTAAAAGGCCCTCAGACGTGATTAGAACAAACGTGTAGAGGCTTATTTCACATATATTTCTCGGAAGCACGTGATGTAGTGCATATCATATCCATATCATGTGCACATCTCGATCTTGATTATAGAAACAATTTAAATATCCTACAGAAAAAAAAAAGATAACCATGAAAAGAGTAAGGATAAACGAAAAAAGAAAAGGACAAAAAAGTTACTATTTTTGTTAGTCTACCAAAGCCCTCTTCTCGAACCATAGACTCGAGAGACATCTGGTTGTGTCATTTGCAAACGATTCGAAAATAATGAAAAAACGAACCCAATGTTCTTCACAGGTGACATCTATTAACTCATAAAACTTTATAAAACTGCTAGGGTACATTAAGTAATGCCATATGTTGAACAGTTATTGCATTAATAAATACATTGTATCAAGAAAGATGCATAAACAATATAAACATATGTCTAAGAGATCTAACTTTGGCTTTATGTCGAGTGATATGTAGTTAGGTATTCATTGAAGTGGTTCCACGAAACAGTGAGCACTAGATCGTTCATGAAAGCTACATGCGACTATAACAGCACTCACTGGCAAATCTGCTCACTGGGGGTCGATTGGAGGGGGGGGGGGGAGGGTGGGAGTCGGTACGGGGGACATATCCCCACTTTTTTGAGTGGAGGGGACACTAACAAATATGTCCTAACTAAAAAAGTAACTAACTAAACTATTCTTAGTGGAAGTGTAAATCTCCAAGCTATGTTCTACAACTTAATGGACCTTAGCACAGCTTAACTGAAAATTTCAGTGTCACAGAGAGTCTGGAAAGTGCCATTTCCTGCAGTATGAGTGGCATTTTATATAAAAAAAAAAGAAGTTATACTGCCTGCTCGCACTGCAACCTTTCCGTGCGGGCCCTGTCAACTCCCAATGGAAAAATCGGGTTACGTCACTGATAGGAGAGGACTTCAGTTCAGATGTCCCTGACCCCTTTTCGAAATCGAATCCGCACTCATATGGCAGCACTGCTTAATCAGCGTCACTAGCTTTAGTGCACTTTGAGGTGTTTTCCTTGACAGATTTTTTAATTGTACAGTTCATGGAACGACTGTATCACGTTCAAGTTAAGCGGCATTTTCTATGGTTTTTTCCAATATAGCTGTTACTTTAGAAAATGACTTACACCCTCATCTGCTCATGTTTTGAAACGTTTGAACGATCTATTGAAGTAAATTTTTATGTGTCATTAATTATGTTCAACAAATTGTACAGGTGAACTCTCCCTAAAATACATCAAATATACTCGGGAAAAGAACGACAAACTACACAGTTACGTTTTACTAATCGAAGCCCTCGCCTCGATTCTTGGATTTACTCAGCTCGTCGTATGAATTTTTTTCTGATTTCCATCTGCGTTGCTACCTACAAATAGTTGCGTTATACGTTCTTGTGCACACACGTGAAATGTAGATTCACCGAGAATGTGAACAGTGACGCAGACATTTCTGTTGCTTTATTAAGTGCTAATCGCCATTTTAACCTGCTTGCAAAACCTTTTGAATTTTATCTTAGTGTGTAACCATGGAAGTACTACCTCCGAGGTAGTACTTCCATGGTGTAACACAGGGTACGTTTCGACATTTCAACGACTTTCACTCAAGGAAAAGCTGAAGGATTTGTTTGATTGTTTCAAGTCGTTTCCATCTTCCTAGATTCACTCAGTCCATGCTAGCTTCAAACCGGTACTGACAGTCAGCACAATTAGCCTGGTAGTCGCGTAGTTACGGTACTGTTGTAAATATCACATATGTATACCGTACCACCACACCATCACAAGTGTTATATCGTGGTCTTCCCTCCGTTCCCTTTACTACTTGAAGAAATAGTCCTATCTTTACGGACAGAATAGTTGCTGGTGGAGTATATTAGGCTTAGAATTACTTTCGCCTACAGTTTTAAACGAGTTTGTAGGTTAATTTAAATGCAGGCATTACTTGGCATGTGTGAGTTTTCTTCCATTGTAGTGGTGTTTCGTGCGAGTTGTGGAGCCATGTATACGTGGCTGTACGTGCGTGCCGTTATACCATCTAGATCAGGCCTACTTGTGTTACAGTTTATTGATCTCACTGTAGCTCGTAGCCGGCCTATGCCGTACGATTTACAGGGCTGATCTGCAATTAGATGTGCAGCGTACGTCTCCACAGTCCCAATGGGCTTCGATGTACTTGCCTGCAAGTTCAATTCTTCTAGTTTTCTTCGGAATTGAAGACTTTCAGTAGGTTGAGGTACAGTCAACGGATAAGATAACGAAGTCGCCCGGATGGAAAAATTGCGCAATACTAACTGCGGAGTTCCAACTGAAACTTGGTTTTTCCTTGCGAACAGGCCCTTGCTTTGCCGGTACCCAAGTGACCCGAAATATGATACAGTTGTGGATTTGGAGTAATAATAGTCAGGCTATTAGCCAAGGTTGTGGACATTGAATGCTACCGTGGCTCGAAAAGGACATTTCGAGTTTTTGATGTGTAATTGTAGTATGCTGATAGCAGTTTTCAGCAAGTGCGCAGGGTTGTACTGAATTGCATGTGATAACTAGTGATTTTTGTAGAAAATTTGTTAATATTTTCCGATCAGTTTTCTTTTTTTTTCTTTTTTCTTCGTAAACGGCTGTTCTTAATAGAGAGGACCTTATCCTCCCTCCACACCCAGGCCTATTTGAGCAATCTTAAAAGACAATGTACCGTTCCTTTGAGCGACCGTATCATAAATGAATATTAGCTCAGCGTAGTCCTACCAAAGCCGGAGGAGTGAGAAACTTGAGAGTGTTTATTTCCTTGAAAATTAGACTGAGACAGGTTGGAATGTGAAGACTGGTCTCGGATGAGGGAGTTGCACAATAAAAGACTGCTAGTTGTCTCCTTACCCTCAGAGCTCATTACATGAGACAAGATCGCTTATACACGCATGATCACGTATGTGCCTTACCCGGTTGAAGCTAGCGAACAACAGCACTAGGCCTACCACCGAACCATATCAAAGAACCGGTAAAGAAGCACAGAAAAGTGAAACTGCCATTTGTAAGGGAATTTTGAAGTAATGGATTTCCAATCACAGGTGTGAATTTCAAGCCAGGTTTTGGCTAGGTTGTTAATGTCACATTTCTTTTGCAATCTAAACATGTCCACGTCTTAATAGCTAATAGCCTACGTCACTCCCCGGTACACGGATCAAGTCAATTTTAAGATCACCACAGCGCATCACTGATATACTTTTTGAAACACTCCAGTTTGTAACAAATAAGGACCCGGCCCCTCACCTCTCATCAATGCATTACCAGTATTCTTTTCCGAAATTGAAGTCACAAACCTCACAGCAAATTCACCATCTGCAAAACTACCTGTCTTAACTCACATATCAGAATTGTTAAAGGGGTGTAACGAAGCACCGCCTCTATTCTCGAGTAGGCTATATGAATGCCTTGCAGTCTGCCGGGAACACATTTTATGGCACAGACGTGACTAGGATAGACCAGGGAGGTGTTATTAGATGGAGATCTGTCTAAAACTTAAATTTATGCTAATCCAATTAGATTGACCTCAGAGTAGACACTTAATCCTTTAATTGGGGATTATTGAACTAAAGAGCGTTGAAAACCTTTGCCTTATATCAAGGAAACCTCATCTGCTCATTCATACCTACAGCGACCCCAACAAATAGGATTAATTAAAGGAATGCTTTATTGTCTAACTAGTTGCCGACAGTCAAGTACGAAACACTGTTCTGACATTTCAAACGACTGTTTATTGCCAAGAAACCTAATGATGCTGGCTATAAACTAATGCTCGTGATCTATGCAAATGAGCAAAAGAAGTATAAGACTAAACTTTGCGGTCGGTTTTTGACTTATTTTCGCATTCGCTCGTATGATCTAGAAGACACCCGCATTTTGAGCAAGTTGTAGGGTACTAGACAAGTATGTTGTCTAATAACACCTCCCTGGATAGACAAGTTACTCATTTCACTATCGAACCTGTACCGTGGCTCTGAAGGGACATTTGAGATTTCGACTTCGATACTGCGACCTTTTCGTTTCGAGGTCTCATTGTTTTTATGTTTCGACTTTTTCCTTTGGTGTCTCGACTTTTTGCACGCGTCACTCTAGCACACATATCATGCATACGCGGGCTTGCATGTACTCCGACGGGACCAGGGAGCTTGTTGCTGTTTGTCAAATAGCAACTCCCTGCCCTGACACCGTTCCGCCCGAGGAGTGGAGGCTAAATGACAAGAGAGTGGCCGTGAGGTGAATTTACAACAAAATCCATGGCCTTGGCCACATGACTGTGTTTTTTTTCTTTAAATGAATGGAATAATGAATTAACTCAAGTAATCACAAAATCCGAACCCAGTAATTTATATCCTTCGGAAGGTACATTAAACACTTACCAAATATTGAAGGCCACCCCATGGACTTCCACATGTTCAGAAAGAAAGTATATAAGTTTGATTAAGATTACTTTCTGCTTCGTATTATCCTAAGACAAAAAAAGATCATTTTGCCTATCATGCCATGAGAAACGCAAAAAGTCGTAAGACAGAAACATCGAAATTTCGAACCATCGAAATATTGAAACAATAATCTCGAAACATTGAAATATAGAAACATCAAAACATTGAAATGTCGAAACAGAGACTCGAAACATAGACACATCGAAATATCGAAATATCGAAACGTGAAAGTCGAAATCTCGAAACGTCCCTTCCGGGCCACGGTAAACCTGTTGGAGTGAAGAGCTCAGCAAGCACATGGTTATATAAACACTGCCTGTGTGTATACGCCGTGTATATTTATAGGAACAAACGCACACCATCCAAAATGGCAGAAGTGACCAAAACACGTGGACAGAGTACCGATCCGTCTTTGGAGGACATTTTATGGTGTACGAGAAACCCAGAAAACGTCGAATCCGGGACCATAAAAGCAATGTACGACAGATGGGTGGGAACTTACGACGAGGTGAGAACAGTTAAATTTGGTGTCTCCATTAAGTAACATACCATTAGTACTGCTCAAGTTCAGTCTGTGCAGATATATAGCCCTAGATTATCTTCAAAGTCTTCCACTGATTTTTTCCAGGGTCGTAGCTACTGGGGAATGAGAGGAGGGTGGAGACATCGCCCTTTCCGGCTCACAGCAATATATTTGTGTGGTTTAAAAAGTGGTAATGGTAGCCGCAAATCAGCAACTCCTATGCGCCTGTATTTCTTACGGTACGATCTGTACCCCCCCGACCTCCCTTGATAATTAGAATTTTGCAATGTTCTTATAGTAAAAGCAATGTCTATTCGGAACATGTTTCTTTTCGATATCCCCTTACATGGGCGTCCATCCTGAGGGACGGGGGATATATGTTCTCGATCAACTGGCTCAGTTGTTCCATTCGCCCGTTCCAACATTTTTGTAGGAGGGGGACATAATATCAAATGTCCCCCCCCCCCCTTCCTCCACACTGATTTTGTAAATAGAAAAGTTTTGGCTCACTTTTTGAATGGTAGGGGGACATTGTAAAAATATCGCCCACAGTTTAAGTGAATGGCTAATGTACTCGCTGACTGCCTCATCATTTAGTTTCGGTGTTCATGTACCAAGGTCCCGGCCAGCTAGACATCCGAAATGCTAACATCCTCAGTGAGTTTCTTTTCGTGTTATGTCATTGAACAAAAGAAGAGAAGGGAATGACGCACGTTCCCTCCCCATCAATACATCAACAAGAATTTCAAATTACCCGAAAAAAAAAGAGAACCTAGGTGAAAATTATGTTTGTGAACGTGTATTTGAATGAATTGTCGGTATACACTCAGAGGCGTCGCGAACGAGCATAAATAAGTCGGAGCCACGATAGTCGGAAAATCTAAAAAAGCCCGTTAGAATTTTCCATTTTTCAGTCTATTAGTCTATTCAATTCATGTGAACTTTTCATATTTCAGTCTAGGAGTGAGGATAGTCAGAAAGTCTGACATACCAGTTGGAACTTTACTTACCTCAATATAGCACATTTTATGACTTCAAAAGAAGACAAGTATTGCAATAGATTGCATCTAAGTTGGGGGGGGGGGGGGGGGGTGGACACCTCTTCCCTTACAACCCTCTCACAGATCTAGACCAACCATCACTCTTCTCATGCTTCCCCATCTATCAAAATACTATTGTATGGCATTTTTTCAATGTGGCTGTCATTTTCAAAAGTTATCGGTACAAGAACGAGTTCTACTTTGTCATGCAGTTATTGGCGATTGTAGCAAACTAATAAACACCTGTAGTGATAGTAAAAATATTGGAATAACGCTTCTGAAACCATAATTTCTCGGTGAAAAAGTAACTGGAATAGATGCAAAAAAGTACACCAGATTTTCTTCAAGATCACTTGCTAGTTGAGAATTTTTCAAAAAGAAAAGTACCTGTTATCGATAGAAAGTAAAATTTATTGAATAAACTTGTCAGAAATTTTAGATAAGAGCAATCCAAACAAGAGGGCAATCCACGGAGTTGCATATCTCATCGCCAACATGCGTTTACTTAAATACAGCGCATGCACATAGGGATTTGTAAATAGTTTACTGCAACCACATCCAGTGGCGTACCCAGGATGTTGTGTTCGGTATTTGCCAATATTATATACCACACAGGAATTTGTGGAGGGTGAGGCCGTAGCCTCTGGCGGAATTACTGCAATTGAAAGATCCGAGCGTAGCGCCACGGTCGGTTGGCGCGGAGCGTACAAGAAAGTTTTTGCTAGGGGGCCCGGGGGGGGGGGTGCTTTTCCCTGAATTTTGTGAAATCTGCAGATCTCCTGCAATCTGGAGCATTTAAGAAGACCTTAAAAGACCTTCCAAGGGGAGGGGGTGCAAACTCGTGAAGACTATCTAAGCGGAGCGCCACCATCGGTTGGCGCGGAGCGTACAAGAAAATTTTGGGTTTTACAAACCCCCAAGATGGCCGGAAATAGCCCTTCTCAAGTTTTTTCAGCTGCATGAACCCAGCCTTGAAATATAGATCTCATGTCTACAATTTCTCAATTACTGAGAAAATAATTAGTCTGTGAAAAATGAAGCAATGCCGAGATGAGCATTCAAAGAAACGTTTGGCTCTACAAACCACTTAGATAGATGAAAACTGCCCTTCCTGGGTGTTTAACATGCAGACATACATGCTCCCAACGCTGCATTCCACCCCTGCCTTGGTAGGCCTGCCGCATAAATTGAGGGAATTACTATTTATATCGCGGGGAAAAAAAGCGAAAATGAGGTCAAGCAGGGTCGCCCTGTTCGCCATACTTTCCCTGGCTGTGCCTTTGCTCCTGGGTATTTCTGGCGAGGTCCTAAAAAAAATACCACAATATGGCCGGGGGGGGGGGGGAGGCGATCGCCTCCATCGCCCCTCCTTGGCTACGCGCCTGAGTAGACACTGTGGTAGTCGTGGCGGTTTGAACAGGGCTTAAAATGCACCGACTGCACCCGACTACAATTGAACATATTTAATCGGGCCCAGCGACGGCTTACCACACAACTGAACTCTAGTCGTGGAACCGATCACACCGCCACGATTACAGCAGACGCCGTGGGTGGTCGCCGTCGTGTCGCAGCTTGTAGTGGCAGTGTGTCCCGGGCTTTTTATTGTATCTAGTTCAATGTTATCCACAGCCACAATGACATAACCATGAATGCGCGTTTTTTAGCTTATTATCTCATCACCCCACATAGTATATGTATTTATTGAAGATATATTGTGGTCAGTTTGGGCCTGTATACATTTTATGACATAAGTGGAGAGGTTTTATCTTCCTGCTGAAAGTGAACGATATGTCAAGATAAAAAAAAATATTTCATATCTGACCCTTCAAACACATGGCTGGAAAAAATGGACCTCCCTCAACTTGGAATGGGTCGTTCGAACGCTCCGACCCCCCTGGCTACGGGCCTGTATTCCCTCAAGTTTACCTATATACATAAAGTAGGCCTATATTGATACTAATCATGTCAATTTCCGCTTATTTCTAATATTTTCAGCAAGATATGCAGTATTTTAAAAAAAAATGGGGAATGTGAGGGGGGCCATGGCCCAATGCCCCCCCCCCCCCTGTGTACGCTAGTGACCACATCACACAGAGACGTAGTTCGGGGAACTGGTTGTAAATGAGTGGCAAACATTCTTCAAGCATAAACTGGTGGTAAGCATCTCAATACTGATATCTACTGTAATGTAGCAAACTTAAGGTTATATCCTGGTGCTACTAGGCTCAAGTAACGATAACTAATGGCTCAAAAGTATCTGTGCATATTACGCTACATGACACAATTATAACATTGGGTTATTCCATGTAGGTTAGGCTAAGTGGTTACAGTTAGGGGCAGGATATAAGAGCATCCCTCTATGGGTATTTGCACATAAGTCTCCTATTTACCTGTGCAGGGCCTGGTTCTGCTAAAATTATTGTTTGACTTACAAAAATGTTCTCATACTCATAAAAGACATTATCCACAGGGGCCAGTTCTGCTAAAGATGTTTTGGCTAAAGTTAGAAAGGTTGTGTCTAGTATTGACCCAGATGCTGGCTCAAAGTTTGTTACCAAACAATCATAGTTTCACCAGTTTACTATAAGAGTAATATACTGTATCTTCATTATTGTGTTCATAGGAACAACCTTGCAAAATTTTGTGTATAATGCATAATTAGCTCTCAAGATATGCAGTGGAAATGCAAATTTTGGGGCAAAATTGACTTTTTTCTAAAAAAAATCAGCAAATTTCACTCTCTTTAATACAAAAGTGATATACCTTGAATATTACATTCTCAAGTAAGTCCTTGCAAAATTTTGCATTAAATGCTCAAATACTTCTCAAGATATGCTGGAAATACCAATTTTGGGGCAAAATTGGCTTTTTTCTCAAAAATCAGCAAAATTCACTGGATTTATCATTATAGTAATATTGTGTTGAACAATATGTTCTCAGGTAAGTACTTACAAAACAGTAAGTTAATTGGTGTAGTAGTTCTCAAGATATGCTAGAAATACCAATTTTGGGGCAAAATTGGCCTTTTTTCTAAAAAATCAGCAAATTACACTCTCTTTACTACAAAGTGATATACCTTGAATATTTCATTCTCATCTAAATTTTTGCAAAATTTTACATTAAATGCTCAAATACTTCTCAAGATATGCTGGAAATACCAATTTTGGGGCAAAATTGGCTTTTTTTTTCTCAATAATCAGCAAATTTCACTCTCTTTACTACAAAAGTGATATACCTTGAATATTTCATTCTCATGTAAGTCCTTGCAAAATTTTGCATTAAATGCTCAAATATTTCTCAAGATATGCTGGAAATACAAATTTTGGGGCAAAATTGGCTTTTTTTTTTCTAAAAAATCAGCAAATTTGACTCGATTTACCATACAACTAATACATCTCGCACATATTGGCATCATGCACAACCCTACAAAGTTTCAACTTAATCGCTCATACGCTTTTCAAACTATTCAGGAAAAGCCACAATTTTGACAGGTCCGGACGCACACACACACCCACCCTCACACACACGCATACGCACACACGCACACGCATTGGCACGGACACGTTTTCATTTATACCACCCAACAGGACCCCCTGTACCCATGGCCACTTTACCCATGGGGTACAGGTGGGGTGTCGCTACTCACTTACTCCAAGCGTTTCCATGGCAACCATTCTCCCATGGGTGCACAGTACAATATATAACCCCACTAACCAAGTGACTACAATATCTCATCTAGCCCCTATAGGGCGATGAGATAGTAAGTGCTAATTTTGAACAGAATGATTTTTGGTTCCTTGCCTCAGCAAAGGAACCTATGCAGTCAGGTTGGCGCGTGCGTGTATGTGTGTGTGTGTGCATCTGTGACACTTGTTCAGGTACGCTCTAACTCAATAGGTCAGATGAAAGTCAAACTTGGTATGTAGGTTTGCCATATTGAGAAGGTGTGCCCTATTGTTTTTGGTGGAGGTCAAAGGTCATCTGGGGGAACTTGGGGCAAAAGTCTGTTTTGCTTGGGTACGCTGTAACTCAATAGGGGAAAGAAAGATGAAAGTCAAACTTTTTGTGTAGGTTTGCCATATTGAAAAGGTGTGCCCTATTGTTTTTGGTGGAGGTCAAAGGTCATCTGGGGGAACTGGAGGCAAAAGTCTGTTTTGCTTGGGTATGCTGTAACTCAATATGGGAAAGTCAAACTTGGTATGTAGGTTTGCCATATTGAGAAGGTGTGCCCTATTGTTTTTGTTGGCAGTCAAATGTCATCTGGGGGAACTGGGGGCAAACGCCTGAAAACCTTGATATACTACGGATGCTCATATGTTCCATCAGTCCCCCTCCAGTGCATCATGGAAGCACTGCTTGAGTTAGCAGTTTCTTGATCAAATATAAAAGCAGCAGTGCTGTTTGCAGTACTGTAGGTGGTCACACCAGACAAGTTTTGGCTGGATCAGTTTACCTCCTCGTGCCTGAGTGCTAATGTGTGCATTCATGTAAGTGTCTTTTCAGTTAGTGAGGTGGGCAGGTAACAATGAAAGAAAATAAGTCAGTTGGTGTTCGTACCAGTTAAAACTAGACTCCAGGAGTTCCCTCCAGGGTATGCTATCAGTTTGATGGACTTTAAAGGGGCATAGATGTGATAAGCCTTATTGCAATTTGCAGAGCCCCTTTTTGAAATGAGAGATTCACAGTTGTTTGTGTTTTGAAAAATGAATGGGATATTGCTGTATATTGCACAAATCAACATCATTGATTGAAATGACCTTTTTTAGTATTTATGAACTCATGCATATCATTTTACAGTATGTATATTTCAAGTACAAGGAACCATAGTGCCCGTAGGCTGTTGTGAAATCATGCAAAATACTTCTTCTCTTACAGATTGCATGTAACACTGTTGATGGTTGGTCACGTTAGTGCTATGGAAGTGGTTCCATGTTGGTGCATGTTTGTCGTGTTTGGGGTCCAATGTCTGAAATGGGCCGTTTTATAAAAGCATGAAAGATGTTTCTGTCTCTACAGATTTTGTGTTACAGGGAGGGTTCATGGTCAGAAAGGGGCCATATGGGCTGTTGTACAAAATAATGCAATACGCTCTCTTTTACTTCATAATTTACATTATACTCTCCATCTGTGCAAGGAACCACAGTGCCCGTGGGCTCTTGTTTTTCTTATTTTTTAATTGATAAATTGCAGACTTGAGAGCCCCAATTGAAGACTGGGTACAAGAAGCCCAGATCACCCGGAAAGTGCCATTTCGACCAGAGATACCAATAGAGTACCAATAACATCAGTCCACCAATTTGGTCAACTATAGGTTCCGGAAAATTGAACTGAAAGTTTCAAGGACGACGCCTACATGATGACTCAAAGAGATCCGTATTGTTTAGGTTACATTATTCCTACCATCGTGCAACTCCCTTCCAAAACTTAGGCTAGTATGGAAATGTTCGATTCCCTCCAACGTAACCCCTCACCAAACCATGGAATATACGCCTAATCATTGTCCCTGATTGGCTCACATATTGTTCTTGCAAATAATTATTCGCACGACCGTGTTGGCGCGCCGATAGACACTTCCTAACGGAAAATGATGATACACGTATAGGGTTACTACATTCATTAATCATTATGTACACAGGTACAAGTGGTTAGAGCCTAAACCTTCACACCAGTGGACTTCGTAGACCTGTATTGCACATATATGGCAGGCCCGTAGTGGCTAGGACAAAAGGATAATGAATTCGAAGGTAGTATGTAAAGTGATTTTACTCCTATAGGCGCTGAGAGGATTGATCTAATAAAATAGGATGATTTGTGCAGGTACCGGGGTTACTGATAAAACTGGAGGTACAGATAAAAGAAAAAAGTGATGAAGTAACGTCACCGAAACCTTATCAAAAATTTCTAGCATGCGCTAAAGAGGTGCTGGCGGAAAAGAAACGATGGATGAATGTAGAAGCAGAGGCGATAAGAGGATTTAATTACTAGGCGCACATGTTGAATACGTCATTGATAGGAAATGCTAGACAGTTGCCAGTTTGGGTGGTATGAGCTCTTGCCAGAAGGCAAAACCCCTTTCATCGCACAGCGAGAACAGGAACTTCTAATAGGAGTCCCGGCCACCCCTCCGTTGGCACGAACATTTGTTCCCCTTGCAGACGACCTAAAACCGTATTTCCCGTGTGTCCTAAGCTGCATTTTACCCTGCAATTGAAATCGGGATCTCATTTTTGTAATATCTCACCTAATAAGAAAAAAAAACATCAATCTGTGAAAAATTTTTGGCTGTAAACTTCTGCCACATCAACGAAAATTGCATTTTCGATATTGAGTTATCTGTTTATTCCAGGGTTCACTCTACTCAACGCAAAATATATCTAACTTAAATACGTTTCCAAGTAGGTTCGTTTTGGGGGAGGGGGCAAAATATGTTTGGAGGCCTGACGCCACCACTACCGAGGGGAAAAAATGGGGAAGGGGGTTTGGAGCAGCAAATGTTAAAGCCAGTATCTTGGGCTTAGGACATGTGTCTCTTCTTTTTACTTTATTAAGTCATAATTGCTTATCTCTTGAGAAACTGAATGGTGCAACTCCCAGTCCGATCCGACATTGTTTGGTTAAGTTACAGCACTTTAAAAAAAAAAATAAGGCGGCCATCTTGGATTTTTTCAATACCATCTGATGTGAATCTTCACGTTTTTAAATGTTGGACCAAAATTCATAGCTGCTGCATTTTTGGCAGAAAGTTGTCATGCTCTGGAACAAGTTGTTCCATTTTGGTCAGTTGATACATAATGGGGCGTAACATTCCCACACACTTGGAAGTCAGTGCATTGTACCGGCATATCTCTGTCATGTCATGCAGTGCATTGATTGTGCTTAAAGGAGAAAGAAAGTCAGGACTTTTGACAATGTTAAATGAAAGATTAACATTTAGAAAACACCATCACCAAATTTCGTTTAAATACTTTCCAAGATATTGCAATTTGAATGTTCATAAAAAGAAATAATCATGAAGCTACCATTTTGAGATTGTGGTGACATTACCGGACCGGACCAAATGTGATGGGAAAAAGCTTTTTCTTTTTACATTTCATTGACAATTTATTTTTAGCAGTTATGCATACATTCAAATCAGAGTAATGATTTGATTATTGCATCATACACCAATATTTCAACACAAAATGTGTACAAGTGTACGATAGATATGATTTATGGAAATTATAGGTAAAGAAAACGAAAGAAATACATCAAAAATCCTGCTTTCAGTGGTTATGTGACATCATTGTTCGACTTTTCTCAAAGTCGTTTATACGTTCAACTTATGCAAAAATGGCAGCACCTTTCTCTGAGTCTTAAAAATGTGTAACTTTGCATAGGAAACAACATCTCTGAGTGAAACTTTGGGAAGATGTCTGTCAAACACTTTCTACTTCACCGTGATAAATATATTCCCAGGGTGCCACTTTAAATCCAGTGTTTTGCCTCAGTCTGTGCCTAGGGTATATGTTTAGGGAATATGGGACCGTTAATGCATTTTTAATATTCACTTTCGAAATGTGAAAAAAAAGGGTTTAAATTAAAAACCTAGCTTGTTCTAATCTTCAACATGTCCTCCATGCCGTATTGACAAACAACATGAAGGTCATTTACCCATTCACAAAGTGGTTATTACCAGATACTACACAGGCCCAAAAGGTTGTGGATATTACCTACACATGAAAGTAATATTGGACAGCCATCTGCTCGATTAGAGATCAATAACGAGTCTAAAACTAAAAAAGTGAATGAACACGGTGACTCCTGGCAAATAACCATGAAAAATAAAGGACAACCAACATATCAGTGTCGGAGTTCAAATGCCTTACCCTTCTTGAGATAGGCCATGTCTACAAGGTTTAAAAGTATGACTTCCGCTGACCGCGTGTGACCTTCGACCAACGTATAAAAAGTGACAGGGACTCGTCAAGAACTTACAATGTTAACAGGATTTGAACGTCCAGCAACATGCAGTCACTGAGATATCATCCTTATGAGGTTTTTCAGATTAAAATCTCTGCAGTGGCAGCAAGTGACATCCATTTGACCTTGATGAAAGTCTCTAGGGATCGTGTCCGTAGCCTACAATGGAAAACATTACATCAAGTTTGAAGTTCTTGCAATTTCCTTTATTGAGATACCATGTTTACAGTTTATTTTTCAAACTATGACCTCAGCTGACCTCATTCAACCTTTGTCATCCCCTAAACTTGACAGAAATATCTACTTATCAAGAACGACTAATGCCCATCATTTGAAGTTCTACCAACATTCAATTGTTGAAATATCTTCCTTAATAAGTTTTTGGACTGGCCCTCTGGTGACCTTAATTGACCTTTGACCTTCCTAAAAAGAATAAGAATCATCGGCTCATAACCGACTTCGTATTCTCACGAACATTGAAATTCAAGCAACGTTTCTTCATTTAGGTACCGTAGGTACCGTGACAATGTTTTTAAACTATGACCACCACTGACCTCATGTAACCAAGCTTAACTCCGATGGTTAAGCTCTATACCAAGTCAATGACGTAAAACTCTCCCGTAGGGATGACACGAATGATGGTCACATACTGAGGCACCAGTGCAGACCAATTGGTAGAGCTTATACGTGAGCCTTGGACGATCACATAAGTGAGATATTCTCCTAATCAACTTACCTATATCCATGTCTTTGTATTGTTACTGTCGTGATAACTCCTCACCCCCTCCCCTTCTCCCTCATTACCCTTGTGATATCTCCGGGGGGGGGGAGGGGGTGATGAGGTGAGTGGTGTTGATAGATGATATCAATGATGAGACAGGATAAAAGAACAGGTCGTTCGTTGTGGCGCTATCTCTATAATATTCTGGCAATATCAAATTGGATTGTAGGTTCGTTAGCGAAGATATAAAAGTGGTGGCGGTATGCAAGTTTTACCAATACACAACATTTTACAACCCTCTGAACACTTCGAAGAAACGAGTAGGCGAATTGCCACTAACGGTCAACATGGTACAGGGTTATGATGACCCCGGGATGGTTTCCTGATACAGAATTTTCTAAATTAAGCAGAGTTTGTGGAAACGGCCTTGATATTCTCTGAACTGGTGTCATTATTGTCTAACTCGTACCACATAAGGTATCTGTTACTTTGCACTAACAGGACTCACAAGTTGTTGATGTTATTTTTTCATGAAATGTTGTTATTATTCCACAGCAGCGGTCCCCATTCTTTTGGACTCCACATACCCTTAATTTGTTCATCTCCTGGTACCCTTTCGCCCACCATAAGAAAAATGAAGAACCAGACCATAAACCACAATGACCTTAAAATGTCCCCTTACCCGCAACTAATTATTTTATAGCACTACCGTTTTTCTTTTTATTGCCTTGTAAGTTTCCCAGGTACCCCTTTTGGTGTTAGACGGTACCCCCAAGAGGCATCTATGGTTGGGAACCAAGACTTTAGCAGCCTGTGTTTCAGGTGGTATTGCATTTGTGGTTGAAAACCATGTATTTGTCATATTTGCCGTATACGTTACAACCCTACTGTGCGATCTTCTTTTATAACTTTACATGTTTCAGAACGTAATTAATGACCACCAGTACCTCGGTCCGTCCAAAGTCGGGGAAATATTTGCAGAAAATTGCCAAGACAAAGATGCCTGTGTACTTGACTGCGGTGCTGGCACTGGCTTAGTAGCGGAAAAGGTAAAGAGATCAGGAGTAACTCCGCCGCTGATGTAGCCATGGTGTGAAAAATCTAAACCAGGAAGAGATAATTATTCGGAAAGAGAAGACAGGGTAGTTATACTTTCATCTGTCTTCATGCAGTGAAGGATCTAGAGGGTGGGCCCAGTATGCCTGCCCCCTCCCCCTTCCTCTATATTGCAGCATAATAACAAAGAATTTGAGGAATAAGGAATTAAGATGGAGAAGGGAAAGCGACGAAAGACAGACATTACGATTTATGAGGTCAAGCAGGCGCAGTCACTGACTTATCAATTAGGCCTAAGTTATATATAATATTACGCAACGTTATTTATGATAACATTGAAAGATCTTTTATGATACTTACAGACTATAGCATCTCGAACTGGTGGGAATTGTTGTATGTGGTATCCCTCTCTCATAGTTTACTCGAGTCTATTCCATCGCGCACAATCACAAACTTTTAGGCCCTATTGGCTTTAGTGTGAATTTCTTGAAGTTATAACTAACGTATTCCTGTTGACTGAGCATCAAAACGTTTCTGTACAGAGCTGTCCACATTTTGCCAGTTCACTCATACTGTGACTGTCAGAAGAAATAAATTTGCATTTCCTTTGCTTTTAGGCCAAACTCTTGTTATTCTGAGTGTCATGATGGCATTTACTTCTTATTCACTAAACAGATCCATCCCTTTAAGTGATTGTCATTTGCTATGGCAGCAGTTCGCAATGAAGGATATAAACCTTTGGATTACCAACTTCAAAAATAAATCATACAATATATTTATAATTATATATGCAATATAATTATGTACAATATTATAATATACAATATAATTACAATACATTACAGTACAATAATTATAATACAATATAATATACAATACAATATACAATATAATTATATATACAATATATATATATATATAATTATACAATACTAGATATAATATTCATGATGAAAATACAAGGGAGGATGACAGAGCGCGCAATTAGTGAATGCCTGCTGTAGTTACAGCTATCCTACATAACCCCTTTAACTTGTCTCTCCACTTGTAATCATCTCTTGTCGTCTTCTTCTTTCTCTGTATAAATTAATCTTTTTTCCACTTGCGTGATTGCGTGAATTTGTGCCATTTGTTTTTTAGCAGACCCAGTGATTTGGCCACTTTTATTGTTGAGCCACCGGTATGTAAAGAATGACATCTTAGTCTATGGATCATGCACGTGCCGTTGATATGGGGCATTTTGGTGAATAGCCTTACGTTATACTAAGGACCACCAAAGGTTAATGTCTTAAAGGCTGTAATGCATCACCCCAGACAGTTCCAATTCTCCTAACCACCTGCTGTACCTCTAGCCCCTCCCTCAGCCTGTCTTACACGTGTACGCAGTGTAATATGAGCTGCTCTGCATCTTTCGAATTTGCTGGCAATCTAAGAGTACTGTAACTCAGAACCAGTTGAGAATTTTCCTTTCAGGGAGGTAAAAATATAGCTTAGGGTGATGCAATACAGCCTTTAATGTCTAAAAAATTTACAAGAACACTGGTGTAGGTTTTGGTCCCAGACTATACATTTTTCCTACACAAATACGGTATGAATATTTACAGTGCAATTTCAAAAACATATGACACCTTCCAACAGAAATAAGTTGATGTAGTATTCGTCTTTTTTACTTGAGAAGTAATATTTCGCCACACCTTATAATATTTTCCTCCTTTTCTTAGCCAGTGTAATTTTCTTCTGCCTTAGTTACTTTCTGTACTGTATTGACTGTTTTCTCTCGTTACTTGGCAATTGGACAAACAAGAGATATACTTAGGTGTCATGCTGGTATAGCTTGGTCCTTCCCTTGGTGCACAAAAACAGACATAATTCGGTGGCATTCAGTTTTGAACCTACCTCGATAAGAGGATAGATCTCCTTATCCGTGGTAGTGTGGAAACGTCCACAAAGTGAAAATTTTGGAGGCGCTCTTTTCTTTTATTCTCTACTGAACGCTTCTAAACAGCTTTGCCCTACCTTCTCACACTGGCCTGCTCAAAGGCCAAATTCTGAGGATGCTCTGCAAAATGTATCAAAACGATGAAGCTGCATTTGTTGTCCAATGATGTCAAAGGGCAGCAAACCGTCTGCAGAGATTGTTGGTAGAAATTGACTTATTATTTTGGCTGAAAACAAGTTTTCTCTCGACAGACAAGGCTTCAATTCATCTCTAAAGGATGATATGCCACCCTTTGTCTGCCGTTAACTTTTCAGGATCAGGATCAGTTATACTGTTCATACTCTCTCTGGAACGGACGTTTGTGGCTAACTATATATACAGAAGTTGAGAGGGTTGGAGAAAGCGATATGTACTTCGAAACGTCTGTTTTATCCATTCCACAGCAGTTTGGTATTCTCGGGCAAAACCAAAATTGTAAGAGGGGTAATCCAAGACCGGAAGATTACAAAGTAACACTTCGGGATGTCCATCAAATAAATGGACGTGACCAAAATTTCGACCGTGCAAACGTTGTCTGAATCTTGACACAGTTTAGGTCCTCACTCAACTTAATTTTCACAAATGATTTCTCTGAATCGACTTAAATTTATTTGGAGTTCGTCATGGAATGAAAGCGTCCTGTAACCGTCCTTTTCTTTCTTTACCCCCTCACTACTTTTGGTTTTGTCCTCCCATAAGTTTTTTTCTTCAAAAGATCGAGTTTATTCGCCCGCAATCGCACGAATCATCAACCTTGTTCGCACGTGCACAGAAGAAAAGCCTCCGTTACTTGCTTGAAATTGTTGTTTCAATAGATTCGGCAGTGTTAGCACTAATAAGCTTGCATATTCGCCAAAACTTGAGCGCGTGGATAGACAGTTAAAGTGATTACGTGTACACTGAAAAGACTATGATTACTATCTTATACTTATAAGATTATTATAAGATTGTTTGATCTTCACTTTTCTTCTTTTTTTTCAATGTACACACGAAGTTGTTCATAGATGGACTGCGTCTTTCAATGAACGAAAATGGCCATAACTACTTTGAAAAATAACCGGATTGTCAAAAGACAGTGAAAAACAGAAATCATACTTGAAAATGAACGGTTCTCACTATGAGTGCCTGTACACGATGACTAAGCAACAGTACAGGTCTCCTTGGTGTATCAAAATATCAAAAACATACTACTTAAGTCGTCGCTTCTTGGTTGGTATCAGGAATTGTAGTATTTGGTGAAAGGAAGCATTGTATGTACAAGTAACCGACAAACTGATCGCATCAATGCGGCATAACGGATACTGAGTTATTTTGACTAACTGAATATTCAAAACTACTTCCCAGTGGCCTGTTCGAACAAGCACACTGTTTATCTGAATGAAAACTGTCAAACACTACATTCTCATATTCTGCACTTTTTGTTGTTGTGATAGAAGAACTTGAAATCATATCGCAGAACTAACCACCTGAAATATTCTAGGAAAAAATAAAAAATTTATTTTCCCAAATTGTCTGAAGACTGAACGGTGCAATAATAAAAGCGCTACAAAATTTTGACATGAAATGAAGTGCAGCTTTTGTTCCGACACCTCTATAAGCTCCGACGCTCATATGTTGCTACACATCCATAGCATCACACACCATTTGGGGGAGGGGCGACTATGATGCTCGACGTAATTATAATGCATTGATCATATTAAACATGACACACATGGTTAAGAAGACTGAAATGTGATAGCGCCACCAAACAGTATGAGATATTACCGCATGTACGTACTTTGCTAATTTGTAAATGTGTGCGCTATTGGCCCGGAGAGAGCTCATACAATTGATATTGCATGCAATTGAGATTGCGAACCATTGGCTTTGGGGCCAAATCGACTTCTCCTTCAAGTTGTCCATGGGACCCAGAGGATCTCACTAAGCCGCTGCTGTTGGAATATAAGGGTGTCGGAACGCAGGTGTGTCGGAAAGTACGGCAGTCATCGAAATTTCAATGTTTTACTTTTTGCGCAGTCACGTTAACGTATGAGAGTCCATTTGCAAAAGGTTCGTGCCAAATAATGAGTCTTACTTGCACGAACTGAGTTCGTGTCGATAGACAGTGTCAATACGTCCGTGCACATGCGGGTAGACATGTTATCGTTTTGGGTGTCTATTTACCCGTGCACGTGCCAATAATCAGTCTTATTCCCACCAACTTGTTACTGAGTCCATGTACGTGCACATACTGATAACGATGACTAGTTAAAATCTCCTTCGTGCCAATACAGTAATTCGTTTTGTGCAAACGAGTTAGTTAGTGTGGATAGATTAACGAACTAATTTTTTTTCACCGACATGCTATAAATATCTTCCTTCTTCACATATCTGAAATTGGAAGCAGACTCATTAGAACATACATGTGCGGTGCATGGGTACAGGTTTTAAATTCAATCTATTTTCCCATGATAAGTGGATCCCATTTTACCAACTTTTTAATGCCATGAACGTTTTATTCCACGATGGCGACTGTATCTTGGGGAAATCTTTTCCAAGTAATTTTCAAATGCTTTAAAGTAGTCAATTTTAAGTCTTTTCATCCGTCTTGTCGCTTACTTTCAATTGACATCCGCGCCTCTCTGATTGGTTGTATCAACTTTGATCTCTGATTGGTCAGATGACGTTCGGGCAAATTATTGAAGTTTATGTTCGGGCGAATAGTCAGAACCTTTCCAAAAACTTAACCGTCACATTAATCGTCGTCATTCGAACCTACATTGTACGAATGATGTCGTTTTTTTCCAATCCACCCCACTTCTCGTCTTCCGTACTAGATCCAATAGTGAGAGAGTTTTCGTCTTGTGTTTATTGCTTTATTTTTTTATTTACTTATTTTTTTTTTTGGCACCGTGCAAATTTAGTATGGACTTGGACTGCCCGGAGATTTTTTGTTATACCTAACTGTTCTCTTTTTTTCAAATTGCATGTTTTTCACTTTTGATTCCTTGCCGAAGGCAGGCAATGAATTTAAGCGCTGGTGATGGCGGGTGAGTTTATGTTTGGGTGTGCGTGTGCCCTTGTTTTCGGGTGGGATCGAGGACCTGAAACAATAGATTTTAGGTCCTCTGTAGAAAATTCAATAGATTTCTACGTTCCTCTCAAGATTAACAATAGACAGTCTACTGTTAAGGTTAGGGTTGAGGAAGAAAAAACAAAAGAAAGCACAATGAGGTCCTCGGAATGAATGGAAAACAAAGTTGTGTGTGCGTGTGAGTGTGACACCTTGGCTTGTAAACGCGGTATCTCAATGAGGAAAAGTTACTTTACCTTCAAAGTTGGTATGTAGGCAGTACATTGTGAGTAGATGGTCCCTATTGTTTTCCAGGTAGGTCAGAGGTTATTTGAGGTCACCAGAGTCTGGAAACCTATTACGGAGGATACTGCTGCAACTGAAAGTTGTTGGAACTTCAAATGTAAAATATTGGTAGCATTTTTTAAAGTAGATGATCTCTGTCAAGTTTTGGTGAGGTCAAAGGTCATATTGGGTCAGTATAGGACATAGCCTGAAAATCTTGAAAACACGTTATTTCAGTGAGGAAATTTGTTGCTTGAACTTCCAAGATGGTATGTAGGTCCATTGTCAGTAGATTATCCTGATTCTTTTCCAGGTAGGTCGAAGGTCATTTTAGGTCACCACAGGAGAAACTCTGAAAACCCTATTAAGTAAGCTATCTCAGCTGCTGAATATTGCTGGAACTTCAAACTGTTAACCTTGGTTGCTCTTGATAATTAGATGATCTCTTTCAGGTTTAAGGGAGGTCAAAGGTCACACAAGGTCAGTAGAGATCATAGTTTACAGAAGGAAAAGTTGCTGGAACTTCAAACTTAGTGTATAGATTGGTCATCGTGAGAAGATGATCCCATTGTTTTTCATGGAGGTCAAAGGTCATATGAGGTCACCAGTGGTGAAGTTTGAAGACCTTGTAAGGAAGATATGTATCAGTGACTGATTTGTTGTAGACATGGTATCTCAAGGAGAGTAAGGTGAGTGAACTTCAAAATTGGTATGTTGGTTATCCTCTGTTCATCATAAATATCGGCAAGGAATCACAAAGGCCTTTACTTTCATTTTTGTTTTAATGTTTGTTACCACATATCCTGATTCTGGACTCTGGAAATTCTGGAAATTTTAACATGTATTTTGAATTTCTTGCCGTGGGCTTATAGCTTCACTCTCATGGGTTCACCAACATAGTTGGAATAGATTTGTCACAGAAGAGCCTGGATGTAGCTGCCCAAAAGGGGATATATAAGAGGCTAGTTTGCGCAGAGGTCGGGAAGGAGAAGATGCCTTTCCGAGATGGTAAGGAGAACATTAATTCACTTTGATTGTGTGAATATATATAGTTTGTTTGAGAATACCTTCAATTTGTTGGTAATAATGTCAATAATATAGATTCTCCAAAAATTGTATATTGTTTCTTTATTAAAACACACTAATCAAAAACATGTCTTACAAAGGGTGATAGATATCATCCAGTGACTGTCCTTCTAAAACTTTTACATAAAGACCTCACAACATCAAAGACGGTGTAGGGTTTGGTCAGATGTCGGACTTGTCACCTGATCTGTGCCCTCCATGCAGTGAAGTTATGGCATTCATTCTGCCCACAATACAGAAACAATGAACTAACAAATGCTCAATTGAGTATAGAAACCTTCTCAAATAACTGTGTTAGAAGTTAAAGCTGCAACGTGCATGTGACAGATTTTAATAAGAATCGCCTCATCATGTGAGTCAGACCCGACTGATGTTATGTCTCCTGATACCGCAGGAATATGATGATATGCAACGTACCTTACAATGGTAAAGGTCAATGTACACTGCAATGTCTGTTTGATTATGCATGTATTGTCTCTGTGAAGAGACTATTCTATAGATCGGATGGACAGATTGATAGATGGGCCGATAATTTGATAATATTAAATCTCCTGATGTCACAGGTATTATATGCATGATACATTGAAATGGTAGGTCAAAGTACACTGCAATGTGTTTGATTATCAATATTGTCTCTGGGAAGAGACTGTATTGTATAGATCGGATGAACAGATTGGATAGATAAATGTAAAGATAGATAGATAGATGAATTGATAAATGAAGGTTTCGAAAAGTAAGGAGGGAGATATGTTACACAAGGAGCAGAGACGCCAGTCTGGGATAAGATTGGGCACACATGGTTGGGCATATACGCTCTCAGAAAAGGAGAGGAGAGGGGTGAACTAATCCAATATTCCCCTCCTTGGGGGTCACCGGTGATGGACGAATAGGTAAATGGATAGACCGTCGAACGGACTGACGGATGGGTGGGGGGGGGGGGTGGATGCACACACCAGAATGCTAAAAGAATACTCCGACTCCTGTAACTTAGCCCTTTCTAAGAATATTCAGTCTTCTTCTGTGAGCTTCTTCAGCGGTATTCTTTGAAGTTTAATTTACCTTTATTTTCAGATGAATTTGGTGGTCTTGTCTCTAGTGGATGCATGGCACCATCACATATGCGTCCTAACTGCTTCAGAGACTGGGTTAGGGTGGTGAAGTCAGGTGAGGAAAAGTAAAAAAAAAAAAGAAGAGGTGATTGGTATGGAGCATCGTTTACCGTACCTTCAGGCGTATGGGTTTGTGCGTGTTCAAAATTCTGAATAAAGTCCTATTGTGGAAAGAAAAGAGTCCTATCACATTCTTTAGGATATAAGCTCACATCCTCGTATGATTCACAGAGTAGACTCCTATAATTTGAATACTAGACTTTTTAATGTTTTGAGTGTGTAATATAAGTACATGGTCGATAATGACATTCGGCATAACTGAAATTGGATTTTTAATTAAACAAATTTATTGATTTGGCACAAAGTTAAGGCCTTTCTGGAACGGACTTTCAGTGTGCGATTATGGCATTTTTCATGAAACATTGTTATTTCTTTTCAGTTGATTTGATTATTGTCATTTCCCCGTCAAATCTCTAAAAAAAGTAAAATTTAGTGCCTCACATGTTCATACCTGGTCACTTTTGTAGCTCGATGACGCTTGCTTTGATCGACTACTTCGTGCAAATTTGAAAGTCTCCTTCTTACACTCACAAAACGTAACGGTAAAATACGAACTCCATAAATTTTACATATATTTAATGTAAACAGTATAGGTAAATTCTACATATTTTTGGTTAAGTTTTACTACATTTAAGTAACATTGTTATATACACAATGTAAGACTTACATTAACTGTGGGTAAAATTTTACTTAAAAGTTATGGAGTTCTTATTTTACCTTTACGTTTTGTGAGAGTAAGATGCGCATACTTACCGGTGTAATATGTTAAAATTTGAAAATTTACATTACTGTAGTACGGTGCGAATCGACAGGCTTCTGCAGACAACGTTGTTCCTGCTATATTGTATCAAGAAGCTATAAATGAACGTATGCGAAGAGTTCTGTCTCGTACTAACAGCGTATACGGCTATGTTAAAAGATATATACCGTACAGAAAGATAATCTTTACGATTTTTTGAAAATTTATCCTGTATCTCTATATTTCTCCCCATTTTCGACGCCTGGTTATTTTGGGTTTTCAGGAGGCATCATCACTCTGGTTATGAGGCAAGCTTACGTGGAATTGGTGAAAGGAGAAGAAGATTTCTACAACGAGTCCTACAAGGACGAGTTTGACACCGTGATCGAGGAACTCAACGCTGGCAAACGTTGGCAGTTGACAAAACTTCGATTTCCCGGTTATTTGAAAGATACAAATGGCCTAGTACTCGTCGCAAAAATTCTCTGAGAAAGTCCATTGACATGATACGCAACAATGACGTCACATCTACTTTGCTGTAGGTTTAGTTTGCAAACGTTGCAACTGTGTCAAAATGTCAAATCTCGAAAAAAAAATTGACTTCAAATTTCATGCCAACGGAATTCAAAGTCTAAATAATTTCCGCGGTAGGATATTTACTCATTTACTTCGCTACTAGCCTACTTCGCAATTCTCATTTCCGGTTTGTGGCAAAACCGGGGACATACATTTTGCTATCAATAAACTGTTCTTGTCAATCTGGAATATTTAACGTGGTGTTTGGTGTTGCACTTATTTTATTTTTCATGTTTCAAAGTAAAAAAATCCCTTTCATTAGTTTTGTATTTAATCCAAGTTCTTTTTCCAACCAAGTGATGCATTCTTATTTAATTATTATTATTATTTTTTGCCAAAGTAGATAGTTCATTAAGTATATTCCCCTACATAACTACATTCAGTGTATTGCGTAAATTAATAGAAATCATTCAGACGAGAATGGGTCAATGACTTAAGAAAAAAACCAAGTTTTTTTAAGACATAACTAATGAAAACTTTATAAAAGGTGAAATAAGTAAATCTATTTCAAGAGCTTAAATTCTGCAGTTTATTACAAAAAAAAAACATATCCCCAACTTAATCAATTGACCCACAGTTCTCCTCCTATTTGGAGGATGTCAAGAAATGTTTACGATGTAATCGTCCTTTCTTGAAGTACCGCCTTATTTATTTTGGTTTTTGTCCTTTCCCGTGATTTTGGGATGAACACCACAGTGGTTTCAAATCGTATTGTTTTCTCCAACGTAACCACTGCACTTTTCGGCTTCCGTAGGTGATCAGGTTACCTTTTGAACTTTTGTAATTAATGCATTGCGTAAATACATGGTAGCCAACAATCAACACCTCGACTAATCTCATTGTGGGTTATTCTTGTAAATGTATATTGATTAGTAACTGCTGGTTGTGTGGTCGTCGTGGGGCTCGTGCAACACGTTTAGGCCCACACATCCCAGTTTCTTTCGAGCAAAAATGACGTTAGGTCATCATTTGTCCGACAGTGTTTCGTTGCAATTAACCTGATGGACTGTGAGTATCACGGTGCAGAGGATCAGGATAAACAGTAACGCAACTGACAACGATGGAAGCTTTCCGGCCTGCCGGACAGACGTATCTGAAGTGAAGCAGTATTGGACCGTCAGATTCAGTGTTTCACTCACCCAGGCCCGTATCCAATGAACCGGTCCGACTGACGCCAAAAAGTTCTTTGACCGCACGTAGATCTTTAGGTAACTGACAAATGAAACTCCAAATATAAATCGATGTATGCGGCATGCTGAAATTTTATCAATGAAGTACATGTAAGTGCATTTGTTTGTGTTCGTTTCAAAAATTTTCAAGTAGAGGCTCAGTACCCACAGCCCACACGTTGACTCCCAAACATCTTTAGCAGAATTGCTTACAAGTTGGTCAAGTCACAAGTCACGACAAGTCAATCAAGACAATTCAAATCGCTTCATTTCACTGCATGTCAAGTCTCAAGTCAATTTTCCTCAAGTGACAAGTCATTCAGGCCCGTATGCAGCTTTTTCAGTGGGGGGGGGGGGGGTTCGATTTTAACACAAGTGGAATATTTTACGCGACAATTATGACCGACAAATTAAAACTCATTATATATGTTGCTAACGTAGGCCTACTATCATAGGCTGAGCGGAACTCCAGATCTTGTGGGGGGGGGGGGGGTTCGTCCGAACCAACTGAACCCCCCCCCCGCTCCCCGGGTACGGGCCTGTCATTTTTCTCTAAGTCAGAGTAGGTTACAAACTACTCGTTTAGCTCTTGTCAAAAATGATTCTTGTACCGCAACGTCCTGGTTCAATTTTCAGTATTACAGTGACGTGAGAGTTATCCTTACAGGAACGGGTCTAGAAAGGGCGCACCCAGAGCAACCCGTCCCCCCCCCCCCCTCTTTCTCGATGACCAACACTCTCTTTTACAAGATTTTACTTCCAGGTCCATTGTGTCTTCTAAATTCCATGTTAAGGATCAGCGTGTTATTTACACCACGCAATGCAAACCAATTTGTGCAGCATATTCTATGGACATAACTTGGACAACTCACTTCTCATTGATTGGTCAGTCTACCACCACGGTATGAAAAATATCCAACTGAGCTATTGCTTGTACACACAGGGTCAACGAAAATAATTTGATGAACTTTAATGGAATTAGCCTGACTATCCCAGCAGATTTAATCCGTGTCCACCACGGCATTTGACGCATGACTGATTTGCTGCAGGAAGTTGCTATAGCAACTCCCCGATTTGTAGTTCAACAGAACACAAAAATACCTTTGCTGCAGCAGCGGTTGCAATTATGAATTGACACGTTTTGTTTGAACAGATATATGCATTGACCTTGTTTTGTGGAAATTTCCATACCTTTGTCCTGAACCCTCCTTGGAAATATCCCAGGTACCCCACCGTAGTCTGCGTGACTCCAGTTTAAGATGTCATACGTAATTTGAAATCGTTCGACATGGCCATCTGTACTGTACTCGGTAGACTGTGCACACATTTTCGAATTTGATCTTTCACATCTTTGCAACCACACCACTCATCTTTTGGTGCCCAACGTGAAATCGATGGGCCTTTTTTTAAGGTAGCTTGTCGAAGTTGGAACTTAACTTTTAAATCATGTCGGTCTCCATGTAATTACTATACAGTAGTTTAGTAAAGCAAGGGTACAGAAGGACAAACGCCCTCGTGAAAATACCCTTAAAAGAGTAAACAACTCAAACCATGACTAAAGAAAAATCAGTCTCTCACGCTCTTGAAAAATGTTGTAGACAAATGTGTCAACATTTTAAAACATGTTAAACATTACAATCGATTCGAATCAGACTGTTCCATTCATTCCACATCTCTCTATTGTGAGATTTGTCTAGATGATAAAGGAAGATGACATTTTAAACCTAAAGGATGACTTTTTGAACTTGGAATGTGCAGACATACACAGAACCTTATATAAGACCAATTAAACAAATCATTGATAAGCTAAGGTATCAAGATGGTGAATTATTTTACGCCCGTGAGGCAGATCCACGTGGAAATCGTCTAAGTTTAAAAAAGTTCTTATCTGCAAAGTTTGCTCATAGCAAACACCTCTAATGGAATTGATAAGCTATCTCTTTTCTGAACTTTGTTTCAAATATATGTCAGCTATATATATATATCGTTGTCGATACTTTTTATTATGGCCTTGGAGCTCCATGGTTAAATTGCCTTTCGCTAGGTTGATCTAGTAATGCTACAAAAACGCCCTTTCCAAGAAATGCATCGCTTCGCAACAAATAGGCCTTAATGCATAAGGACCCAGCCAAACTTTGACGGCTCGGCCGGTGCGATGGAGGGCCACCGGAGGTCCGCATTTGAACAAAATCTTGCATGAAGCCTCACAGGTTCTTAACCAATCAGCATCACCGCCGTCGGTGTCTACCTTAAAGTCCCAGGTGGGGTCCACTGGCAAAGCCCTCTGTGGGATCAGGGGCGGAGGGGGGGGGGGGAGGGGGCGAAGCCCATTAAGTTCATGGATTTTAGTATTTGAGAAGCTGCACGAGGATTGTTTCGAAGGGACGTTTTTTAGTGTAATAGCTCCTGGGTTTTAGTACATTAACACTTGTTAAAAGGGTTAGTTTGAGTACAAAGTAAATTACTACTGATTCGTCTACTCCGGCTTTCAGCTTCAGATGTTATTCCATACGGTCTTGATCTACAGACATTCTAATGCTATGTCGGGTAAAACCTATAATTGTATTGTTGTCATGTGTTGTCGTCAAAGAGATGTCGAAAGTGACCAACCAGCAACAGAAAAAAAGTGAGTATTGTCATTCACATTTGGGGAGCCAAATTTAGGTTTGGCCCCCACGTTTTCACTTGAGGAAGCAAAGGTCCCCAATCCGTCCCCCTTCCCCTTCAAGGATTTGCGCCACTGACGGGCACGATATATCATTCATTTATGGCTGTGTACGGTACATATATGGTAGGTACGTACTGACTGTACAGTACTGTGTATCTTACATTGGCGAGGTTACCAGATTTTGTTATCGGAGGTTTTTGGTTCCAAGAGTAAGCAAAGGAACTTACGCAGTTACATTGGCGCGTGTACTGCATGCATGTGTCTGTGTGTCTGCGACACTTGCTTGGGTACGCTCTTACTCAATAGGAGAAAGTCCAATGAAAAACAAACTTGGCATATAGGTTCGCAATATTGATAAGATGTGGCCTATTGTTTTTTTGTTTTTTTGGTGGAGATCGAAGATCATCTGGGGCACCGGAGGCAAAACTTTGAAAAACGTTTTAAAACAAAGTTGAACAAAGTTTATACTTGGTATATGGATGCATTATGGTGGGAAGATGAAGTTGATTTGTTTCGGTGAGATATCAAGCCAGAGGCGAAGGCTAGGGGCTTATTTTAGCCGTAACAGTAGTATTGTGGCAAAACTGGGCTACCATGCACTCCTTTTGAAATTGCCATATAGTGTAGGTCCGAATGGCCCCATTTTATGAAATCACGCAAATTGTTTCTTCTCCTACAGATTGTACGGTATTAGGGTGAAACTATGTCATATTGCTACTGTGGTAGTGATTTCGTAATGTTGTTCAGGATTATTGGTCCCGGCCGTTTGGGCCATATATGACCATTTTATGGAATCATGCAAAATGTTTCTCTCCTGCATATTTTGCTTTACAGTGTGGAATGTTTATCAAATGAGCATTGTGGTAGTGGAACCCTTTGCAGTGCTCAACATTTGTGGGTCCAACTTCAGAATGGGCCCTCGGGCCATATATTATTTTATTGTGCAAAGCGATAGTTTTTCTACAATGCTGAGGGTTTTTCAGATAAGTACGGTAGTGACGTATATTTGGCTGATCAGCATTCTTAGGCACAAAATACGGGGCCCAATTTTTTTTTGGAATGTGATAAATCGTGGATTAACCTTGGCCATACAGTTAAAATAATCTTCACGTAAGGAACCATAGTGCCCTTTGGCCCTTGTTGATTTTTCTTCTCGGATAAAAAAAAATCATCCATCTTTTGTTGTTCTTAAAAAATCTCGGATAATAAAATCATCCATCCTTTGCTTTTCCTTTTTTCTCTGTCTGGAGTATTTTGGTTTTTGTTCTCGGAGTGTTCAGTACTTGGGAGTCTCATTGAATGTGAGTGAATTTTTTCGTAGTCATATAATTTGTTGAGATCACTGTTTAAAGGTCGTGTGACATGAAAATGACATTTTGGAGTATTGGGTGCATGAAGCATTTCAAAACGTTGAAGATAGCCACACATTCCATCCAGACCCTTCAAAGATTGACAAATTTACATGCAAAATAGTGTCTAACAGCTATGTCATGAATAAACGTTGGCTAAGTATGCAAATTTGTGATGTCAAGAGATGGAATCTTTGTTTGACCCTTTGTTTGACCCTTTGTTTATGTAACCTTTATTTCAAGGACACTTGACAATTTTACATGTCCAGAGGGTTTTATTTTAGAAGCATGTATTTTTTCCTTCAATAATATCGATATCACTGACCAATGAAACTCAGCACTTAATTAAAGAGGCTCATTGAGTTGTTTTGTGAAATTCACTCAATTTTTCTAAATAGGTCAAGTTTCCTTCACATACTAATGACAAACAGTCAAACTAAAGGGATCCCGAAGTTTTACATACGCTGGAACATTAATGAGTGAGTAACCAACGATTAAATTTGGTTTTAGAAACTTTGTGACCAGACATTTTCACATTAGTACATTCACATGCACACAATCAGAGCAAGTAACGGTCAAAAATTCGAAAACATTGACAGTTTTCATATAATTATTGGATGTGAAACTTGATTAATTATGCTAATTGTGAGTATTGTCGTGTGTTTGTATACTTCAAAATCACCGCAATCTTTACTGATATCAACTCAATGAGCCCCTTTAAGTTACTAAGGGGCAATAAAGATAGGGTTAACAAAAAAAAATACTGACACTGTGCAACACTTCATGTCCTCTGTTTTTCTTTTTTTTTTCAAAGTTTGAAAAGTCATATCTCAAAACGAAAAGAAGATATGCTCTTTTAGTACAGTTAGACTAGTTAGTGAGTGAGCTACATTATAAGACTACGCCTGGGTATTAACTGTTGTTAATTACTGAAATTTGAAAAAAAAGAGAGAAGGTTACAGTTAGTAGTTATTGAGTTAGGATAAGCTAAACAATCAGTAGCAGGCCTAATTCGAAGTTGTTGTTGGTTATTAACTTGTTGGTTATTGGCATGTTTACTATAGCTTCTGCAGTAACTTTAGGCATATATCTGGCTCATACGTCAGTATGGGTAGCCTAGTCTAACTTACTGATGTAGACATAGCGTTAGGCTAGACTTTGGCGAAATTGTATTGAACTCATTACCACTATTACTGTATTACAAGTAATTATTAATATTACTGTTAGTTACTGAAAAACTACAGGTCTAAGGACACTGAAGAGTATGAGCTAGACTTAGTGTTATTAGTTACTTAAATTTGAAAAGAAGTTACAGCATAGTAGTTGCTGAGTTAGAATAAAGCGTAAATGATTAGTTTAAATTTAAAAATAATTCGAGTTTTCGTAGTTATAATAACTTATAAGTCAGAATGGCCAGTATAACTGCAGGGCTGAACGGGGCACTATAGGGCAGAACGGCATTTTGCTAATTGTAAGGATAGCAAGTGTGAGACTCGAGTGTGAGGCCCTTAATAAAACAAAACTAAACCTGTCAGAAAAGATGGTAATTTATGGGAAAGGAGTGAAGGAGGATCATGGGCGGGAGTTTGAAAATTCGCAATTTAAAACTTTTAGGAGTTCCTTTGATTTCTCGGCTCACTTAGTTCCCCCTACGTGGACAAATACATTATTAGGACTGGTTTCTCTCCACTGGCTGTGGAGGGACTTGGCGTCATAAGTTTGAATTTGTTTCTCGTACCACTGTGTGTTATATATGGTAGAAAACTTTTATTATCATAGTTCTGAATTTTTCGACGATAAAAAGCCCATACCGTTGATAATGAAATATTTTATGCTTAGCTTTCCTCAAAAGGGCAACTGGCCTTCCTGCTGATTCCTGCACTAGACTCCTCTCTTTCAATTTCTTCATAGCGCCAACAGCATTCCTCCGCGGAACACCAGACTCCCTTCTGAACGTCCCTTAAGTGAACAGTCTTCCATCTGAAGTTCGGTTACGTCAAGATTTCGGAGGGATTCCATCTTCGTATCGTCCAGGTATCCTGCTTGTCATCCTTGTATCATTTGCATCAGAAGCATTTATTAAAGCTAGAATATGAGTTGAAAATTTGTCATGTTTCGCCACTGAAAGTTACACGCAAAACTCATCAGTCACCTAAAACTATATTTTAAGCACAATGGCGTATACAGTTTCCTTTGACCTCCGTTTGCCCCCCCCCCCCCCCGCCTAAAATCCCGATGTCCCCACTGGAAATGGTGTCACAGGGGTGTTCAAAAATTTTGGGTCCAAGATTCAAATAGACCATTTTACCAAATGAGCCATTTTTTTTTCATCCAGATTGCATGATACTTTGTTGCAGTTGAGTCGCATTACTGCTGTGGAAGTATTACTATCGGATTGTTCAGGTTTATTAGGTCCAAAGTCCTGAATAAATCATAGTGAGCCATTAAACCGGCAAAACTGCTTCTCGATTTGTGAAATGCAGCTAATTTGTTAGTTTTGGTCCTTATCTACATTGTACCTTTTTTCTTTTTAGAAAAGAGGTACCTTGTGATAAAGTAGCTACACTCATAAATAGAGCAAATATTTAAAAAAGTTATTTAAAGACTATATCACCAATAACCCATTATGAAATAAATATATCACTTTCAAATAATCAGTTCTTAAAAAGATCATCACTTCAAACCGAATGTGTTATTGAGATGCATGAAAGTCAAAGAGCAACATAGGTCTCAATTTGAAACCCGTGTACACACAGACTAAAAATTAATTCTTCCTGTCTGTTTTAACTATCTACACTTATTATTGTCACCAATTTCCAGTTGCATTAGTGGAATTTTTCCCCTGCGTGTTCGCGCAGTCATGGCTAAGGAAGGTTTTTCACATAACACAATTGCACTGCCATTGCCCATGCATATTGGCCAAAAATTGTACGTCAGCGAAACAATACGGAATTTTCCAATTCTTTTTACTCGCCCGCCATCCTATATCTGTTGACGAGCGTGCAGCTTTTCCTTGACACAATACGGTACATTTTTTTGTCGCTTTATGTGTCTGCCAATTCCCTCCGTTATTTAATTTACAGTGAACAGCAGACGGTTATCTATACTTTACTTTATGCGTCGATTTATGATCGATATGAACTGATAATGGGTCGACAATTCACGTGTCCATAGTCCAATGGATTATGGTTAAAAGGGATTCTACCTGCAAGGAGTCCGTAGACATAGTCGGACTTTTCGAGGGTCAAGTACATGCACTACGTCACGGAAAAATACCGAGATATATTTATAATAGCAACACGGAGCAGAATCGAGGCGAGCGGTATATATACACACGTGGCGGTGTGTACTGTAATCATAGGCAACCGTGACAACAGAACCTCCGGAGGTGCACACAATTTCGAAGTTAGGTAGCGTGCCCAGCATATTGAAATATGGCAACCGAAAACGGCAAAGTTAGTAACGGAAGAGAATACCGTTATCATGTGTTCAGACGGGAGTATCTCAACCAAAAAGGAGAATCTAAAAAGGGATTAGAGGAAAAAATAGAAGAATTATACGACGATTGGGACACGTACGAAGAGGTGAGCGAGAGAATCTTAATTTCAAGTTGGTCGCGCAATGCATACGGAAACAGTGTGTGCCATACATAATATATGATACCGCTGTTTTGTAGGCCTATGTAAAGTATCTTTTTAAAATCTCGCCAACAAAATGATCGGTTACCTAAAATACCGTCAATACCGCCCAATGAAATTACGTCAGCAACCTCAGTTTGTTCTGTGACCTGGCCAAGCGGTGACAGACGATAGTTATGGTTTATTATTACGTGCCTGTAGTGTAATGTCTTTGGTACATGGCAGATTGTAATGTTGTTAGGAATAAGGGAAATTGGGGGGAAGCTCATGCAGGTCTCTATATCCAGGCGGGTAGCCACAGCCCCCCCCCCCCCTCCTCCTAAAAAAAGAATCAAAACTTTTCAATAAAATTAGGTCTTGGTTTTTTGGAGTACAAACACAGGGAGAAAAGGGGGAAATCTTTCACCATTTTGTATGATCTAGAAGTAGAACCCTTGAAGGGGCAAACATTTTTCAAAGAGGAGATCACAAACTTAAAGGCTGTATTGCATCACCCTAAGCTATATTTTTATCTCCCGGAAAGCAAAATTCTCAACTGGTTCTAAGTTACAGTAGTCTTAGATTGACAGCAAACTCGAAAGATGCAGAGCAGCTCGTATTACACAGCGTACACAGATATCCATCGTTTTGATTACACATGTGGAGGAATTTAAGACAGGCTGAGGGAGGGACTAGAGGTAGGTGGTTGGGAGAATTGAACCTGTCTGGGGTGATGAGTTTTTGTCTTTAACGGGAAATAAAGCGTTTGTTTTGAGGGAAACAATCATATTTTTAAAACCAATATTTGTGGGCATAGAATGATAGTTCATTGAAAGACATAAGTTTCTCACAGAGCCTATCGAGGCCTCTGTACCCAGGCACTTAGCCACGCGGCTCACGTGCCTCCCCCCCCCCCCCCAAAAAAAAATATCAAACTTTTCAAGAAAAGGGCCTGTTTTTAGAATTATACAAATACAGGAAGAAAAGATGAAAATTCCGCACCATTTTGCATCTAGAATCCTTGTAGAGGCAAACGTTTTACGTATAATATGATTTACCGCATGTCAAATAGTGTCCGTATCTCAACAGTTCTGGTGCAATTTTCAGTATTACATGTGAATGGTCTGAGAAGGATACTAAGGTCTACCGATACATGTAAGCAGCAAACGTGACAAGGTCAGGATGAAGTATTAGTATGGTAATATCTAAGTTAATTCTCACTTTCTCTTTTAAAAATACAAGATGGTTCTCTTAGGTTCACTGTGACTTCTTAGTTCAATGTTAAGGATCGTCACCGCATGATATTTATACCAGTAAATGCATTTGCACCCAGTGAAGTATATTCAGAATAACAATAAAGACTTCATTTTCTATTAAACTTAACAAGAAACGATAGGGATCGACGTTTAGAGTCTACTGATTAATGGTGTAGTCTATCACCACCGTATGAGAAATGTAAGACTATGGGTACTGGGTTATTGTGTTTACAATCAGCGTCACACGGCAAAGTAATTTGATGAAATTTGATGGATTACAATAACATCTCAATTGCTCATATGTCATAATAAACAGTCTTTTGAAAGTTTCACATCAGTCATGAACACATTAATTACAGTAATTGTGAACACTGTAAACATATTTGAATGGTTGAACCAAGGAGGTTCTACAAGCTCCTTGGTTGAACCCTGGCTTGTTCTGGCTATGTTCATATGACTTTTAGCGCTAGTAAGAAAATGTGTCTTGTCACAAATTTTCCATAAAACCAAATTGAATATTGAATTATACTCGATGATGTTCCTTTGTGTGTGATACGCTCATGGGGATCCTCTTATTTTGACCAGTTGTCATTAGCATATGAATGAAACTTTACAGGTTTGGAAAAATTGTGATTTTCATTATACAACTCAATGAGCCCCTTTAATGTTTTACTAACATCTACCGATGTCCCCCGGATGAGTTGTTAGTGGTACCTTCACTTTTCCTCCCCGGGTCACACAATACTTAATCTTAAAATCTGTATCTGGAAAGGCAATTTTAAGAATGACGAGATACGTAAAGCTGAGGAGTGTAGGCTAATCCTACGCATCAATAGCCATACCAGGGGCCTTAACAGAGATCTAGGCATTTTAACTGAGTTTACGTTGTAGGATGTATTTATCATTTGCTCCATTATTCAGGTCTCTGAGGAAGAGGTATGACCTCGAAATATCAGACCACGTTTCTCTTATATATTATGTTGGTATTAAAGGCACCCTCATCCATTATATGGACGCATGTGATTTATGCTTTGCTATCTGTATATATATATATATATATATATATATATATATATATATATATATATATATATATATATATATATATATATATATATATATATATATATATATATATATATATATATACATATATATATATATATATATATATATATATATATATATATATATGTGGTGTGTGCGTATGTGGGTGTGCGTGTGTGGGTGTGGATGATTGGGGGGGGGGTATAAATGTGTGGTGATTATGTAATCGTTTTTGTGTGGTTTGATGTTATAACAGCTCTCTTGTTACTGTAGAGTGACCTCAGTCAACAATTGAACCAAATATTACCAGAAAGAAACAACATTAAACTTTCACTGAATGCAGTCACTAAGACCAGAGGGTTTCCATGTTCATCGTAGGGTGGGACTGGGGGGTTTGTGTGAAGGATGGAATGTGATGAAGGATGTGTGAAGGAAACACTGGTGTTGATTGATTGATTTGTTGATCAGTTGATTGATATCCAGAGGGGCCCCTCGGATAATTGTGCCTTTGAAAGGCGAATTTAACTATTGTAAGTCTTCGGAACTCGCACTCAAATTCATGAAGATGAGTGAATTGACATGATGGAGGATTGTTTAATGATGTATGTGCATGGAGCTCTTACAGAAATGGTCTATATGAATTTGTTTTCTTATCTGCAGGATGTACTGAATGTTGACTACAAAGGTCCCCAGAAAGGAGCAGCGCTGTTCGCCGAAGTCTGTCCGGACAGAAAAATTTCCGTACTGGACTGCGGGGCAGGATCTGGTCTATCAGGACAGGGGGTAAGGATACAGTCAGCCTTCTGCAAAGATCTTCCGCGAATTAGCAAATCGGCGGAAGGCGAAGATGGAAATTTATGAGCCGCAAAGATACAATCTTTTAGATCGATGTATAAATTTACTCAGGCATCAGTGTACTAGAACTGTTTGAATGCCATAACAATAAGAAATAGCGCCTAGTTGAGCTCATTTTGTGCATCACATGATTGTGGCATACTTGTAACACGTCACGACGACAACAAAAAAAGTCAGGCAAACGTTAAGGTGTAGGCATAGTGTCCCTTCTGTGTTTCCACAAAAGAGACCCTATGCCATCAAAAGTTGAAGAATAAAATGGCATGGCAATATGAAAAAAATATATTTTACTCTATTAAAACTGAAAATAATACACGCTATTCAAATAATCACATTTGGAACGAAATGAAACTTTATTCTTGAGGTATGATCATTTCAGTGAAACGGTCTGTGATTTAACTTTAAAAGACCTTTAGTGGCTGGTTACTCCAACAAACAAGTGCTTTTCAATTGGCCTAATTGTATTTGGTTCATGCCAATGGAATGACGTATAGAAGGAAAGGTTTATTTCATGTTTAAAGTGAACAAAAGCTGATGATGCCCTGTGCTGGTCTTCATTACCAAAAACCTGCTCTTGTTAGGATGGGACCGGAAACAGAAGGTTAATCGTTCCCTGGTAGATATAACCACTAATCAAGTGGGTGTAACTTATTGCGGAGACTCCTTACCTTAACTTTTTTAAGTCGTGACCTTGACTGAAGGACCACCCTTGTGACACTGCCTCACGTTTGGCAAAACGTATGCCAAAGCCAACAAACCAAGGACGGATAGGAGCCCAAACAGGCCTACACAGAACTCTTAGAAATAAGACAAGTAGACAACAAGCAAGCTTCCAGAGTAATATTACGTCATAATAAACCCCATGTGGGTCAAAACGACCGGGATATCCAACCACAAGGTTGTTGTCCATCTCTGCTGGCAAACTGCTCGTAATGTGCGTGTCCTTTTACTACACATAACCTAGGACAGCCATGCACCGTCCACAGAACTAAGGACCTGATTCCTCCGTGGGGCCGACGTACGACACATTAAGGTAAAATGAACAGCAACGAAAAACAACAACGAAACACGAAAGTAGATGACCAGACTATTGCCAGTACGACTCACATTCCAGCTTTAAGTTACAAGATCAGTATAACAGAGCTGTGGCCGGATTGGCTTTTCATCTATATTCATATAATTCACTGTTGTATATTACACTCTTTGTTTGTCTATTTCACCTGCAGTTGTATGACGAGGGTTTCAAAAATCTCCACGCCTTGGATATATCACAGAATATTTTAGACATTGCCAAAAAAAGGGGCATATACAAAACTCTCGTTTGCAGTGAGGCGGGGAATGCCAGCAAACTGCCTTATGAAGACGGTAAGCGATAGTTTTGCTGTTTACTTTGTTGCTATTAACAGTTAGCAGAGGTCTGAGCCTCAAACTATGATTTTTTTTAAACAATTTGGCACCCTTATCTGCAATTTGGCAAATTTTTGCTTTCGATGGTAATTGTATCCTTTGCAATCACACAGGCGTGTGTGTATGCGTGTGTATAAATGTATGTGTTTTTGACGCCGACTTTGTACACACGATATCTCAAGAAGTGAACCCTTGACAAATCTTATATTAGGTATAGGTGTACAATCATATTGAGTACATGAACCGTACTGCTTTTGGTGAAGGTAAAAGGTCATATGGGGTCAACAGGGGCGAATCGTGAAAATCTTGTAAATAGTATAATCAAGAAGGGAAAATTTTACAGATCTCACTTAAGGTATGTAGAGGAACGTTATTGAGTACAAAAAAAAAAGTCACTGTATTTTTTCGGAGGTCAAAGATAATTTGAGCTCGACAGGGGTCAAGACAACCTAAACCTTGTAAGTAATATACGATATCTCATGTAGGGAAGCTCTTTGATATATCTCTTTAGTATGCGGTTCTGCGTGTTCAGATGGATACTATAGCACAGTAATCAGTGATCGGCTTACTACCAGCAGATGTCTCTGTACGTCTCAATCGGTGATATGATAAATTACTGTCCTACTACAATATCCAAGCATAACCAAGCATATTGCACTCGTCTTATGAAATATGTCAGATGCATGAAAACAAAGCTTCGTAATGAAATCATCGAAACTGTAATGCATTTGTGTGTTCTAGTTCTCTTTATCTTTACTCATGCTGCTATTGACAAAATGTGCTTTTTGTGGAAATCCTGTTGAAACTATCGACCGGGTTTTTGTAACTTATTCAGTTCTTTGGAATTATAAGCAGATCATCCTTGTTAACACAGGAAGTAACGTCCAGTTAAGAGATAATAGAGTGGCTTTTTACCTACTGATAATTGTATTAAAGTACTATTTATCCAACTGTAAGCAAGTGAAAATACTACCTTCTACTATTGCTAACGCTTTATTTGAATAAAAAAATATTTCAAGCTTTACTCCTTTATATCAAAAGAAAAACTTAAAAGTGGGCATCTGGTTGAGACACTGGTTGCCCTGATTTGCTTTATTGGATTTGGATTGGTAGGGAAATCGTTGAACCGTTAAGAAAAAACAAAACAGTTGTTGTCTTTGATATATTGCTGAAACCATATTTTGTTTAAAAAAAAAACCAATGCTTTTCTAAGGTTTCAGTCTAGTAGTCTGCATTTAACCTGCATTTAATAGGTTCTGTTTTTCTGTTTTGATGGGAAATTGTTGTAATGAAAGATAAATATAAAAAAAAGACCCAAAGACTCACATCCAAAAATACCCACGCAAACTCGGGCAGTGCAGTTCAATTTAGGAAGACGAGTGTGAAACTATTATCGTGAAAATAGCCTACAGAAAGACTGGCATGCCAAGACTTTGAACGTTTTCACAACCAGAATCAATCTAGTTTCCACCAGCTGTTGACCATTGTATCTTTTCAAATTAATATCTACAAATTTGTTTGATTGTAAATGCGATATAGTACATGCAATATGTATCACAAACGACTTATTGTGTTCCTTTATACCGTCACACCCACAGATAAGTTTGATGCGTTGTATTCCGTGGGTTGTGTTGGCCCCTTCAGCATGCGTATGGTAGCGATGAAAGAATGGGTCCGGATCGTCAAACCGGGTAACGTAATATCTTCAGCTTTTGTTTCAATTGACTTGGTAATATACTCTGAAGTTTACTATCCTCTTTAGAATATGAGAGTTACCTATGACACCAGAAGGAAGGCAAAGTTTTTTTTTCGCGGTATTGGTGGATGGTCTAATCTTGGTATAGCAAACGTCCTCGTGAAAAGTTCAGTGGGTGATGTTATTATCTTCTTAAGATGAAACCTCCCTCTTTTTGTTTTACTTCTCTCCTACTTTTCCTTCACGTGATAATATGCAAAAGTTACGCAACGTTTCCAACTGTAAATAGAAGTGTAGTCGTCGAGTGGACATGGAAGGATATGTTCCATCCGCCCTGTATATACTTTAGATCATAACCGAAGTCATTCTAAAAGACGATACCATTTCGGCCAGATAGTGGGTCTCTGAGTCAGACCTAATATCAGTAAAATTGTAGATGGAGCAATTATTGATGAAGCAGTTGTGAATGTCTTGATTTTTTTTTTCTTTTGACTTATCTTTTTTTCTTTCGTTTCTCTTCGCTCTCTCTCTCTCTTGCCGATAGGTGGCGTCATCATGATTATCGGGCGTCATAAATATTGGCAACCGAACGACGGCAAACAAGAAACAGAATTCAGAGAAGAATTCAAGAACGTCGTCGAAGAACTAGAAAAGGCCAAAAAAGTAGAAATGATCGCAAAAAAAGTAATTCCTGATTACATCGAGTCCACGGAAGGCATAGGATTCGCCTTCAAGGTGCTGTGAGCTGGCATGCAGCTAGATTAGAGATACCACGGACTCATGGTGGCGGTGACAGCCTAGTGACGGCTACAGTTCCTAAAGTGCTTTAATCTCCTTGTTCAGGATTCGTATGTGCTGTCATAATGTTGAAAGCATCATTGTGATTGGCTAAAAACTTTAACTCACTTTCACAAAGTGAGCTGTGATTCGCTTAGAAGGTAGCATACCCCCCCCCCCCAATAACTTCTCCATTGACTCACACACTGGGAGTTTTCAACAGATGTAAGCTGCCACTCGTTGTAAGCTGACACATTGATAACTCATGGCACTTTCAATTTTCAGTGCCTTAGCTGGTTAGACTTTTTAACTGCAGGTCGTGGAATTGTACATACCTCGTCCAGTGGGACGGAACACACATCGACTCAAAAATATTGCTCCGCCAGCTAAAAGTCGACAACTTTTCCGTAATTGCTTCGATCGATTCCCTTTGTACAGCATATCTACCTCGACTCACCTGCTTCAACATTCAGTCCACAAAAGCATTCAATGCTTCGCATAACTTACCAAGCACCAAAACGTTGCCAAAATGTCCACTGTGGGGACTTTCACCGACAGTGAAAAAAATGCAAAGGAATCTCCAACTTCTATATAGGCGGTATGCTACCTTGAAGATTCTACCCTTCATAATGAACGGCGCCTTTGTTTCCAGCATGATTTTTAAAGATGGCAGTTAGAGACAAAGTAAACAAAATATTAAATGATATGTCTTCATAATTAATTATACTTTATATATACGAGCCTTATAAGCTACTGTAAGTTATTTTAGTTTATTTAACCAGAACAAAACCAATGCAAGAGAGAGAATTAAAACATCAAATGTTAATTAACATTTGATGTAATGTGCGTGATATAAGGGAAGATACTGGGTCAGAGGACGTATCGCTGAACGTGAGTTAAGAGTCAGGTACAATGCTATAGCCGAGGGAATCAACCTCGTGTACCCGTTTGTGTATGTAAGGACCGAAGGATACGGTTCATGTTTCTTCCAAAGATGTCTCGGTAATTTTGTTTTTCACTCATTCATAAGCGGCCGTTCATTGACGCAGGTGATACCATGCCTTATTTCCGATGGAATATTGTGTGTTGGCCCGACGTCGTCGCACAAACCATAGCGTCTAGACCTCTTATTCTCGAAACGGGTTAAATATGACATCCGTGATTATATCTCGCAAACTCATCTCGGTTGATATTCTAGGCCCTGTCTTTCTATGAACATTGGTCATTCACTGTCAAAGTTAAGATGTACATAGGCGGCCTACTCCGCTTGTAAGAGTCTGATAGCCATTCCTTTCGCGGGGTATAGATTGGTCCATGGTACACATAAACATAGGCCAAGGAACAGGGGAGAGAAGGTGTGATCGCTGCTCACTACTTTTATATATTTTTTTACACTACTAAAGGAAAATTAAACTGTGATCCCGCACCTGACTATGAAGAGGGCATTTTGCCAATCATGTCAGGTTAGGAATTGTATAAGTTGCATGTTACAATTCAATTAAGACTACCATAACTGATTTCACATAAATGTCTGTCAGTCTAAATCAACATGAATTCAAAAGATTCCGTCGATCCCAGAGTTTTTAAATAAACAAAACCTAGTAAACTTGATTGTGTTCCACACAGACAAACTATCGGGGAAGATTAAATCAACGTTTTCTGAATCACGAAATATCGGAGAATTCAGTCATGTCGACCAGTATTTATGTCAAACAGTAAAAACAAGTCAAACAGTATTTACGTAAACACTTCCAAATACGACAAGATCCTATAATAAACATTTTCTGTCGCCATTATTACTGTAAATAGCAGAGTTGTGTTGTGTCATTATTTCAACATGAGTCCAGTGTTTCTGTAAAGAATGTTTGACAGTCTACGAGAGGACGTATACCCTTTAATCGACCATCCTCTTTATCCAACTTTCATCCTCCAGGGTATCTATCCCCCCCCCCCCCCATAAACTAATCCTCGAAAAACCTAGGAATAAGTTCCGTTTCTTGCCATCTTGGAGGCTTGTAAATCCAAACATTTCCTCTCCACTTATAACCTGGCATACCTGGTATGCATTACAGTAGTGGTGTCTTTGGGGTGTGAAAGATTTTGAGGTCCAAATGGGCCATATGGACCATTTTATGAAATCATGATAAAATGCCTCTTCTCCTACAAGTTGATATTAAGTTGAAATTGTGTCACATTACTACTATGGTAGTGGTTCCTTCAGGTTGTCCAGGATTATTTGTTCCATATGGTCTATTTTATGAAGTTATGCAAAATGTTTCTTTTCTTTATATTTTGCTGTACAATGTGAAACGTTTGTCAAATTGGCATAGTGGTAACGGAACCCTGGGTGTTCATGATTTTGTGGGTCCAAGGTCCAAATGGACCATATGGGCCCTTTTATGGAATCATGCAAAATGCTCCTCCTGCAGATTGTGTGGTTTTAACTTGAAATTGTGTCACTTTGCTACTGGATGGTAGGGATTCCTTCAGGCTGTTCATGATTATTTGTCCCATGTTGGGCCATGTTATGAAATCATGCTTTTCTGCATATTTTGCTTTTACACTGAGTGTGTACTGTTTGTCAAATTACTGGCATAGTGGTAGTAAAACCCTTTCCCAGTCAGTGTTTTACATTTGTGGGTCCAATTCCAGAATGGGCCATATGGGCCTTAAATGATTTCATTGTGCAAAGTGTTTTTCTTCAGATCTACATGTTACAATGTTGAGGGTTTTCCAGATTAGTACTAGAGGGACATCTCACTGTTATCTGGTGCCTCAAAATAATATGGTGTCAAAGCGATAGACATCTCTTGTATTTGAAAATTTCGTCCTTTATTTCACATTTCCATACTTTCTTGCTTGTTCAGGGGACAAGCGACCCCCCCCCCCCCCCAACAAGCTGTGGGGTTCCGCTCAACCTATGATAGCAGGCCTACGTTAACAACATTTGCAATGAGTTTTAATTTGTTGGTCATAATTTTCGGGTAAAATGTTCCACTTGTGGTAGAATCGACCCACCCACTACCCCACCCCCCCTTCCCCACAAGCACTGACAAATCTGCATACGGGCATGTAAGCAACCAATCAGCCTTGCGTTCCACTTGTCATTATGTTCCTCGTAGGCGGAAAAGGATGTACACCTGCTTACAATCTGAAAATTACCATGTGCGTATTCCTCAAATATCATGCAGTTCTTAAAACAAATATCAGTCTCAATTCTTTTAAAGACATTTTGCTCGACCAGTTGCAGACCAAGTAAGATGACTTTATTGAACACTTTTGAGATAAATACGGGATTGGTACCAAAGCTGAAATTCATTACCACCCTCAGGCCGGTATCCAGGAGGGGGGGGGGGGGTCTAGGGGTTCAAACGAATCCCTCTCAAGATCTGGAGTTCAGCCTATGATAGCAGGCCTACGTTAGCAACATATATAATGAGTTTCAATTTGTTGGTCATGATTGTCGGGTAAAATGTTGCATTTGTGGTAAAGTCGCCCCCCCCCCCTCCACCTCTCTCTCCACTGAAAAGCTGCATGCGGGCCTGACCTCGACGTCTCAAAGAGGCCTAATGAGATCAAAACTTTAGCACGTCGTGTACCGATGACTACAGTAACATAGCTGCCTGGTATGTCAACTTTCAGCGCCCTTTTGTGGATCCTTACGTCGCCCTTGCGTTTCCATTCTCAGTACGGTACATGATAGCGCTGACGTTGGGCATACGTGGCAACGAATTACCCATTGGGTTACATATTCCACAGAGTAAGTTGGTAGATCTTAAAGTACATGTATAATAAATAAATAGTAACTCCTAGTTATTGCGAAACTCGCACGTGATGTCGGTCCCCGGGCCTTAAGTAGTAATGATATGAACAATAGCTATCAGTCCGCTCTCTTTATTAAAGGGAAAATGCAGTCAGCTTAGTTTGTATTAGTGTGGTCCCCTAACCTAATTCATGGATGGCCCTTTTGTGATGATGTTTTTGTCACTGAATTGCTAAATTTATGCAAGTTGTTTGTTTTCTTTGAATACACAACAGTTTGAAACATCCCGAAAGAAACTTGCAACGTATAAAAGAGGAGATCTGAAAGATTTCGTTGATGCTTCAGTATAAAGTTGAGGTGAATGCAAATCATATTCCCTTTAACTTTATTCCGGGTCACACCAGGGGGCTGCCGCATCTCCCTGGTCATATAACAATAATTATCAAAGGTCATACAATATGTAAACTTAACTGCATAGTCAATGGGCTATTATTCACCTGAAGTTGGACTCTTCAAGTTGCTAATTGTCCCAGCCCAGGCATTTTTTAACACACCTGGATAAAGCGACTGATATGTACACCATATGCACCGTGACCATGTAGGCCACATGTTCATTGTGACGAAAAGGCGGTCGATACCACCGTGGTATCTCAAGAAGAGTAAGAAGTTTGGACTTCAAAATTAGTACGTATTGTTCATTGTTTTCGGTGAATATTGGCAAAGAACCTCAAAGTCATTCGATTTCTTGAGAAATTGCAGACATGAAATCCCTTCTCAAACCTGGTTACAAGAACACCCAGGAAATGCCGTTTCCCTCCATCTGAGGTTCTTGTTCAGCTCAAAACGTTTTTGTACGCTACTAGCCAACCGAAGTTGGCGCTCTGCTCAGATAGTCTTGCGACACTCATCCCCCTCACCGCCATTTCTTATTTCGTTCCGTCGCTTGAGACCCAATAATTATTCTCAGATGTCAGGAAATTCGTCTAAGGCAAGTCATCGTAGACCCTGTGCATATCTAGCCACTTCACGATGCGAAGTGTGGTATCAAAATGAAGCTCGTGGCGTGTCATATACGCTAGCTTCAATTCGCTAGTTAAAGTGACATGTCAGTTTAAACCCCGTTGAACGGTTGGTCTGCTCACTTCACTCGACACGCAATACGTCTCGTACAGTATGCTAAAAATGCGTTCTCAGTCAAGTGTTTTTGAATGTTGAAAAATCCATGTCAGAAAACTATCTATTTGCAATAACAAAAAAAAAAAAACCGTATGTAACACAATTCGCTATATGATTAGCAACAGAAAAGAATGACATGCAATTCTCACTACTTCATGTCCAATTATCGGATATCGGATGTTTGCTCAATATTATTGCCGACTAGAATAATAAATCGGGTCTGTCGAGTTGAACGAAACTTTGGCAATAGGAGGGGACATCCCTCCTCGTAGAGGCTTAGACTCAATGAAGGAGTCACGTCCCCTCCACCCCCCCCCCCCCCCCGCTTTTCAAAAATTCTTTGTGATATGCCTATTCACCCAGCAAGCAAGAATTCTTGGACCCATCAGTGGGTTTCAACAAGATGGTGCCCATATGGGTCCCAGAAGGGCGTCATGTGGGCAATTTTCTACACCTAAGTTATCTGTTTTTTTTTTTTTTTCATTTTATGCATCGCCTAACATAACACTTGTACAAATTTCGCATTGGGCTCAATTAAACTGTTGAGCAGGTTGCACACTTTTCACTGTGTTAAATCAGTATGACTTTTCATTAATATTAACATTTGTCACTTCATCCCGAGTTACAGGGCTAATTAAAAATCCTTAGGGCGAGTTCATCGTAGGCCTACATATTGTGGGAGTATTATACCTAACATGTGCATAGGTTTCATTCATGTTGGTGTTGTTGTTGTTGGTAGTAGTGGTGGTGGTGGAGGTGGTGGTAGTGGTAGTAAATAATCAAATCGGTTGTGATGAACATTTACTATAGTGCAATAAGTTTGCAAGTACCCATTCAGCCCAACTTATAACCCAGATAGCAAAAATATGTTGTACCAACGTTGACAAATTACGTTGGTTCAACCGGTGGGTGCTCGGTGGCTGGATACGTGGGCCAACGTATTAATCCGACACTGGACCTACGTATTGCCAGCGGTCATATCAACTATGTAATTTTGCCAAGGCTGGGCCAACGCATACCCCGAAAATGCAAAATGTGTAAGCAATTACATTATGTCAACTGTTACATTCCCCAGCATCCGGCTCTCCATACGCATGCCAGTACTGTATTTAGTAGTAGTATGTTTCTAACGCTAAGCCCTCTTTTCTACAGTATGTACATGCAAACTGCTAAGTAAATCGTGTTACACTTTCTCCATACCCACTTGACCATGTGGTTAGGAGGGCTCTGCATGAATGGTACAATTAAGATAACCACATTTATTACCTGACACATAAGGGCTTTTTCACATTACTCTTCAACGAAGCAAGCAAATGCTGTTATGCTTGGTGATAAAAGGGTGATAGGGCATATACTCACGTCATAAATCATACTGGTACAAATCATAAAATAATTATCGCACAGTTTGATCACGACCCCTGTAATTATTTACCAACAAAATTGAATGATATTTACACAAAACCTGTTTACTCATGTCAAGTGTATAATAAATCAACAATATAGTCGATGAACTAACCTGTTAGTCTTTTAATTGACCTGTAATTATTGATGTATTACATCAACCTTAATTTTGCAATCTAATGACACTTATGAATATTCATGAGCCCAAGCTGTCTTAGGTTGGTCCAATAACGCGTCCAACAACGTTGGCTCAATTTTTTAATGGAAAATTGTGAACTACCCAACGGTTGACTAGCGAGCTTTCGATTGATACGTCCACTAGTCGACTGCTACGATTGTTACGTCATTTTTTAGCCTATGCGCATGCGTCACGTCGTCTCCCTCGTCCACTACACAAATCAAGAACGCGTAAACAGTATCAATCGAAAGCTCCCTATTGTTCTCCATTGATCGAACGTACACTCACACCCAACATTGGAGCAATGTGCACTGTCCAACGGTTTTCTGTGTAAAGTTGGCTCAACGTATGTTCGTCTAATTTACACCGCTCACGGTTGATTGTGTTGCATTTGTACAACATTGGGCCAATGTACTCTGACCAACAGTTGGCCCAATAATGGGCCATTGTTATTAGGCTTAACTAGCATCGTACGGTGTGCCAGCGGAAGTTACCGACAGTTGTCAATGTTGATCCAACGTTAGTCCAACGATATGTGCTACCTGGGTTAGGCCTACTCGTTTACCGTTCAAATTTAAGAAAACAAGTAAGTTTTGAATAAAATGTCCATACACAGAGCGACCTTTCAATTATGTTATTATTATTAGCCAATATATAACATGATGAAACTGTCTCTCTTAAGGGAGGATATGGAAAATCTTACATAATATTTTGCACTTTCTTTCTCCAAATCGAGTAGAAGCAAACCGGTAACTGTTTAACATATTTGTGTCCCAGTAGCTTGAACATGGAATGTTGTTAGGTCGAAGGTTACCAATGTTATACCTGGACTCTGCAGGTAGACATTGATGACCTTCAACCAACAAAGTTAAGGAGAGGAATAAAACACATACCCATGAACATTATCCTGCGGGCCACAACATAAGAAAAGTTTTAAAAAAAGTTAAATATGTGTCTTTTCCTCAAAAACTGTGTCATTAGCAGATCATTTTTTACCACAAATCTGTTAAATATGTGCTCCTACTCGATTTGGATGGAGAAAGAGCAAAAAGTTATGTAAGATGTATTTTACGACTCCCTACCCTGCCTTTAAAGTCTGTAGTACATGATCAGACATTCCACCTCAGGAGGAAAATGCAGCTTTAACATCTAACACAATTATTTGAGTAGGTTTCTGCTAAATGGAGCATTCATCGTTTCTGCATTGTGGGCAGAATGAGTGTCAAATATTGGTGGGCAAAGATTTTTAGAAGAACAGTCATGCATGGACACCTTTAGGCCTAACCCTCATTGCCCAGATGGGGCCCACGGCGCAAGCGACAGCTGTGTCCCATGTGGGTAATTTGGGTTCCAGTTGTTCAATCTAGGTTCCATTCAGGTTGCCCATCTGGGTGCCAGAACAGACCAGTAATTGTAAACATACCCATCTGGTGCTCCTCTGGGTCCCAGCTAGATAGCCTACTTTGTTTGCTGGGCACTGCTCTATGCCATTGTCATTGTTTTTTTTTTTTTTTTTTTTAATACATAGGGCCTACAGTAAAATGCGTCCGTCGTCTATATGTATATCAGCTTTGTATAGAGCTTACTATGAAAATAATAACAGCGATTTTGTTTGTATAAATCTGATATGTAAACGTGCTGCAGAAAGTGCGACCAATGATCACATAGAGACAATACGTATATCACAACAGCTATCCTTACCAATATTTTCACGTGTCGTCTACGAAAATCGGAGCTACAGAGGGATTCGTCATACTGTTGACAGAAATTTTCAATCAACGTGGCCGGTTATTGCAGAAAGGGGACTTGTATTCTTGTACTGGTTAATTCGTTCTAAACAACATGGCAGCAATATCCTATCTTAAATTTCTCACAACAAAACAACCTCCGTAACCGTGCTATAAGGCTTTGGAATTCACTCCCTTTTTCTGTTACTGCCAGGTCAAGCGTCAAGTCTTTCAGGAGATCTTTACTGAGATATTTTGTCCTTAGTTACTAAGCCTATTCTACTCTCCTTAGCCACATTCATATTCTCACTTCCTCACAGGTGTCTGTTCATTTGTCTTGCTGTTTTTGCCTGAAGGTGGGGGGGGGGGGGGGGTTGGGTGGGGTTGTTGTGGTGGGATTGTGCGTCTCTTGGGTTGGTTTCCTTTTGGGGAAGTTTTTCTTTTTCGATTTCATTTATTTTTCTGCTCTTGTCTTTTTGTGTGCATTTCTTGCTTTCCTGAGGGAATGGACTTCACCAAGCCTTAATGGGTTTACATGTTCACTTCCTTCCACTCCATGCGTGTGTGAATAACGTATGTTTTATATTTGTCTTAATGAATTTGCCATGTGTAGTGGAGAATCAAATGAACGAAACGAAACGAACGAATATGATTGACCTAAACTGGAATGGTACCACGATCCGCTTCAATGCTTCACTTTGCCGTTCATTTTCTGAACAGCGACGGTATACCTTCCCAATCGCATCTGTAGTTATTTAAAGTCCACAGTTAACAGTGTACCGTTCCCTATTTCCACGCGTTATACGTATAGGACTGTCTCTAACTTGATATCGTATAATCATATTCATAGTGCAGTATAGTATATTGGCACTGCAGCAACAACGACCTCGATGCACTCACGTCATGGAAAAGTACAGATGCACTGAACTGCATGCACGTGGTGTCTGCCTGCTATGGAAGCGTAGAAAGGACATTTCATTGACCATATGTGGTAGAGCTGTCGGAGAGCTATTTATTCACATGAGGGATTCCACCTTACATTTTGACCATAGCAACTCAGCAATTTGCAGAAAATTGATGCATTGACGAGATATTGTTTCTCGTTAAAACGCCAATTTTCTGACGTTTATCACGTTACCATGTTGTCGATTCTTCAATTTGCTGATAATTGACGTTTTGTCAAGTCGGTAACTCGCCAATGTCATGTCCCTTCGACGCTTCCGTAGTCTCTACAAAGGAGGCCTGTACGGCGTCGAGGGTATGCTGTTATTTCTTATTTTATAGAAGAACGAGATATATTATTACACGGCACTAGTGACATATATACGGGCAGCCCAGCATAACTCAATATGGCATCGGAAATTGTCCAGGATGGTGATCAAAAGAAAATTCATTACCCTTACCATGATTTCATACAGGAGTATAACAACCCACAGCCAGGGGACAAGAGGACAACAGAGGACAAAATAGCCGATTTGTATGACAAATGGGACACCTACGAGAAGGTGAGTATCCTAATTAACCTCACAATAAAGGCAGTATGCGCAGTTTACAGTACACAGTGTATGATGTGGCCAGGGTTTTAGTTAAAATGGTAGTAGTTGGTTGTTTTGGAAAAAAAAGAAAAAAAGTAGTGGCTAATTTGTGACGCTGGGAAACGGAGAAAACCCATGAGAGATTTTTTTTTTTCATTGGATTTTGACAACAGCGTGGTTTATCGAGATGTTAGTCATGGTCGGCAGTTGTATGTTTATCTCTTTGTGGTGGTCGGCTAGTATGAGAGTATAATGGCTAAAGCCGACCACCGTAGCTACAACCCTGGATACGGCTGTAGGGTGCAGGTCCCAGACACTGTGTTTGCACTGTATGACGTATGGGACATTTGGCACATTGAAAAGTGTCGCTAGCTTCTTGTCGTAACGAAAGAGAATTCATGTGGTTCTTTTGGAATTCTCATAACTGTATTCTAGGCAAACAACAAAATTTAAAAGTTATATTAAGCAGGAAATATCTTAATTAGTTATGCACCGTGACCTACGGGACAGCAAAAAATGTGTTGTTTTTCTTTTCATTTTTAAATGTAAACGGAAATTCTCTGAAAGTAATAGTCATACAATTATGCCTATACCACTAATCTGTAGTACAAACACCAACATGTCTTATTAAGAGATATGGAGTAAAAATCTTACGTTGTTATGGTACAATGACAAGTTCCGTAAGAAAAAAAATATATCAGCTTGACGTACTACTGGACAATTTGTCCACAGTGAGATGTAATTAGAAAAACAGATTTCTAGAGTTTTAATATCCTCTTTTATCACGTATCTCTTATCCTCTTTTCTATTTAGAACATCATATCAGACATCCCCATACATATTAACTGTAATTATGAACTTATGGTGGTCAGAGTATGGAAGAGGGACGAGAGGGGGCGGGGAAGAGGAGACGGCTGCAAATTCAGGTACCAACACACTTTGTGACTTTATGAGCATACATAATTATACATACTGCTCTTGCTTTTCACTTTGTTAAAAATACAATGTTCAAAGCACCCCTGTCTTCTCAACCCATTCCCATCCTATTTTGCCCCCCCCCCCCCGCCACTGCTGGGCTACATGTACAACTCTGCCTACAATTATTTAGAGGAAATGCAAATAATAATAATAATATAAATGCTGAATAAAAGTTATGTTTAGACTACACACTGGAAATTATCAAAAATAAGTATGGATCCTATCTACAGCATATGCTCTTTAATCTCTTGCCAAACAAAATTAACGAAGACAAATTTTCTAGCTACAGTGCATTGATTTAAGTCTAGCAGTGGTATCATATGGGTTAGCATATTTTGTGTTGAAGGTGGATTTCATATTCTTGAAATCATGCATGTTCATTCAGTGTCGTAGGGAGGGAGGGGGAGTGAGTCCAACGCCTGCGTTTGAATGTAGACGTCTGACTACACAGAGAGCATTTTCACTCTATTCTCACTGCCAGTTTATGTTATCGTGAATTATATATTCACGCACACTGAATGAGGGTCAATCAATAACTGGTTCAGTATCCATTAATTAGGCCTACAGTAAGCAGCCCAATTCTTCGTAGGAAACGTGACTAAGGAATGACTAAAGTGATGTTTATTTACACTCAGTACAGTTTTACCCAACAGCTATATTGGTGGTCAGTCACAAAATCATTTGATGCTGGATTTGTGCTGATTTGGCATGTACTGCAAGGGAGTGGCATGGCACAGTCTATACATAAAAAAATATCATATATGCACTGAACTGTTTTCAACAGATGTCACATTGGCACCTATTTTTCCTCACACCATTTCCCGTGCGTCACGTTTTATGTCACACTTTTTAATTTGATTGTAGAATTCATAATAAATATAATTTCTGATTTTTTTTTTCTCTGGATCTTGTTGAACAATGTTCTAAATTAGAATTTTACTGAATGTCACTGATTGTCGTGTTTCCACGTATCCAAACTTAAAAAAAAAATGCATTGCAAATTGTGAGGTACGGGACATATCTATTTTGGACACTACCTAATTAGCATAATTAACACACACACATACATTTAGACACCCCGTTTCACATCCCTTCTCCCACTCCAATTGGTCTTTTCGATCCAAGCCATTTGTATACCATGTAAGGACATGCGGGACATAACTAATTTGGACACTACCTGATTAGCATAATTGATTAGAAAACAAAAGAGGACAGTATTTCAAATTTACCTGAAGGAAGAATGACTTAGGTCCCACGTAACACAATGAAACATCTCACGAGTCGTGACTATCATTTTCACGAGCCAAATGGAACGCAGCAATATTTTCTTCACAGCGCCTAACCATCTCGAGTTGTTTTGCAATTGTGTAACGTAGGCCTACACTGTCACGATATGCTGAGTGAAAGTACTACCACGACATGGAAATGACATTGCTACCAGACATATATCACTAGTCCAAAACATGGTTGCATACATTGAAGTATCATTTCACAAAAAAGGCAAAAATGTAAAACTCATGTTGATACAATGCACCAGAAGCACCTGCAGACTATCTTATATATCCTACAGCAACCGTGAACTTCGACCTTGACTAACGACGTCATTGGCAAGGGGGACGCTACATCTCATACTCGTTCACCTTCCTAAAAATTTTGATTTTTATTCGATTTACCATTAACGAAGAGATCGTGACACACTTTTTCAGAGATTTTGCCGATTTGACCTTTAACCACGTGGCCTTTGACATCGTGACGTCATCAATATTTCTTAAAGATTCTTTGTGTTATTTGCTTCCATGTATGGTAGTTATATAATTCTAGAATATCCAAACACAGAAATAATGCTAAAATGTGTTTTTCGTTTTCATGACCCTTGACGTTTTGGCCTATGGCGTCATAGGTCTGGCGGACACTATACTGCAGTACATAGTACTACAGTACGTGGCCAGGCACCTGCCCACCAACCCTGAGGGTCATCCCACTTACCGTATAGGAGGAGATCGTGATGCACTTTTTTGTACACACACACACATACACGTACATTGAGACCATGGGTGGAACAAGTTGGGGAGCTGGGAGGCTCCTTCCCTGGAAATTTGGGCATCTGGAGGGAAATTTTGGCTTTTGGAGGGAAATTTCCCATTTCTGTACGTGAGAATATAGCGAGAATTGTGGGAAATTCTACTTCCTTCCAGGGAAATAATTTTACTCCCTTCCAGGGAAATAAACATTTTTTCCAGACCAGATTGAAACACCCCTTTTCACCTCCCTAAATTATCCCACTGACCCCAGTCGGTAATCTCGATCCATGCCATTTGTGTACCACGCTGACTACTGACCCACCTAGTTTCAGCTGAATACCACAAGGTGTGCAATTTTGACTACTTAACCGCTCAACAAAGTACAATGTCTCCTGCCATTATAGTACGTACAGGAATGAGATAACAGATGTTCATGTTTCAGTGTCTGTGTTCAATGAACAACTTGTCTTATACGAAACTCAAGTTGTCAAGAACAAATAAATCTCCATAGCTTTGATACAGTATGATACCGTTTATACGACACATACCATAACGCTCTGCTTTTTGCCAGCTGACCTATACTGCATGGTGCATTGCCCACTGTGTGGGGATCAGTCTATAGTGGGTGTGCGCGGTTGGGTATAGGCTTGATCACCTTATCAGACCTCAGTCAACAAATGGACCAAAGAAGCTGCCAGAAAGGAAGAATATACATCTTTCGTTGAATGTAGTCACTGAGCACTTTGGGAATATGTGTAGGCCTAAATGGTTCGAGAATACGTATAAAGGGTTTAAAGTGTCTGTTGTTAAAATTGTTGACGTTAATAGAGGGCGCCTCAGGAAAGTGTGCCAGTGAAAACTAAGCTAGAGTGAATCTTCTGAAGTCTTATTCAAATTCATCAAATGATGAAATGAGGCTTATTTCAGTTAATCTGTGTATAACCTTATATATGTTTTTTCTGTCCCACAGGATTTACAGACTGCTTCATACAATGGTCCCAGGAAGGGAGCCGCGTTGTTCGCGGAATTGTGTCCGGACAAAAGCAGTTCCATATTGGACTGTGGGGCAGGATCTGGTCTTTCGGGAGAAGGGGTAAGGATAAAATTAAAGTAAAAGAGCTTCCTTCAGAACCGCAGGACACCATAGTGAAAAGGTTATGGTGGGCGAAAGTCGCAAATTAAAGAGCACCAAGGGTACAGTCTGTCTTTTAATCTAATATGAATTCATTAGTCATCCAAAAGTTGCCGTAATAGAAACTTAAAACTTCAGTTTATTTTGTGCATCACATAAAGAAAGCGTGAGGCAATACGTGTAAACTGCAAGTTTTAAAATTATTTCAGAGAGCTCAGCAAATGGTATAGTGTACGTCCCTGACAACCGCTTTAAACCTTAAGTCAATTCTCACACTAGCCTGTATCGTGCATCGAAAAGATAGATCCCCGTGCATGACTGTGACAGTTTGTTAGCTTCATAGAAATAGGTAAACCAAAATGCCGTCATGGGACAATAAGTGAAGTCCAAACTCTGTATAGCAAAAGGGGTCCTCATGAAACTGCGTGACACAAATCCAACCGGAAATTTTAGGACACTTTAACTCGCAAAACTAAACGTTGGAACCCAGTTTTTTCCCTGAATATTATCAGGTTATCTAAAAAACAAAGTCAAACGGTTGTGTTTCCCTAAATATGTAGTAAGATGGCGAACGAACAAATTTGCGGGCCCCACGTGCATTATAGTTCAGTTGTCTTCTTTGAGACTGTGACTTACGTTTTCAAGTTTTTAAAGTTTCGTATTTTGAAAGTGATATTTAGTGTGCTTACCTAAATGCTCTCCTTTTTATTTTTTGGGGGAATTTGAGATACAAGAGTCTACTTGTCATTTTTGGAGGATTCGTAGGACTATATATGGCTCATTTTGGACTTTAGAAGTACTGCTACCCTGGTACCCACATGGAGTACCACCCGGATCCAACATTCTAACCGGTATCTTCATGAAGTGAAAAAGGACACGCCACCATGGGTAAACGCACTGTGTCAGATATGCCGGATCTCGCCTACTATTTACAGCAAATATACCCTTTTGTTCAAAACGACATTTTCTTTTATCGGTAAAAATAGGTGGTTTTATTCGATTTTAGGCGGGTGTATGTAGTACACTAGTAAAATCCTTCCACACAAATGCATGTGATGTATGGTATTGCAATGGAAATGTTAAATATCAACCATTACAGTAGACGCTTTGGTCGGGTACCCGATGGGTATGAGAAGAGTATTATCCGGTTCCGATTTTAGGAATCAATGACAACACCACTTGGAATCCGTGAAGACGACATTGAAAAGTGTGCGCATGTGATGTCTTTCACAAATCTCTCACTGAAGTGAGTGAATTGTACGTTGCGGCCCCGGGTAGGATCAACCTTTTTGGGGCCCCGATTTCGTGATCACGTGATCATCCGTTTACAAAATTTTGCAGATGCAGTATAATTTCAAAATTAAGTCGCTGCTTTCACGACTAATAATTCATACACTGGTGATTCATGTACGAGCGTCTTTCGTTTGATTTTCACGTACAGTTGGTAGCCGAGGGTTACAAAAACATCCACGCCCTGGATATATCACAGAAGCTATTGGACATCGCCGAAGCGAGGGGGATATACAAGAGTCTCGTTTGCAGTGACGCGGGGAATGCCAACAAAGTGTCCTATAAAGACGGTGAGCGATGGTATAGCTCAGTCTGCCAGGTAGTAGAGAAACAAAGCTCGCGTCCTTAAAGACCAAGGGACATGCATCTATAAAATAGTTAGCTTCAGTTAGCTTCAGAAGTCGCACAGTGAAATCTTGAGTGATAATCCGTTGGAATTGTGTTTACGATTACCGTTTTTTATATTTGGCTTTTCAAAGTTTGACGAAAATGAAAAAAGAAAAAAAAAACATGATGTAGGGTATTGCAAAGTGTCAGTATTTCTTTTGTAAGGTCTTTTCATTTTGTCTCTTAATTACTTAATTACAGGGTTAAACGTTGGTGAGTGATATCAATATTTCTAAAGAAGGCAATACTCGCCTCCAAAATAAAACCCTCAGGGCATGAAAAATTCTCAGTTGTCCTTGAAATAAAGGTCAAGTAAACAAAGGATAGCAGAAGGCGTATCAGATGAGTCCTTCCCTGGACGTCAGAAATTTGCATATTTGGCTTATGTTTATTCATGATGCAATTGTAAAAGAGAAATTTGTTTGTAAAGTGGTCAATGTTTGATGGATTTTCATGAAACTGTGACTATTTTTCAACATTTTAATGATAAATTTGGTCAATGCTCTAAAATGTGTTTTTCGTGCCACATGTACTTTAAGCGTTAAAGTTTATTTGATGCAATGCACTACATATAAATGCAATTGATTCGCAGGTTGTCCTAGTGTCGTTAGATCTGCTTACTTATAAAAGTCATCATCCTTCCAACTGTGAAACTTGTTGGAATATGGTTCTAATGTGACTTTATGCACATGCTCAGAAGAATGTCAACACCGTCATCTGACGTTAACGCGGATACATGCTGTATGATACACTTTTTATTCTCGTTTTTGTGTTCAAATAGGGAAAGTCGGATGAAAGTCAAACTTGGTATGTACCTCCGCCATATTGAGACTATCGGTGCCCTATTGTGTTTAATGGATGTCAAAGGTCATCTAGGGACACGGGGGAAAATCTTTGAAAACTTTACTAACACGATATTTTATGTTAGAAAGTTTGGACAACGTATACCTGGTGTATGGATGCATTATGGTAGTTGTTCAAGACTTTTGGGTCCAAGTGAGCCATAAGGACCATTTTATGAAATCAGACAAAATGCCTCTTCTCCTACAGATTGTATGGTATTTAGTTGAAATTGTGTCAGATTACTGCTATGGTAGAGGTTCCTTCAGGAAGTCCAGGATTTTTGGTCCCATATGGACCATATTCACCATTTTATGAAATCATGCAAAATGTTCCTTTTCTGCATATTTTGCTTCACAGTGTGAAAGGCTTGTCAAATTAGCATTGTGGTAGTGGAACCCATGGTGTTCAGGATTTTTGGGGGTCCAAGGTCCAAATGGACCATCTTTTAACCTGTATTTTGACCGGTGTATCAGTGCGTGTTCGAATGTCAATGCAACACGTAGGCCTATGCATGACAAAAAGAAAATACCCTTCTTCTTGCTCTTTCACCCACAGATGAGTTTGATGCCTTGTATTCTGTGGGTTGTGTTGGTCCTTTCGGTATGCATCCGGTAGCGATCAAAGAGTGGGTGCGGATTGTCAAACCGGGTAACGTATACCTTGAGAATATATTCTATTTATTTGGTACTACTTTGAAGGTCATTATTCTTTGTGGAATGTAAGAGTTATTAGTGGAAACCAGAAAAAAAAAATGTTATGCAATGTTGGAGTATCTAAGCTCGGTCTCGAATGTTTATGTATTACAAAGATTGCAGGTTGGACCTTGAACTAAGCGTTTCTTTGGGCTTTGTTATACCAAGTGTGTGCCTGTGTGGACCACATAATGGCCTAGGAATTAAATGAATGACAACATTCGAAGAAAATAATATACAAACACGGTAGAAACCCCTCAACCCCACCACTCCTCCACCCCCTCGCCCCACACAGACAAAAAAAAAGACAGGATAGCTCAAACACAAGCGATATTGGTACCTCAAACGAAAAACACGATACCTCACCAAAATCGGAACAAACCAAATGCCTCAAGACGCAACTCCTTTTGGTCGAGGGTCTTAGGTGGATGGTACAGTGGCACACAAACCGGATTCATTTCCTACCCGACTTTTTGCAATCTTAAGCTTAAATCTTATCCAGATTTAGTCGAAATGAAATTTGGCAATCTTATATAATCTGCTGTAAGGCTTTGATGAACAATATTAAAATATGTAACATATGTCAACCAATCATATCATCTAATAAAAAGAAGTTCACTTGTTCATTGCTTTGGCACAATTCATAGAATTATCACTGTATGGTATAGTTTGTTCTCATTTATTGATCATTCGAGACCAAATTATGGAGTAAATATATAAAACATTCTTTCATAGGAAAAACCTTAAACCTCGTTTTCATACCATTTGGATGTGTTGTTAGTGCTCATTTGGAAGTTAAATTATGAACTCAGGAAAGTTGGTAGATGTGGTCAACATCCATCGCCAACAACTTCAAAGGTTGCTTTGTCCTCACTGTACCAGAGTCAAAAGCACACTGTGATTTGTTTCCATAAGCTGGCTTAGTTTCATTACGTTCATTTGGCTCTTGTTATTTATCGGATGCGCAGTTGTGAAAAATATCGTAATGGTGTGGGAATAATCCCCTCTGTATAGAGCCGTGTATCAGATTTGATTCAAATTGGGGAGTTTACAGGACGACAGCAGAGTGACCAACGTAAACGAAAATACTAACAGAACACCTGGCCCGTGTGCAGCTTTTTTCAGCCTCGGTGGTGGGGGTCGATTGTACCACAAGTGGAACATTTTCCCTGACAGTTATGACCAACAAATTAGAACTCATCATGTATATATACATACCATAGATGTTGCTGACGTAGGCATACTTTCATAGGCTGAGCTGAACTCCAGATCCTGTGTGGGTGGGGGAGGTCGTCCGAACCCCCAGAGTTCCCCGCCCATAGATACGGGCATGAACTCCACTGCTCTGATATTTTCTTGCATAAATTTGGATCCGATATTTCGTTGTAGTGTGATCCACAAACACAATGGACGAAGAATTACACTATCCGATTTAATCGTTCTAATAATAGTCCTGCAGTTTACTTCTTTCAACTTCTCATTTCTTCTATCCCGTTCTCTCTCCTTCTCCCCACTTCTCTTCCCTCTCTTGCTTATAGGGGGCATCATCCTGTTCATTGGTCGTCATCGATATTGGCAACCGAACGATGGCAAACATGAAACAGAATTCAGAGAAGAATTCAAGAAAGTCGTCGAAGACCTCGAAAGCTCAAAACAAGCCGAACTCATTTTGCGAAAAGTGATTCCCGATTACGTCGAATCCACGGAAGGACTAGCGTTCGCGTTTAAGGTGCTGTGAACAGCAGGCAGCTACATATAGAACTACAAAGGACAAATGTGACGGTGACAGATATTGCTTGTGACGGTGACAGCGAGAGCTGCGGGTAACGGACGGCTGCAGTTCCTTATTCTCATCCTACAGGATCCGTATGCTGCCATATTGTTGTTCGATTGAAAGTGTCATGGAGTTGTAATCGGCTTAAACTTTTAACCCACAAGTTTCAATAAATACAAGCTTCGTCGATTCGCCTAGTAACGTCTTTTGCCATACCGTTGTAATGAGCATTTTAACTATGGCCGTTGACAATATATACCAATATAAATCATGTCTTCATATTTCATTATTTTTATATGAGCGCCTCATCAGCTGTAACCTAATTTCGTTACTTCAATTTTGTCAGGTGAAGTAAACAAATAGAAAAAAGAAAAACATTCCAAAGTTAATCAACCCTAATCAACCATGGAAGTATAGTTCACACCATTGATCACCTGGAAAAGGTGTTGTAATGACATTTCTTTCAAATCCAGGTATTTTTATTGCTTTTTGCTGATTTCTTGTAATTACAGCGGCCATCTTGGAGTCATGAGTCGAGTTGACCCCTAATCAGAATTCGATGAATTGCAAAGCCTTTTGCCAAATTTAGAAACAATGTTTCTCAGTTTTATTTGGAATACAGACTGATAAAATACGAGCATTTCTAATTTACAAAAAATGAAATGGGGAATTAAATATGAGCCGGTATCGAATGTATGCATTGGTGAAAAGTTTACAGAGCCTCGTAGTTCATGGAAATTGCTATTTGACTTTACTCTTAAGAATGGAGGGAGAGTGCTGTGTCAGACAAATTTTCATAAACTATAGTCTCCGAGAATTTTGTTCAATGTTTCCAACGCATGGTCAGATTTTAATTTTCGCTCCTTTCACGTACACATGAGTCACAGCAATGACAGTGTTTTATGTAACTCTTTTATTTAGATCTATAGCACGACCATTTAATCCCGAATTTGTCATCCAAAAAACGTCCATTTTTTTATACACTTCTTTGGTGGTGACGTTACTGCATTAGAGTTTATCGCATTCACCAATACGTTGGACATTGAAAGCGGTTTGCCATTCACCATTTATTTTGGTATTCTTTCTGTTGTTCTGTTTTCTCGAAGTTGGGGAGAATGATCCTTGGGATACGAGACATCAGGAAGTGTGCAAAATGTGGGCGTCAGAGGTCACATGTGGACCATGGGGACATAAAGAGCAGAATTTTTGCAAGTGCACCAAAGACTTTCTTCTCCTGAAGATTGCATATAGTGAGATTGTGTCACATTACTACTACGGTGCTTCGGGGGGGGGGGGGGGGGGTCTGAAGATTTTGGGGTCCATGAATGGACCATTTTATGAAATTATGTACATTTTGTGTTTACTGTGGAAGACATGTCTCATTATTTTCGCACTGATAATTTTACTGTTGGTATGTAGGCTACTGTTTTGTATACTGGTTAATACTAAAGGGTCACAGTTGTAATAGCCTTCGTGCAATCAATGTAATCATTTTGTCTAGTGGGGCAGCTGAAATATATCGGTCCTGGTACAATATGTAGATATCGTGCTACTGCGTACGGTAAAATTAAATCTTTAACTTGTTTTTGAAAACACTTGTCTTGGATGTCAGGCTCTAATCCAAGTGGGGTATATAGCGGCCTGACCCCCCGCTCCATCATCTGCGCTTGGATATAAGGCCTTTTTTGAACAGAGCTTACAGCAAAGAAGTGTCGTTATCATCACCACCATAGAAGTAGATACACTAGAGTGTGAATCAGGCTGACTTCTCATGACACACTGAACAAATAAGCTAGGTGAACACTATGATAGGGGACGTCCTTGCCTGTATGGCAATAGATATGGGATTTACCAAGTCAAAACGGCCCCAGACTAAATCGTCCCTGCTGTTGGTCAAAACAAACGGCCTCGTGCCAAAAAGGAAAATCTTCCAAATTGTCCCTGGGTTAATAGTTAATAACGGTATCACTCTTGAAATATATAGTTTTCTGGAAAATTTATGCCTATAGATGCCTGACGTTCCCATCAGATGTTGGTATGTACGGCAGTTTAGCGTAGGTCCACAAACCTAAACACCCGCAAACGCGTAGAGATTTGTCTCATCTCCAAGGTGTCTCTATTTATGAGTATTTTTTAGCGTCCGATGATTGGCTGAGAAGAGTATGAATAATCATAGCCTAGGGAAAAAAGTATTGAGTGCTACTGAGTGTAATTGCGACATGTATGAATTTTAATAGCTGTCAGTCTGTGCGTCGAGTTATTCGGAATCCCAAGAGACGCTGGTATTATGCAGTCAGAGCTGATGCATGAGTAATGCACGTCCGAAGCCAGAACAGTATATTTTTTACGCAATAACATCTGTGATCAACAGGTCAATCAATTTAGTTGATCTAACTCTAACTCGTTACACTTGAATGGAGTATTCCAGCCTCTCTAATTATTTTCCGAAATCCGTCCTATTTCAAATTCCTCACACCTTTCCTTCTAGAGTTTCAGTTTGATGTCTCATTTATGTTAGAATTTTCGATTGCATGCGGAGTTATGTACCATGTATAACACCAGCAGGACGTTTTGATGAAAAGCATGGGCGCTTTGGTAGCTGAAAAGCGGGGACCTTTTTACGAGCGAATGCGAAGTATAGTAGTCGCTTTTTACGAGCGAATGGACTTGTCACAGTGTTTTTATTCTGTGTCTTGTCAATTTTGTTAATCTATAAGTGTTTGTAGATTTATAGATGTTAGTAATAAATGGAGTGAATGTATTTAAGGCGTCACTAACTTTAGCGCACTTTGAGGCGTTTTCCTTGACAGATCTTTTTAATTGTACAGTTCATGGAACGACTGTATCACGTTCTTAAGCGGCCTTTCTATGGTTTTTGTCGATAGCTGTTACTTTAGAAAAAGCTTACACCCTCATCTGCTCATGTTTTGAAACGTTCGAACGATTTATGTAAGTAATATTTTATTGTGTTATTATGTTCAACAAATTGTACGGGTAAACTCTCTTTAAAATAGTTCAAATATACTTGAGAAAAGAACAACAAACTACAGAGTTACGTTTTATTTTCTTCTTAATTGAAGACTTCCAGTAGGTTGAGGTACAGTGAACGGATAAGATAACGAAGTCGCGCGGATGGAAAAATTGCGCAATACTAACTGCGGAGTTATCTTCGGGCCCAGGAGTTTCAACTGAGACTTGAATTTCCCTTGCAAACAGGCGCTCCCTTTGCCGGTGCACACGTGACCCGACATATGATACAGTTGCGGATTTGGAGTAATAATAGGCTATTAACCAAGGTTGTGGACATTGAATGCTACCGTGGCTTGGAAAGGACATTTCGAGATTTCAGTGATGTGTAATGGTAGTTATGCTGATTGGAGTTTTCAGCGCGTGCGCGGGGTTGTACTGAACTGCATGTAATAACTAGTGACTTTTGTAGTGCATTTTGTTGATATTTTCATATCAGTTTTTTTCTTTTCGTAAACGGTTGTTCTTTATAGAGAGGTCCTTATCCTCCAGCCACACATAGGCCTACTAGCAATCTTATAAGACAATATACGGTTCCTTTGAGCAACCGTATCGTAAATGAATATCAGCTCGGCGTAGTCCTACCAAACTACCAAAGCAGGAGGAGTGGGAGACTTGAGAGTGTTTATTTTCTTGAAAATTAGACTGAGACAGGTTGGAATGTAAAGACTGGTCTCGGATGAGAGAGTTGCACAATGAAAGACTGCTAGTTGTCTCTTTACCCTCAGAGCTCATTACATGAGACAAAGATCGCTTATGCAAGCATGATCACGCATGTGCCTTACCCAGTTGAAGCTAGCGAACAATAAGCACTAGGCCTACCGCCGAACCATATCGTGGAACCGGTAAAAAAGTACGGAAAAGTGAAACTGCCATTTGTAAGGGAATTTTGAAGTAAAGGATTTCCAATCAAAGGTGTGAATTTCAAGCTGGGTTTTGGCTGGGTTGTTACTATCACATTTCTTTTTGTAATCTAAACATGTCCACGTCTTAATAGCTAATACGTCACTCCCCGGTACACGAATCAAGTCAATTTTAACATCACCACGGCGTATCACTGATGTACTTTTCGAAACACTCCAGTTTGTAGCAAATAAGGCCCCAGCCCCTCACCAATGGGTTACCAGTATTCTTTTCTGAAATTGAAGTCACAAACCTCACAGCAAATTCACCATCTGCAAAACTACCTGTCTTTACTCCCATATCAGGATTGTTAAATGGGTACACCAAAGCACCGCCTTCGTTCGCGAGTATTAATGCCTTGCATTCTGGTTTTGTCTCTAGAGGTTTTGGCTGCGGTGTAGGAACCCTGCATGGCAAAACAGTTCTGGCTTAAATATTTACCAGAAATAATGCACCTACAGTTCTAGAATTTATGCGATATCTAACTACATCTTTAGGAAAAATGGAACTGCAATCGTATGACTTTGGTTGGGGAGGGAAGAATTTAGGCTTTAGGGCAAAACTTCAGACTGAAAAGGGCATGAACAAGGAATAACTTTTTGGCGAAAATTTATTCATCTCAAGATCAAATAGAAAAAAAAAATCCAAGTACGTGACAGTTTTAAATTGTACCCATCAGGTGAATATTCATTACAGAAATAAATGCAATAAAGGAATATGTAAATGTAACGATTGATGTAACAGGCAATGGTGGTACCTCCACGAAACGCCCTCAACAGAGGCACTACAACCTCGCCAACTTCCACCAGGTTTGCTGGTGCTGAGCCAGTGCAGGGCGACCATAGTGATTACCAACATAATCTAGTTCATATTAGGCTGTACTGGTCCCCAAAATCAACACAACAGTTTCTCTTGGAGCCATGGAACAGCCTTTCAAATAGCCCTGGTATTTCATATGTACTTTTTTAGACATGCAGACACCATTCAGTAGTGCAACAAATACAGTTCAAGGAAAATAACGAAGTTATCGTGAATATGAATTTTTCACTCACTCACAAGTTGCCACGTTTTTGTAAAATACCCAAAATGCAATAGAACCATGATGTCACACATGCCCTTCCACAACTTTGATACCGAGAGCTCAACGCACACAACAACATTCCGTCACATTCCGTATGCGATGCTTGCTGAGGGTGTTCATTTGGACATTAACCACTGGAAATCTACAAATAGGGGCTTCAAATCGTGAATGAGCTTCCTTGAGTATATCAAAAGGACAAATCAGCCAAAGAAAATATACCCAAACTTGGCAATATTTTTCACATAATATTCCTGGTGCATGTGCTGTGTCATATTTTGTGGAAATGGCGACTAGCTGTACAACATTGGTTGGAAAGCTGTATTCGGTAAAAGGTGAGTGCCAAAACAACACCATTACAGTCGCGAATGTACGTATAATAAGGTTGGGGTACAAACTGAAACAGCCATTACAATCCCTTCTATGATGCAATTGACTGATTTCAATTGTTCAAGCAATGACTAATGAATGCTTACTTGTTGCCAAAAACCAACTGACAAACCACCGCGGTGACTCAGCTCAAACATCGCGGTGACTCAGCTCAAACATAGAGGAAGGCCATGCAGGCGATGAGAGCAATCAGAATTAAGAGACTACTATATCAATGTTATCTCATCCCGCTGCGATGGGGGCCAACACGAAAAGAGATTTGAAGAGACCAGGATGATCTGAATTCAGTCAGACTTCATTTGTGGCATAAATACCAAGGTTGCTCTGTGTAAACTACTACACTGTCATGACATGAAAATTTAATGTGACTACCACATGGCTGAGGACTTCTGCACAATCCTTCAGTTTTGCCTTTCTGTACTGGTGGATTTGAATTCACAAGGTGGTTTTCGCCCACTTACCTCGGCCCAACTTGGTTCTGTGATGGACGCCATCGGAATGACATCCTCTATTTGGCCAACTTCTTTTGTTGCCCATTGGTGCAAGCATGCTGTGCTACATCGAATAAAACAGGTCTCAGTTACCATCAGTGTCTCACAAACTAGAAATGTGTAATAATGATTGATAGCCAACATCTGTGAAAGCAGTGAGTTAATCATGGTTTGCTGCAGAATCAAAAAAGCGAGGAAAAAAAATAGAACTATTTCAAGTCCTAAATAAACAAAACAACTTCCCCAAGGTGTTGAAAGTTTCATCCATTTATACTTCTAGGAATGTGAGCATATGAAAAAGAGAGGGACTAAAGATATTTTAACACTAACCATCCGAGAAAATTACAATGACGAAAGAACGAGACAAAACACAGACGACGATCTTACACAAAATCGCAGCTGCTCTCACTGTGCCTATACTTTCTAATTGAGACCACACTCTGACACAAAGACACTTTCTAGATTGTCAATGTCGACCTCTTGTCATCATTTCACGTACGTCAATCAGTTCTAGCAGAAGTAGGGTGACAGATCCTCGTGATTGCCACTATTTTGTAAGTGCTCACCATAACATTGTACACACGCTTACCGGGACACCTAATCCGCTTCCTCCTCACAAGCTAGTATATTCTATGTTCCTGTCATTCCTTTGACTATAAGTCAATCCTAAACAGTCAACCTCTTTTCCTTCAATTATTGTTCTTCCACAAACAGGTAGATGGTACCATCTCCTTCCTCTTGTTCCTCTACTGGGGTGACTTCCTGCTTGATGTCGCCTCCATCTTTACGACCCTCTGCGGCGTCCTGAGCTGTCGAGGCCTGGCTCTCTGGCTCCTGGTCAGTCATTATTTGCATTGTGATCGGACCCTTGCCACCCGCTGTCGAACTTTCACTGGTCTCTGGCTGGTTGATTTGTTCCATGGCATCTGAAGCTTCCAGAGATGCCTGCATTATTAGCTCTCCCGTCTCCTGTCCACCATCACTCTGCACGATAGTCCCATTCACTATCTGGAGGGCGCCCTCTTCACTTTCGTCGGCTTCTGCAACCGAGAGTATGGTGACTGGAACAGCATTGCCCTCGGCTGTCTGCATTATCTGGACAGTCCCACCTTGCTGCATCTCCACTGGTACTGCCGTTCCATCTACTGTCAGCGTCGTGCTCTCCCCTAGGCTCTCCTCCTGCAGTAGCATTCTCTGCCTCCTGGTCTGGGGTCTCGAGGGGGATTCGCCGGCGGCTTTACGCTTCACCCCAGCATGGATCTGGATGTGGCTCATAAGCTCCTGTCTCTTCCAGAATGACTCCTGGCACTCACCGCAGCGGAAAACTTTCTGCACTTTGTGGACTTTCATATGCTGAGTGTGGGCATACCTGTCTTCAAACTCTTCGCTGCAGACCTTGCACTTGATGGGCGGATTGCACGCTGTATGCATGCTCTTTATGTGGGATTTCATATCAGCAAGTCGACCAAAGGACGTGTCACACTGGTCACATTTAAAGCAGGGCCGATCTTCTCTATGCTTCCACATGTGTTCCTTCAGACAGGTCTTCTGGGAGTACGCCTGGTCACAGTCCGGACACTTGAATGGACGCTCTCCGGTGTGGACCCTCATGTGCCGTTTCAGTTTGTAGTTGTCCGTGCTGGAGTAATCGCACAAAGTGCACTTGTACGGTTTCTCTCCTGTGTGTGACCTCATGTGGCGCTTGATCTTGCTGGCTTCCACACTCTCGTAATCACACAGGGGGCACTTGTGGGGTTTCTCATGGGTGTGTATGTATTTCATGTGGCGGCCAAGTTCCCCCGAGGTGCCAAATGCTTTGGTGCAGAGCTCGCATTTGTACGGTTTTGTGCCTGTATGGGTGTTGATGTGGTTGCGGAGCAGCGTGGACGTACGGAAGATCCTGCCGCACAGGTAGCACTCGTGGACCTTCGGCTTTCTGCCGACAGGCCCACCCTTCTTTTTTGAGCCTTGCTGGTTCAGATGACCATCATCAAACTTGGGGACTACATACCGGGTCTTTTTGCGTGGTACCTCTATTACTGGTTTCTCTTCCTGCTTGGCAATCGTCGTCTTGAAAGGTGTCGTGTCATCGTCTCCGGCGTAGAAATCATAAACGGACGAAGCTGCATCGATGGAGCTGCCCTCTCCAAGAGAGATCTTTTTGGAGCTGCTGCTGCTCATCTCCTGCACAATGACTATCTGGGCATCCTCCTGCTTGACCGATACCTGTGGTTCCTGGTCTCCCTTCATCCCTGTGTCCGCATCATCCACCATCTGAAGCTGCAGCTGCCCATCGTCCACCTGCTGGGAGAGGATGAGCTGGCCCTGAGAGGATTCGCCACCGAGTTGTACAGCTTGACCGGGGGTGCCGTTGTCGTCTACCGTCTGAATGATAGTGTACATCTGAGCACCGGGTTCCACTCCGCTTTCCTGTCAAGACCAATAGGAAGATGGTTTAATTTTAGGGTTGCATACTTGGGGGCAGATAGGAAATAGCTACACAGCTGCAGTCAAATCCAGCAGGATATCCAGGAGCATGCAATCAAGTGTCACTAATCTATGAGACTCACAGAACAAATCACACAAGAATTTTTTCAAATTCTGAGGTAAAGAAGGCCAAGCGGAAAGGGTACTTAATAACAGTGTGACTTACCATTCCGACGACCCTGAAACATATTTTTGATCATCAATCCATGAGTCAGGTGATGCTTTCTGCATAACAATCCAGGTACTATTTTTGTTTAACGAATGTTTTGTCTCTATTTCGTATCCCACAAACATCCAACACTTCATTCGAAGTAAGCTCACATGATTCTTTTCTTGCTATGGCCAGTTGCCAAAGCCACAGGCATTGTGCCACACATTACACTTTTACAGCACCAAGATCAACACCAGGGTACTTCTGTTAATTAACAATCAGAAAATGTTACCTGTCTGAATGCAGGTTTGCGAGTTTCCGAGGGGTATGTAAAAGTGCAGAAAGTAACAAATTTTGAGTCTCATCTCTTTTTCATTCAATATTTTCATGTCATCGATCTAGGATTGAAACTACTCACTAAAACTTATTACTAAAATCATTAATTTAACAGGAAACCAAACAGACATACTTGTTTGACCACACCTCTGCCACGAATAAGGGGATGACTCATAACAGTGGCAAAGCCGTTCAAGAGGAAGAATTTCCTGAGAGGCAGATGGGAGGCTAACTTACCGGTTGAACGGCAATAGAACCATCTTGAGACACTGGAACTAGCTGGGGTAGGTTTGAAGTCTGATATACAATGTTGTTGTTACTGACAAGATTCACTGGTGCACCTGTAGCAAAGAAAAGATAAAATATCATGTCAGTTTTGGTAACTATGGGAGTAAGAAATCATCTGGTCCCAAATGAACTTCAATTCCATTGGATGGTACTTCATCCTTCACTGTTTGAACAAAAAGAAGTGACACAGTCTTGAAATCGTACAAAGATGTCTTTGTCAATGCCTACCAATCTTCATAAATAATCTGTAAAATGATCCATGAACACATCTACTTGGATTTTCAGCATGTAGCCCAACAATTTAAAATAGGAAGTCAGGACTTTTGACAATGCTACATGAGTGAATGACATTTGGTGAACAACATCAGGAAATTTCATTTACGTATGTTGTTTACTTTCCAAGATATTGCAAATTGAATGTTCATAAAGAAATAAATAAAACTGCCGTTTTGAAGCTCTGATGTTATCACTGGACCACATGTGATTGAAAAGCTTTGGTTTCTCTTCACACTTCATTGTCAATATATTTTTAGCAGTTATGCATAGATTCAAATCAGAGTATTACTGATTTAGTTACTGCATAATACACCTCAATAATTCAACACAAAATGTGTACAAGTGTGTGCAGACTTACAGAAATTATAGGTAGAGAAAAAAAGATCAAACATTAAAATTCCTGTTATCAGTCGTTATGTGACATCATTATTCGGATTACTCAAATTGGGTTACACTAAACTTAGGGAAAAATGGCAGCACCCTTCTCTGAATTTCAAAAGAAACTTGGAAAGGAAACAACATCTCTGAATTTAACTTTGGGGAGATGTTTGTCACAGACTTCTGCATCATTTTGATATTTTCCCAGGGTTTCCTTTTCCTTTAACTACCAAAGAAAAACCACTTACTAAATACCGATCAGGATCTATCAGTTTTATTTCTTGATCAGTTACATTCTGTACTGAGGCACTATGTGACATGACCAGGAGTACCGTGTCATATAGACATGCCCAATGGTACTGTGTCCTTATTTGTAAGAAAACTGGTATAATGTGCAATGATTGACCTAGGAATGTGAAAAAAAAAACATAACCACAAGTGCCTTTGACTTTTCAGTCCCTCACCAAAAATTTTGCGAGAAAATTCGAGAAAAGAAGACACTTAAGAAGCTGTTAAGTTATTGGATGTTTCATTTTCACGGTTTCTGCACCTAAAGGAAAATCATGATTTTTCCATGACTATATTATTACCTTTACATGACCAAAGGGCCATTTAATTACCACACCACAATTTCTTATCTGCCTGTGTTCTTTGACAGAAAATTTAAGTGTCAAATGACCATAGTTAATACATTTTACTCTCACTCGCTGAAAGTATCCAGTTGTTAAAAGTTTGATTGTGCAGTCAATGATCCTGCATTTTGTTAAAAAGTCCGACTGAAATTTCAAGGATTGTTCTAGGCTACAGTTGGCATTGCAGTAATGGATTTGCATCTGTAACTCCCTTCGACAATAGCATCTGTTGATAACCAAACAGAAACAGAACTTTTTGCTGCATGCATGGGTAGTAGTTGACCCTACGCTCTTAAAACCATCTGCCAAAGAGACTGTTGCCCGACCTGACAGAGAGATGGAGGTAACGCCCTGACCATCCAATGGAACTGAGCCGTCCTCCTGCATCTGTACCATCAAGACCTGCTGCTGCTGTTGTCCCCCGCTGCCTCCATCGTCGGCTTGTGTGACCATGACGACCTGCTGCTCTCCGTGCGGCAGCGCACCGATGTCTGTGCCAAACGTGCGAAAAATCAGAAAGACGAGAAAATTAGTAGAACAACAACAATTCTGTTTAATCACAGAAAAAAAGTTAACAAATTAATGAAAACTAAACTTTGAGAAAAAACCAAGTAACTCAGCATGGTGATTCCTTGCAAAAGTGAAAGACACAGTGGACAAAAAGATTTTATGTCTTACATCTATGCTGGAGAGACCAGGAAGAGGGTTTGCAACACTGCTCGATGAGGGCTTGAGACATTCACATATAGAAGGTCTTTTCGACACACTGAAGACACTGCAATGTTCAAAGTTTTTGTATTTTTATCTTGTTTAACTTGAAATGACCTCTTTAACGACCTCTTTGCTGAGGGTTTCATTTGTAGGATATTCCATCAACCTCCCCATTTAGGATATTGTTTTACCTAATTTTCAACAGTAACCTCTGTTGACCAGATAACCTCCATCACAAGAGGGCTCATTTATTTGTCTGAATTTGTTATTTCTTACCATATGTCACTTAAAATGTTTTCACCCCCTGTAAACCTCAAATGACCTTGTGCTGCCACATATAGAGCAATTGGAATAACATACAGAATACTACCTACATACAACCCCTCCAGCAAATTTCACCCCTCAATATACGTTCATTGACAACATCGACATACAAAACTCTACTGGAAAAAGTTCTTGTGCCCTCAACAGGAGGACAAAATGCTTCTGATTACACACTTGAAGACAGACATATCATTTACATTTAACTTGAGTAAGACATAATATTATTCACCCTTATCTTCAAAACTTCAACATCTCTGACATAAACCAATATCTCACCATCATCTTCACACAGCTATGGTGGTATTTTCAGCGATAAACTGACAGAATTGAAAATTAGCCACAGGTATGTTCATTCAGAGTTGACTTACCCCAGAGGGTGGCAGCAAGAGAAAGAAACTGCAGGTATCATAATCTTCTTTAAATATCACTTGTATTAGGTCACTTCAGCCCCATACAAAGGCAGAGCCAAAACTGATTAAAACGACGGGCTGTGTAGAAATAGCTGGGACTTACCTCTGCCTGTACTATGCAACTACAAAATCACAATGACAAACTGTGAACCTGGAACACACCAACTGAGACAATGACTCTACCACAATTGCTTTCTAACCTATCATCAGGCATAATGACATGAGAAACATCCCCAAACAGGAGTCACACCCACAAGCACAGGGCCAACCAGTAGGGCATCAGAATAATATTCATGGTTTCCCTCGACCACAGCAGACCTAACTATTCATTAGGATTGTTTCAAGGCATTCCTCTAGTCATCCTAACTCTCAACATATCTCTCTATTATCCATCATTTCCCCCTCCTCCCTACCCTTCCCACCCACTCCCATGATGTTGACCAATCACACTGGATGTATATAACGCTAACCTCCAGCACCTGACACGGAGGTGGTCAAGAGTTGTGGTCCGCCGTTGCTGGTTTGGACAATTGTCGCTCCTTGCGTCGAGACGCCCTGCGTGGTGCTCATGTTGGCCGACGCATTGGCAAGCAACTGGAGAGTTTCAGTGATATCCATGCTGGTGGTTTGCGCCGGCTGAACGCTGTCTGTCGATTCAACCACCGGAGCAGACGGCTGGGCTACTGCAGCAGCGTCACCGACTATTAAGACAGGAAAAGAAAAAACACCAAATGTGACACCAACAGTTCATAGATTTCCTGCAGAGCTTTGAAATTGACACATTCGACTTTTGTTTCCTTCTCAACAATATCAGATCAAATTCCTAAATTGAGTTTCCAATGCAAACTTTCACCAATTTTACTCTCTTCAAAAGCTACATGTTTTCTAAATGAACAAGCAAATGAGATCACTTTTCTGCTCAATGACAGGAACTTCTTTGAGATTCAACTGTCACTGCGGTTGGTTTCTTTACATCTCTATTATAAGCCGGAGTTAACATTCAAAGCAACTGACAGTGTATGAATTACAAAGGAAAATGACCAATCCTCTTGAATAGTTAAGTTGTACAGCAAAGTTGTTAACAAGTTAAACAACAGAAGCATTTTAAATCTTTTACAGTGACACATTAGTGGGTTATCAATTATGAGCAAGGAACATGCAGTAGTTGCAGTGTTCACAACTTCACACAAAGATTTGCAATCTGTAAAAGAAAGGGAGGATGCGGCCACAAAATAGAAAGGGTGAACATGGATATCCATGTTTAAGTTGTTACACTCAACACCAATAGCAACAAGTAGAAGAATCATACAGCTTGAAGTAAAATGACTGCAGGTGTGGATTCTTCGTTCAATGGGCACAGTGGATTTGCCACTTCTCTTCTAAAATCTTTTCACTCCTATCAAATTATGACCCATTACTTGCACAGGAGAAATAAAGAAAGCAGAGCAGTAATCATGACAACAAAATGGTCATCAAAAGAAACCTTTTATTTGCATGTGAATACTTGCCCTTAAAATGATCAAGGATTCTTTTTGGGAGAGAATTTACTGGTTCCTGAACAATTTCCCCTCAGATAAATCCCTTCTGATTAATTCCCTCTTTCCTTAATCCTAAACTGTCTGGTGAGATCGTCTGGGGGAAAGTTGTCCAGTCACAGAATTCACCCTCCTAAAGATTTTAACTTATTGTGCACTAAGTTTTAGCAGGATTCTCAAACTCTTGCACCTTCTTGTGGTCACTTCAGATCTGATAGACTTGACTTTTTTCAAATTCATGACATAATATCTTGAAGCAGTTGAAGGATGCTTTAGGATCACAATGATTCCTTTTTCCACCATCAGTGCGGAGAGTGTTCTAAACCAAACAACCTGAAATAAACTGGGGGAATCTGTCATTGGTCACTTTTACCAAACTAGAAATCTTACTTACATTTAGTCAAAGCTGGTGGCAATCTAAAAGTGGATTACCGCCAAGAAATCACCTAATGGCACCAGGGTCAAGGGGCCCCGCATTCGGAACATATTGTGCAAACCTTTTCCAGCAATATTTGTGATCAGCCGAAGCCAACTCAAACTGCGAACAGTTTAGTCCCTGTTCTGTCAAAATGGTCCACATACTGCAGAAAAGTCTACAGCTTTTCACTTTTGTTTGTGGTCTCTTCTATGTTTGGCATGACTAGGTGTTCAAATGTCAAAACAGCTGGGCATGGAGACATGTAATCGAATTTGAAACCAGCTGGGCTAACACAAACAGGCTGGATTCCCTGTTCACCCCACCTTGATCAATTTGGATGGCATACCACCTCTTACCTGTCAGTGTAGTTGGTGGCTGGTCGGCACTCACTACAGCTCCATCTGCGTCTTTTAACCCTTGCTTATCCTCCATAGGTAATTCAGATGCCTTGACAACTCCTATTGGCTTTGGAGCATTATCTTTGTGAGAGAAAAGTTTATTTAAGTGAAACATTGCATTACCAAATGCACCAACATGACACATGAAGAAAAGAGCTTTAATAATTGGTTAACCATTTGGTCTCAAAAATAAACATCAGCAATTGCTACATCTCCTCAGAGTGGTACACAAAACATGAGCCACAGGAGAGGTATAAGTTTGGGTGGATAAATTATTCTTGTGGCACAATTTTAACTTTTGCATTTTTTTCTCCTTTATGTGGGAAGTAGGAAGGACGGAGAGGTACCCACAGGGAAATGTTGTTCCTAATGTTTATTTACTAGGTCCAATTCCTCTACCAGCCTGATTACTGCAATGTTTACCTTCAACAAACGACATTTCTGAGATGAAAACAGATTCAAATAATAGCAAATATTTTTGTTCAACCTCTGAATTTAAAGGGGAATTCCTGACAAGGAACGTATCTTCTTACTTATTTCCAAGCCATTTTAAACCATTTTCATTCATATTCTTGGCCTATTGAAAAGAACTTCTGATGGGGTAATGCGATATGTTTAAATGTCCTGCCCAACAGAGTTTCTAACACCATGCATATATACAAGAGGTGCAGCACAGTGCTAGAAACTCTGTTGGTCAAGTTTCAAAATGTCAAGAGAATGAACATGGTTTGAAATGGTTTAAATAAGTCAGAAGACTGTTAATTGCCTGGAGTTCCCCTTTAAAGTTAGATTGGCGGGTGCACAGACAAAATGGCACAAAAAACATCCCGTGAGGCCTGTATTTACTTCCAGACCTTGTTCCTCCTCCTAGAAGAACAGTATGTACCACAATACAATACTGTGTGCAATAATTTAAACACAAGTAGTTTGTACAGTCGTTGTTCGTGACTGATAATTTTTATTACAAATGCCGTTAGGCTCGACTTTTCGCCACCTGGGACATCATTGAAGTCCTTTCCAATCACACATCACGAACTCTTACCGGAAACTTGTAAAGCAGCTGCTCCCCCCTTGCCCGCAGGTCTGATGGATGGAGTAGACGATGTCGACAATTCTTCGTTAAAGTTTTGCAGGTAGGTCTCTAAAACATCAAGCGATGCAGGATCCCCAGCTGCCGGTTTTTCTCCTTCCATTCCTCCCCGTGCAGGCCAAATTCAGCGATGCTATCTGAGTGCGGGAGATAAAGAAGATGAAAGCAAGGTCATCGGTACTAGAGGCCATTTGTGATAACTAAACTGAGTCAATTATCAAGGCTAAAACAGAGGCCACTGCCAAAAATCTATTTTCTGAGGTAGGGAGTGGTCACGGGATAGTCACATCTAAATTACATACTGTATTCTAACAAGACCCTTCATCACCCATCACACTAGAGGGAAATCCCCACATAGAGTACTGGCCATTCCAATCAGAGAGATTATCAAGCAAATTACAAGGAGTTCCTTTTTTATCTCTATCAACAAAGTATCCCAAGATGTACAACTACTGTATGCTGATCTACTGATCAGAACTGAATAAATTATCATAATTTTGATCATAGCAATGAAACAATAATCAAGATATAAAAGAACAACACGAATGCTTTCACTTTCAGAGACTACAGTAGGCTGGACAGCCCAGGAGTGTCTGGCAATGTTAATAACACTTGACCCTTCAGCACAGCAAGTAATCATGTTATAATCAAGTGCAACAGTTTTTGGCAATTTTTGAGGTCTTTGGGGAAAGTATTGGTTAAAATGTGAGGGCTATGCATACAAAAAATTTGCTGCACATTTTTCCATTTGTGCAGAAACTTTGGCCTATGTGCATTGCAAATCGCGATGCAATACTGTACAGCACACAGAGGAATTGTTCAACCTCTTCATTTAATTTGCAATACCCCTCATATTTGAGGAACTTAAACATCAGTGACCTTATGTAAGTAATGCATAAGTAGCGACAAAGGACTCTTGAAGCTACATTTAAACATTTCCTGTGGGTGGAATGCCTCATCTACTTTTCTCATCAAATATGCCACAAACTTCTCTACATCATTGCTGTAGTGTTATCAGTCCATCTCCTTTTGATACACTGTAAACTTGTGTAAAACTACAGCAACTACACTTTACATGACTGACAGATTTAGGTTTTCAAATTAGTTCTTCCCTAAAATTCAGGGCTGCTGATTTTTTTAATAAAAAAAAAAAACATTTTAATGATTAAAATTGGATTTTTGTCATTTTTTTGTAAGGCCACACTGGCCTTTATTACTCACTCCCATTGATAACAAGAAAGTTAAATTTGCAAACAAGCAGCTTAGTTCCCAATACCTGCATCACCACCTTGGTCTATGAGTATGCGCGAGAAATATTTTCAAAGTAGTTGTTAATTGGCAATTAATGTCTCTGTTACTTCTGCACTTGACTCAGCTACCTTTTGTTAACCTAAGGGATACTTATGGAGATACTGTAATGTATGTATGGGACTCATTGTACGGATCAGTTTTTGTCATTCAAGTTCACCAATTACCTGCACTCTCACTGTACTACAGACAGCGTCCTGCTGATATCGGCATCACTTTTGAGTCACATGTGGCCTTCATACTGTATTTAAGGTTCTCCTAGAAAACTGACAACATTTTAACTACTGTATGTCAGGCAGGAAACATCATGCTATTTGGCATTATTACCAAAAAGTACCATCAAAAACCTTTATCTGACATATTCATTGGTTTTCAATTGAAAGATTGCGACTTGAACTACAAGGGATACTTATTCACAATCAAGATTGCATGAGAGCATTTGAAATTCATTCCTAGGCATTTTACCGGGCTTTTGGGGGCAGATCCTGTCTTGGCCCTACATGTGGTTAATCAGTTGGGATTTTCACTCTAAATGATCTTCCCTTTGCCCTACGTTCTAACACTATGAATGAGATCATAGGATACACAGAAGAAACTGAATTTGAGAAAGTAACCATATTTATTTGCAATAGAGTATGTGCATGGATTGGGTGACTTCACACCTGGTATGCTAAAATCAATTGAGGACTTCTGTACGGGATACCTGTAACAAAATCATTTTCCCTTAAAACAGTGGCAAAGAGTACACTGGAATGAAAAAAAAATTGGAATGTTATTTTCCTCTTAATGAGTTTAAGGGGCAGCTATTCAAACCTCAGGGATGGAAACTAGTTCAAACTTCTCGGGCGGAAACTAAATGGATCCTAGTTTCCCATAATGAAGACGCTGCAGGTTCTAAGGTTACTAAGACTTACAGAACTCAATTTATGCCAATGGAGTAAAGTTGCAAAATACAACCTTCCACTTATACTCAACCTTAAAAACCTTGGAGTCACAGTGGACGTCTAGATAGAGGGGCAGTCACTTTGAGAATGGCAGGCAGCACCTATGTATATTTTGGCTGAAAAATTGCTACGTTCACCAAGCCCCCCAATCTGGAGTGGAGGCACAGTCACAGTGGCTGTCCATGGAGGTGCAGTCATTTTGAAAACAACTGAGGATGCACATCTTGTGTATATTTTTTGCTGAAAAATTTTTGAAGTCCACTGAGCTACCCGTCTAATGTGGCACAGTCATCAACATTCATGAAGATGCATGTGTTAATGCACTGACTACGACTGTGCCTCTTAAGTCTCAGTGTTATGTTGAGAGAGAAATTGTACTCTGCAGTTGTATGAACTAACTTGGAGCCTACAGCGGGCTAGCCTAGGCGTAACTTAATCCTAATGAGTATTGATACTCATCACAGACCTGTCAACCTGTCTCACCAAAGAAAGGTAGATTTCCATTTTTCACAGCCCAAAAATCATGAGATAGTTACAAAAAAATAGAGAGAATGGTAATTTTCAACTGACAACAGCCCCACAGAGAGAATCATCACAGACATGCACAGTTCAAGTTGCCCCCTAATTCCAATACATTACATTGCATCTTCATGTACGACTTTTGGTATGCATAACCTTTAATAAATTAACCACTTTTACTTACAAAGCAACCTGCAATTGGTGAAATTAGTACTAATCTACCACATGACAGCTGGAATTTTGTAAGCAATTTGATTTTCAATGCACTATACATGTATTTATGGCCAATTACTCAAATACGCCTTGCACTGTTGAGTGTTTTGGTTATTTTCTGGAATGCTACAAATGGACTTTTAATTGGGAGATTAGAATATGAAACCAGGAGGGCAGGAGCTCTGGACAAAAGCCGGGAGTTTCCTGGTAAAACAGGGAGAGTTAACAGGTATGTCAGCACCACCTTGCTCACAGTCACAGTGTTAATTGTCACTGTTAGATTTAAGTTAACAACTGAGTTAGGCTAAGTCACATACCTTCCAAGTGACCATGCGTTTCACGGGTTTGACCCACACATGAACACCCAAACCTGCTTACCCGCCACGCTCTGTGAAAATCCCGCATTTCACATCTCCTTAGTAGGCGAAGATGAAAAAAGGAAAAAAATATCAGCAGGCCTGCAGAACAGATTTTTTGGCGGTAACCTAGAGAAATTGTGTTGACTGACTTGCCCAAAAAGTGCTACCATTTTGCGTGTAGACACTCCTAAAGTTCACGACAAAAATTTTGAGGGGGACACCTGTACCCCTTAAACTCTTCCCCCAGGGGGCAGAGATTCACCATCGGACAGATTAGGTATGTGGACCTGCATCTAGCCTCTCAGAATTTCTGAGATATGAAGTCACAGTAACTTAAATATAGCGTCTAGCCTAGGGGAGTAGGGGCATTAAGTCTACTGCCTTCTGAGTATCACATGGTTGCTGTCTGTGACTGTCTTATATCATAATATCAATTATTACATGCTAGCTACTACATACATAGGCCTAGACTAGGCCAGTACTGGCCTACCGGTTGTATAAAGGGCTCACGTTAGGCCTAGCCTACTGCAAATTAGGAAAAGTGCAGTGCTCTGCCCTGTTGTTGATGTTGTGTTAATAGAACTTAGAAGTTGATACTAAGTAATGCTAAGTTGGTTCTTTGCACTGTAGTGTTGTAGCCTAACGCCATAACGATAACACGAGCCTTAACAGTAACATGCAAGTACCATTAACCCGCATTTCTCTGGCTTAGGGTAAATCCCAGGCCATTGATATTGCAATGCATGATAAAATGGTTTGAGTTTTCACGTTAGGTTTATAAACATATCGCGTTGCGCGTTAAGCCTAAGTAAAAGACGGTAGCGTAATGCGATGCAATTGTTTGCACATTTTGCGTAGCCTATTTAAAATAAATTATCGATATCCTTCTGAGCGTCTTTGAAGCCAACCTGCCAACGAAAACACACGGTAGCACAATTCCTGCAGACATGCATTTCAATCTCCGAGTTAATTTTCGTACTGCAGCACTAAGTTGGGGCGACATTTTACAGGAGTGAATAACCATGTAGAATCTTGACACCCAAACAGTAACATACGTTATGTTGGCCCTCAGAATGGAAAATAGGGAGGAGAAGTTGCTTAGCGCCTTCAAATTTGATCATTTTCTTCAATGTAAGAAACTACATAAGGTTAGAAGTAAAACGACAGAGGGCATGATTCCTAAACAAAGGCAAAAAGGGGGCGCGCTCAGTACTTACCTCTATCTTTTTCAATGTTTTCAAAAATGCTCTCACAAAATTCTTGAAAATCAGTTGTTTACTATCACAAAGCACTGAATACCTAATGCAGGTATATCTCAGGACATTTCTGGCACATTTTGTAGGCGGCTTGGTGTGCTTTTCGTCAAAATGGCGACAGGGCGTTTGGCTTCGTGGAAATACTGCGCATGCGTGCTGGCTGGCAGTTACCTTATTTGCATTTCAAATACACACAGGTCGTGCAAATTTAGCGCGGGATGCTTCAAGGAAGTAAGAATTTATCCGGCAATGACATGAATGGGTTGAACTTGGTCATTGTAATTGTTACCGGGTTTTTTTCTGTGACACATGATAAGGTATTACAAAAGATTATCCAGAAACAGAAAATCCAGCTAAGGTTCATTGGGTGACATTTATGTCGGTTTGTGCACTGAACTGTCTCCCCAGCTCACTGGTTTGTGTGATTGTTGGGTGATGTGCTGGGTGTGTGTTCGTGTGCGTGTCGTACGGGGAGGGGAAGGGGGCAGGTTAAGAAGTATGAATGGCAGATTTCTCGAGCTGAAAGTGGGAACTTGGGAGACTGATTTGTGAAGATACCCTTTGATAAGTCCACAAAAACCGAAAAGGAAGGGGGGGGGGGAGGGCTGATTGGAAGTGCTCAATTTGTGATGCAGATAGGCCTACACGACATTAGGCCTAATCAAATGAATTTTCCATGGAAAGGAAAATAATGCATACAGAACAGACCAGAGAGGCCATTCGTTTTTGAGAAAATCGGGACCATTTGTTTTACCGGCAGGGACCCTTACTTTCCATATAAAAAAAAATGGGATGAAATATCCTGTAAAGAGGGGTGGAAGGTATGGTGGCCTTTTTTACTGACACTCACCTCAAGATCGTACACAATGGGGGGGGGGGGGGTAGCAGGTAATTCCTCAGCAATTTTTAGTCTGCACCTTTTCCAGCAACTTCGAAAATTTACAGGGAACTTACGTACAATAGAGTTGTTGTGATCCGTGATATTGAAAGTACTCTCGAAAAGTCAAACCAACCCCTGCATGTGCACTGCATGCACCTTGTCCACTGTGCAACCCAATACGAACAGTCGATTTTCCCAGTGTTGCCGAGGAAATCGCTATAACGTTCACTGAGTAGTAATTATGCTCTCCATCACCACTCCACCAGCAAATCTCCATTTTTCGACAAATCCGATCGTTCCCTTGTCTCAATCCTCAGTAAAGTAGCCCAGAGGCTCATGTGACCAGGCCCGTGTCCACGGGAGGGGATCACCCCTTCCCCCGTGAAGGAGCTAACAGTTTCCGTCTAAGGGAGAGAGAATAACTTATGGGGAAGTTGTATATTAGATACCCGGGATTAACTAATTGCTCCTCAGCCAACGGAAAGGAAGGACCGAGGGGGGGGGGGGGGGCTATCTAAGCGCAGGGCCACCATCGGTTGACCGGTAGAGTATGGCTTTCCAAACTCCCCAGATGGCCACCGGAAACGTCAGCACTTTCCGGGTGTTCTTAGATACATGTGCCCAGTCTTGACATCGGGTCGTCATGTCTGCAATTTTTTACAAATAAATTTGTAAAATTGCAATAGTCCAGCAGACTTGCAGAGGTAAAAGAATCATAATGAACTACGAAGCCTCTTTCATTTGTTGTTGGGGCATATCTATAAAGCTCCCTTCCTTTTTTTTCAGAGAAGCAGTGGAGTTGCAGAGGTTGTTTGCGGGAGGTCAAGAAACTCGACGTGCGCCTCAGGGGCGTTACTAGAATGTTTACTATTAGGGCCTGGGACATGATCAATGAGGGGCATCAACGAGTGTGATATTTGCGATACGGAAATACAATATGAGGCACCCAAACGTCTGGACTGAGAATTAAGAGAACACTATCTATAAGCGGAGGGGCGCCATTGTTAGATCGCACTAGAACAATTTACATAAATATGGCCGGAAATCGCTCAAAGTACTTAAATTTGCATTGTATTAAACTTCCCTTTCAGTTTTGTTCTCGTTCTTTTGTCTTCCTATCGTTTTATATATTTGTTTATTTATTTAATTTATTTATTCCCTATTTCATTTGTCATTTTACGCCTCCCGGTCCTCTTAGAGAGGGACGGGTGTCCCTGCATCGGGGGTCTGAGCAACCAAAGACATGAGGTTCATGAACATGCAGAAAACACAACTTGGCATTAGCCCCACCAGAGTTGCCACTTCATCACGAACGGCGACCTTTTGTCTAAATGACAAAGTGTCTTTGTAAGTGTTTATTCAGCACTGCTCAGTGTATGAAGTGCAAACGATGACCTCCGTTTAAGCGTTTTCATAAATACTCAAAATAGCACGATTTAATCATAGCTTATGTATTTTTAACAAAGGATACCACACACAGGAGTGGATCTTGGGAGGGGGCAAGCTCCACTTTTTTGTGAAGAGGGGACGCTAACACGTTTGTCCCCCTTCACACTTTTTGTAACTTCTTAGTGGAAGTGTAAATTTCGTAACTTGTGTTGAAAAAAAGAATAGCTGAAATTAGCAATTCGAGAGAGACTGGGAAGTGCCATTTCCCCATAATGTGAGAGGTATTTTTATCAAAACTTTTCTCCGTTTACTACGCCCCAACCAAATGGTGGTGCTAAGCTCCCATGAAGTCTATGTAAAGAAAACATAAGACACTGCTTCTCTCACTTCAACACTTCTGTCGTTAGAACGAGTGAGGGGGGGGGGGGGGGGGAGTACGCTCAGCTCCCAATATTTGACAACTACTTCAGAAATCATGAAAGCGGATGCATAATTCAATTAAGATTCATGCATCATCTCAGAGCATCTAATATTACTCTTTTTTTATAAATTGAATAGGTCATTGCGAAATTGCAGACATGAGATCCCTATTTAAAGGCTGGGCAAATACAGCTTAGAACACCCTGGAAGTGCCGTTTCCGGCAATCTAGGGGGGGGGGGGGGTTGCAACGCCAAATATTTCCTTGCACGCTCCTCGCCAACAAACGGTAGTGCTCCTCTTAGACAGTCTTGTCGGCACTCAGCCCCCCTCTCGTCCCAAATAGTATGTTTCTCTTTCTGCCTAGCTTATGACACTTTTAGGGCAAAATGCTTTGTCCCAACCCCCCCCCCCCCACGCACACACATACACTTTCAATAACAAATCGACGCCGAAGGGAAACTGTACTAGCTAAAAGGTGGAAACGAAGTTGTAATTTGATGAAAAGCTGAAAGGGGCGATGGTAATCCATTTAAGTCGGTCTGGGTGCATTGCGGATCCCCATTGCCGACCCCCCCCCTTCACTACACGCTTCTCGGTCCTACCTTATAAGATCTTTTACTTTGTTCAGTCGGGGCCATCGAGCGAGATGAACACAACTTAGTAAATGGAATGGGTTGTCGCCTTCCCAATATGAGTACTAGCTCCCCCTAGCCCTAGCTCCCCATAGCCCCCCCCCCCTTTTTTTTTCTTATTCATCCATGCCGAGTGCTTTTCCAGTATGGTAGGCTACTGCATGTGTGTTAGCCTTTAGTGCTATGAATAAACCTGCAGTGTGATATTTGTGCATTTCGAAATTCAAGGATCACGATCAAAATCAGACTCACATGATTATTCGTGTTCATTAGCCATTGTCTAATGGTACGTTATGTGTTGAAGGCTAAGTTGTGGTTTTCATCGACACTTATACTGAAGTTGATCATCAAGTGCCGTTGGGAAGCCGGCTGACAGGTTTAGGCTCCTTGCCGGTCGGAAAATGTTGCCGGTTACCCCGGGCCCATATTAAGTCCCAACGGGTGCCGACCGGTGCATAGATCTTCTTCCCAGATATTTTAAAATGTAACCAATCCAAATTGTTACCCCGTTTCTGGCCATCGACATGGGGGAGCGGGAAGGACTGTTCTTGTATGTTCCTCGCCAACTGGTGGTGGCTCCGCCTGCTCTGAGCCGAGTCCTGCTTTTCACCTCAGACCGGATCCCCCGTCCCTGCAGGGATACGCCCTTGTAGTATGAAGTTATTTAGTGGAACTATGACAACTATAAGATTAACACGATGGCTGTTTTTTCCTCATAATCATAGTTAAACCTTCGTCATCACCATTTTTCACCTTCAGCTACAAACGCTCATATATTGCACCACTTGCGATCTACGATCTTCTGAAATTGCATTGTTTTTTGCAAGACATGTCACCCCTCCCTCAAACTACTCAAAAGGCTACAAGTCAGTAATGTACCAGTCCCCACCGCCACCACCTTGTCAAAAGTGTCTGGAAGCTCCAACTTTGTGATATGAGACTAGTCATACTGTTTTCCCCTATGGAAAACATTGCTCAATATTTTCCCATTTTCAGGTTTTATAAAATATGTGTATTTATATGCTATCCGAAACTGGCACCACGGAGCCTCTGTTGAAAAGAATCACCCAATCGGAATTTTGGACCTTTACCCCCTCCCGCCCCCCCCCCCCCCTTTTACCATTCAAACGTCCTGGGCAAACATATGAGCACATATACGGCACTGCTCATAACGCTGCAGGCATGGCCCATTCTAATTTGAAACGAAGGAACAGTGTCATGACAAAAATAGTACTTTTAGCTGTCATAGCCCGCATGATGGCCAATGCCAGCTTTGTCCTCTAGGTTTCTGGTGTGACCGTACTCAGTCTCATCTCAAGTTGGCCACAAGCTGTAGGGCAAAGCCAAATTCATTGCTACCAGTATGGCTTTGTTGCTTTAGAGGAACACCTGCCATTGCACGTTCGCAACCACTCCCTGCGGTGTAGTCTACCCTGCTATATACGTGAAAGGAAAAGTCCATTGGCATCAAAAGCTCAGTGGCTTCACAAACGGTATTGTTTTGTTCCCTTCCAATACCATCATCTCTGGCCTAACATGCCCCAGCCTCCCTTCAACAAAAGATTCCATACCCTCTTTGTCAAACCACAAAGCGCCCTCAAAATGATAAAATGCCGAATGTTTTGTGTACATGGAAGACGGTATACACAGTGCAGGTCATATGCAATACGCAAGTACGTTCATAGCGACTAATTTGTAGCTTTCGAAATCAAGGACATGGTTAACCCCTGGCTGCACCCTGGTAACCGGTGTCATCCGTCTTTATTTTCAGCTAAGGTCTGAAGGAAAGTACGTTACCTAAGGTAAAGTCGTAGAAGTAGACTGACTTGATACGTGAAATGGTTATCCTCCAGGTACAATTCGTGAATGTAGACAGAGGGTTTAGCTGTTTGTAGAAAATATTTGACAACATACGTTACTCGGTGGTCATCTGCCGAGCTAATGGTATGCATGCTGTATGTAGCTGTAGTTTCGCTCGTGAAGTGGTTGTCGTGCTCAAACCGTACAGCCCAATACAGAGAGGAGGCAGACATTGTACGCAAGGCTCAGAAGACTTTGTAATGTACGTAGGCGATAAAGTGAAAATGTGTCGAAGTGGTAGCAACGTACGACTGTGTGAAACCTCAAGTTGTTAAAAGTGATACCAGCAATATGCACATGATCTGTATTTGTCAACTAAAGTGTTGCAGTAGTTATATTCTAGGCTGATGAAGTCTTAGGTGTAACATACTCGCCATCACAGTGCCTATGTTTTAGTCTTGCGGGTTTCTTTCAGCATCGTCTACCCGCGTTGACATTATAGCCGCATGGGCAGGTCTGAATTAGTAGCAGCGTGCTTGGCGGTTGTTCGTTAATTTAGGCCATATTTTACACTAAAACATGACCATCAAGTGTGTGGACTGTACATCGTAAGCCTTCTTCTCGTTAAAGCAGTGGTACCTTTTCTTGTTACCACATACAATGGTGACATTTTCCCACATAGCCAAATTTCAGGTGCCATTGTTTTTATTATGCTTTTTTCTTCTTTTTTTCCTTTTCTTTTTTCTTATTCTTGAGTGATTTTTGGTGCTGAGAAGAATATGATACACTTAGCAGTGCATTACTACATTGTGAAGTGATTTAAAGCTTTCAAGTTCTTAATTTGCATGATAAGTGAGAGATGTGTAACTGCTTGAAATGATCTCAACTTCTTTCTTTGTTATATACTTACTGTTTAGTTAATTTAGCCTAGGCCTATAGTTAAAAAAGATCATTGGAGACAAGTGACTGTGGCACAGATGTTTTCCTGGGCAGCTAGGGGGATGGGGCAAAGATATGAAAATTTCTTCAAATTTTTGTCTAGGTTACATGGGTTTGACTTGATCTTGAAGCCTTGAAGAGTGACATAGATTGGGCATAAGCTGTGAAATGAATGTGAAATGATATGATAGATCTGATGACTGATGGTCATCTGTTGAGGGATAGAGGGAGTCCCCTCCCCTCTGGACAATTTTGAGGACTAGATTCATGATAGGGCAATAGTTGATGCTAGGTGTGAACTGAGTCTCCAGGAATTCGTATTTTTTAAGTTTTTTTTCCTTTGCACTGCAGGTTAAATATTCATTTTAGACCATCAGAATGACATTGTGATTGAACAGTGCAGTTAGTAAAATATTGGTGGGCCATTTACAGTATTATTTAAGACGGGCTTGCGTTCAGCACTCTGGCTATTGGCCAACACACTGATAATTGGTGCAACACCTCGAAACTCAACCTGATTTGTTATGAAGCAGTATTCCTGTTGATAATCGTAATTTCTTCCATGATCTACATGTACATGTATTGCTTTTTAGTTAATCTCACAAAAAAGTGCCTGCCAGTGTTAGTTGTATGTGGAGCTCCATGCATACAGCTCCACATCACTAACTTTGAAGTTCCTAACTACACTGCACTGATCATGATAACATCCAGCGCATTCGCTTTCAAGCTGCTGCATCGGGGGGGGGGGGGGGGAGTTTCTGTGGAATGCAACTCAGGTAGACATGCTTCATGCAGCAGTGACACACAAAATCTGGGGAGAAATATGTTTTATTAGAATACAAATTACGCATTGAATTGTCTAACAGTTTCCCTATCCTAGGAAATATTTTGAAAAAATGCCCATCAGAAAATGTTATCTTATAATTACACCACATGGTACATTCACATAACTGCATGCCACATTGTCAGGCACGTTGCCAGGATTATGCTATGGGAGGTGCTTTACAGGACAGTGACATGGGGGAGGCCTGAGGGGTCTCCTATTTGGCAAAAAATTGAATATTTAATCCCTCATATGAAATGGTGCAATATATGACCTAAAACTGGTCACAACAAAGTCATAATTATTTTGTGAAATTTGGCCTAATTTATGCAAGGAAAACGCAAAAACTCTCTTGGTCGCAGAGTTATAATGTACAAGTGCAATGCAAACTGAACAGTAAGCAGAGACAGGTCATCGGAAAAGAGGAAAAAGGTATCTTTAAGTTTTAGAGATGTTAAGTACTCTGTGCTCACTTTATTGCACAGTTACCATCACTTCATACCCCCAAAAGGGTGTTCCAAGAATAAATTAAGGCGGAGGCATAATTCGTTTTAATTCCCTTATCATCTTAACCTATCTGGTATATTACCATTTTTCATAAAAGACTGGTTTTTGTTGCATCAAGACCAAACTTGGATTAAGTAAATGAAATTTTGAGGGTTCTGGAACTTCTGGAAGGTCAAAGGTCATATGGAGTCATCAGAGGCCATAATGTAAAAAGCTTGTGAACACTCATAAATGCTCTAGCTTGTGAAAGGACTATGCAAGATAGTTCAAAGTTGGTGTGCGGGTAGGACATACTTAAATCTTTGCTGGGATTGTTTTTGGTGGATGCCAAAGGTAATCTGAGGTCATCTGCAAGCAGACTATTGACCAACCATGTTTGAGGTCTCTTATGAACCATACGTTAGATGAAGTTTAAACTCGAAGGGTATGTGTAAACCTTTAAGGTTGCCAGATTGTGAGGGTGTTCTTAGAGGTCAAAGGTCATATGGGTCATCAAAGGTCATAAAGTGAAAAGCTTGTAAAAACACTATTTTCAAAGGTCAAATAGTTTCCCTCTTTAAAATTGTTTTACAGGTGCAGTAAGGATCCTTGTTGGGTTTGGGTTTGATTTGGGTCAAAGGTCCTCTTCGATCACTTTGAGTGCAAAATGTTAAGATCTCTGCTGATGTTGTTTTGTGTTTCTGTCTTTTCTTATGGATTAAAAGGTATTTAAGCTCCTCTGCAAGCCAAGACTGGTAATTCGTGGTATACATTTGGAAAGAACTATTTTCAGAACTTAATATAGTTGTTGTGCTCACAAATTTTATAAGTCCTTAAGTTGAAGTGATGGAACTTCATCTACTGTATCTTAACATTGTGCTGGTTTGTGATAAAATACATCTGTTGGTATGATATTAGTGACATCACATCAATGAAGTTCTGTAGTTCTGCCTTGCAAGCCCAGTTTCATTAACTTCAGCACCATTGTACCAGAGGTTTTATTCAGTCCACAAAAGTCTTGTGCAGTGTGCACTTCACCCCAACCTGTGATGGCGCTCTGCTTAGTCCTATCAGCACTCAGGGCAACCGCAATGTTTCTTTCATTTTGCCTCACATGCTCCACGCCAAACAGGGGAGCTCTGCGCCCATCCTTTGGTGCCTTTTGTGCAGACATAGGATCACCTGGAGATGATTAAGTCTATATTTACTTAAGTTCAGCCCCATTTTGCAGATTTATGTGGGTGACATAGGGTCATCTGACTCTGTCTGCCATACTTTGGAAAAGTGATCAGATCCCCCTGGTCTTGTGACCCTCAGACTGCATGTGAAACAAAACACTTCGCACTTTTGTAAGTCAGACCTTGTAATCTAGCCTGACATATAATCATATTTATATGCCATATCAGTCATGTTTTAATTGAGACCAGCAGTGTTGCTTGTTTTCTGGATACATAATTGTTGATTAATTTAGAGTAGCTATCCTACACACTTTGTGTTCAAATTAGTTGTGATAGCTCAGTTGTACTTAGTTTCTCAGTACTGGAGTGAGGGCAGCCTGCCCTCCTAGTAAATCTTGCTGTACCTACAAAATAGCAACCAACCCTTAAGAATGAGTCATCATGCCCCCTGCAAATCTCATCGAAAAGACCACTGCCATTTCAAAAAGAGCAAGAAATAGTCACTCAGTGGCACAGTTTGCATCATTTTATGTCTCATTTTTGGTTCCTTGCCGAAGGCAGACTATGAATTTCTACAATGGTGATGGTGTGTGTGCGTTTATGTTTGCATGTGTGTGTGCGTATGTGATGCCTTGGCTTGTAAACACAGTATCTCAAGAAGGGGACAGTGCTCGAACTTCAAACTTGGTGTGTTGGTATTCCGTCACAAGTAGATGATGCCTATTGTTTTGATTCCTTGCCGAAGGCTCAAGGAATCTATGCGATGGTGATGTCAAGTTTGTGTGTGTGTGTACGTGTGTGTGTGTATGTAACACTTCGCTTGTAAACACGATATCTCAAGAAGGGCAATTCGGAGGGATCTTATACTTGGTGTGTAGGTTGGTCATACTGAGTAGATGATCCCTAGTGTTTTTGGTCAGGGGCAAAGGTCATTTGAGGTCACCTGAGGTCAAACTGGAGAAACCTTGTAAACACAGTATCTCCAGAAGGGTAACCATGACTGATGTAATTCTTGATGTGTGGGTTGGTAATAATAAGCAGAAGATCCCTATCGATTTTGGTGGAGGTTAAAGGTCATTTGAGGTCACCCAAGGTCAAACTGTAAAAATGTGTAAACACAATATTACCAGGAATTTTAACCTTGACTGATGTCATACTTGATGTGTGGATTGTATATACTGAGTAGAAGACTCCTTTTGTTTTTGGTGGAGGTCAAAGGTTTGAGGTCACCTGAGGTCAAACTGTGAAAACCTTGCAAACACGTTATCACCAGAAGGGTGCTGTTGACTGATGTCATACGTGATATGTAGGTTGGCCATAGTGGGTGGGTGATCCCTATTGCTTTGGTGGAAGGCAAATATCATTTGAGATCACCAAAAAAAAAGGTCATTTGGGTTAAATGCTTATTAATGTGGTGTTTCAAGAACAATAACTGTATTTGATCTCATACTTTTCATGTGGATAATTCATTTGTTATAATATCACCATGTTGCAAAGGAATCACAAAGCCTTTTGGCTTTCTGGTTATGGAGGTTAAAAGTCATTTGAGGTCACAAGAGCCTAAAGTACAGAAACCTACTGTATCAAGGGAGATATCTCAGCAATCAACTGTTGTTGGAGCTTCAAACCCCTACCATTGGTAGCAACTGATGAGAAGATGATGCCTGCCATTTTTATGTAGGTCAAAGGTCATGTAAAGTCAGTCGAGGACAATGTTTGAAACATTCACTTGGTATCTCTCACAGTATTCAAAGTGTCAACATTGTTAGCACTTGATGAGCAGATGATGTCTGTCATTTGAATTGCCCCATGGGAGACTTGTCATCACTGTAATGTGACATAAAATTATTATGATAAGTGCTATCATTCTAAATGGATCTGTCCTGGTTTCAAAAGCCCAGCATGCTTTAAAGTCCCATTTTCCACCCCCTTTCCAAACAACCACTTAACATAGCTCTTATCACATTTCTAAGCCTTCAGAGAATATCCCATTTGCCAGCAAATACCCTGTCAAGATTTACAAAGTACTTTGTTTTAATCACAGTAAACACCCCCTTGGTAGTCAACATGTATTCCAGGTTGCCATTGTTGACTTGCACAATTTCAGATCTTTAACCACAATTTGAGGTCACAAACCTTTGACCAACTTGTGAATTACCTATGGAGATACATGCCACCCTTGTTGACCACAATGGTCATTAATGCTGAGTGATTGACATTTTTGTGTCTTATTTCTTAACTTGCACAATAGCATGATCATGTGTAGACATGTCTGTTTAAGGTGCATTCCCAGTAGCTTGCTGCTCACTCAGTCTCATGGAATGGAAGGTTAGGCAGATCACATCAGATTTCTGTTGTAGGATTTTCAATATACCACACTGCTGTCAGTGTATTTGTGTGATTTGAGGTTACAGTCATCTAGGTGCACAAGAGGTAGTTGAAGTCATCACAAAAGTCAACTTGAGAATTCTTATAGAAACATGATGTCAAGAAGGAAGCTTCCTGTAGATCTCATGCATGTGGCATTTGGGTACAACATTTGGGTACCACACCTCAAAGTCAGTCGCTACAGAGGGCGCACCACAGTGAGAGTAATTGCAGAGCCAGTGTGTGTGTTTGGTGGACATCAAAGGTCAAAGTGCTGAAGCAAAGAAGGATCAAGTTGGGAAACAGTGCAACATTAAACCTCAGCGATGAGAATGATCTTGACTCTCATACTGAACTGGATCATCAGTCTGCAGTTGTCCTGTACCTCTGGTGAGGACTACATTCCCCCATCAAAACATGATCTTTCGCCATTGCTGGTCCACTGTACAGAAAAAAACGTTGTAGCCTCCACAGATTCACATGCCAAACTGCACAATGATGTGAACATGTATATGTATGCTTTTAATACGTACTGCACAAGGAGGGATGCGATTAGGTCCACGGTTCCAAAGCACATAAAACTCTGTCCTTGGTTGAACTCAAGAAATAGATGATGCCAATCAGAGCTCTTGAGATTTAGTGCATCTGTACATATCACCCATTAAGAGCTTGTCTAAAATATTTTAAAGTACAAAAGTAGGAAAGCACATACTGCTTTGATGTGCAGCCATGGACTATTTCTGTGATCATGTAAAGTAAAACAAACTACAACGGTACTGATGAACATTATCACGGGGATTGCAGTTTGAGTTTGTAATGTCTATGGATAACCCAATGTGGTGCAAACAGAACAACTGCTGTACATATCCAGCTTTCTGTACACTTGCATCTCACCCAAGGATGTAGCTCTGGTGGTCGGCAGTGGTCGGCTCTAGCCGGCACTCACAATTGCCGACCACTACTAGAGAAAGTACTGCATGCTACCGACCACCACTTGTGGACTTGTGTGACTATCACTCTAGTCCAAGATAAAAGTAAAATGATACTAAAATATAAAGATAAGCAATTTCAACAACCATCACCTCAGAAAATATAACCACCACTCACAAAAAGCTAGCTATATCCTTGATCTCACCCATTGAAATGTACCGTACATTTTTCAAAATCCTTAACAGTACAAAAACTGAAACAAGAATTCATCATTTTGGCTTATTTTCTCCTTTTTTTTTTTCCCCACCAGGCATAATAAATATTCAAGCCTGTGATCATAAACAGTAGAATTGATTACCCTGTTGAAATGAATTTATGGTATTTGGGTCCATTTTTTGTATGCAGACCTGTTTTCTTTTTTTTTTTGAAGTAGCAGGTCAGAAAGGAAGACAATTATTTAAAACATTTTCCACATTAGATCAAGCCAGATTGTTCCCCAGTGGTATGTGATCTCTGTTGCATACTGTCATGTTCAGTAGTGAAACTTTTTCCTGTTTGAAACAAAAACAGCAACAGAGCAAACTCTAAGGAATGTGATGTTCCAAAATATTGATTGTGTTTTACAAATTCCCAAGCAGAGAAAAAACTGTATATTGTCAGTCTGTGTCTAAGGTGAGGAATACAGAACATGCTCAGCAAACTGATAGGAAGATTGGAATTGAATTTTTCGTTATCAAAGCTCATGTTTCCTCTCAAGTGACACCATTGCTTTACAGAGAGCACCATCTATACCCAGAATGATGGCATGGTTAACCCCATTGGAATCAGCAATCATTATGACTGTCACTTCCATCTCAACTGGAAATGCATACCAATCCCATTACCACATAAATCTTTTTTATACCTATGTATTAATTTTTTCTATATATGTGTTGCTTTAATGAATGACCTTGTCGTCAGTAACATTGTCACCTAAAGTGAAAGTTTTTAAAATGTTACACAACTAACACAAGTACACACTTTGTACACAAGTTATGACAAAAAAGTACACACAATTTTGGTTTTAGGTTCATGCATATTCATTGATGACATCAGATTTGCTTGCTTCAGTAAACTTTTGAGCTGAAGGTAATAACTTCACTAGCATGCATGGATGTCGATTTGGGGGGGTGGGGGACATGTCCCCTCCACTTTTTTGAGGGGAGGGGACACTAACACATTTGTCCCCCTTTTGAAAAATATAACAGCAATAAACATTATTCTTAGTGGAAGTGTGAATTTTTTAGCTTATGTTCTTCAAAATTATAAAAAATTTAGCAGAAATGATAAAGGCCAGAGAGACGGAAAAAGTGCTATTTCCTGCAATCTGAGAGGTATTTCCATACATTTTTTTTTTTCGATGTGCTACGCAAGTATGGGTAGAGAAAGTATAAAACCGTAGTGGAGTCATTACCTCCCCATTTCAATGCTTTGCTCAAAATCTATGTACAGTACATTAGGAACAGGGAACTTCAGGTCTACTGCTGTGGCTTATGTTATTCTGCTTACTATTTTATAAAACTGAAACTTACCCTCAGTTGTAGCTAATCAGCAAAATAGTTGAACGGTTTGGGGCTATGAGGTGTGGATATAACTAATATGCCCAAGTGTAAAATATTTTCCATTTTTTGACAAACGTAAATGGAGGACAAAAATTAGGGTTAGTCTTCTCGTACATATGCAGCTGTACTTGTTTTACAATATATATGCAATTAACTGCAAATATTCAAGGGGGGGGGGGGCAAACCTGTGTAAGAGGTTCAACACCTGGTCCCAGCCATGGTACTGAGGTGGACCCCGGACCACATACTGTAGATTTGCTCACATCCTTCATTTGCCCCTTATAGGGTACACAAATGCTAGCAGGAAACCAGAAGATTTTCAATCGTGTTTGTGGCAAATTGAGCTGGGTTTTCCAACACTGCTGGGAGGGAGTATGCTCAGCTGAAACATTTGCAAAGTGCTCAAAACGTAAAACAGGATGCATAATTCAATTATATGACTTTTTATTTGAGGTATTATCTCAAGCCATCTGATTTTTTTTTTTCATAGATGGAATTTCCTCATGGTTGAGAAATTGCAGGTATAAGATTCCTATTTAAAGGCTGGATGCATGCAGTTTAGAACACACAGGAAATGCCATCTCCAGCCATCTGGAGGGTATGCAAAGCCCCAAATTTTCCTGTACACTCTGCTTAGATGGTAGTGCCAGCACCACTCACCCTCCCGCGTATTTTTTATTTGTTCCATCGACTTACTGTACTCCATGACTTACATCACTTTTAGGAAAAACAGTTCGGCCAGATGCCCCCCCCCCCCTTCCCCACTTTCAATATCAAATCAATGCCCATGCTGTATCTGCTGTAAAGTTGATCACATTTTTCAATTGTATGCAGTGCATTGGTTAGTGCATACTGTAGAGCTATGCCATGTCACTTATGTGCGTTGTCAATCCTCTTCAGTGTAGGAAGTGTCAACGAAGTTAATCATTGATAGCCAAAAAATTTTATTTAGTAATAATTACCCAGAATTTGAAAAGAAAATTTACAATGCTTTATTTCCCCTTAATTTTCATCCATTGGAAGTAGATCTAATTAACTCTATTTTCCATTTGCAGCATGCACTGCTGTCCTTCAAGTTGAATATGATGCTTAAATGTACTATGAAATATCAGCCTTTTACCTCAGTTAGCTTTGAAATAAAGTATGTATTAAATGTGCAATATATCACTGCATATTTCTGAGTTGAATTTAAGCATGGGCCAGCAGGGCACATGCCCAGGGTCTCCCACAAACAGGGGGGCCCTTGCAAAATTAGCATTTTGTTTTTGCGGTAGAATACTTCCGACTTTAGACTGTTATGATTTAGGTTAGAGCAGGTTTTATGGGAGGATCACTACAATCAGTGTGATGATGCAATTAATGTTGGAATTTGTGGAAATCCTCTGTGCATATTTCTGTTTAGCAGACTTACATGAATAGTCATGACCAGAGAGATGAAAGTGACCACATCTTTGCCCTCCTGAAAGTGACCACATCCTTGTGGTCACATCCTTGCCCTCCTTTCTTGACTTTCGCCACAATGGAGGATTATAGTCGAAGAGTCGCACTTGAGCTTGTATGGCCCCGCTATATTTTATGACACCTGATCATATCGAGCTGCTTAAACAAGTATATGTTCTTATGTGCTCCACCTTTGTCAGAATGTCTTCAGGTTTACAGGGCTCCTATACTGTAATAAGCGACAGTACCGATAGCCATGGCTGTCGTGCCCACACTGATTGCAGTGATGCCCCTTTGTAAATGTTGTGTGAAACATCAAAGATCTATTGCCAACTTGGTAATTGTGACTGTGCCCTTCTTCAAGGTTTGCAGTACAGTGTAGTTTGAGCCCTAGGGACTTGGAGCTCAGTAGACTGCCTGTCAGAGATGGACATGAATGTATATCCTCCATGTGGAACACTGTGACATTCCCACACAGAGCCCAAAGGAGTTGGTATGCTACACAATAAATGAATTCAATTCTCATTTAAACTAGCCCCAGGTTTGTGGGAGTCATTGAGATTTCAACTGATGGCACTAGTTTTGTGACAAATGTCTTGGATGATGAGTGTTCAGTAGATTATAGACGTACTTTGTACAGAATGTACTTTGCACCGTGCGCCTTGCAAATGGGGATTCCCCCAAGTTAGGTTTTTTTTTTTTTTTTTTACAGCATTTTGCTTTGTGAAACAGTGCCCTCACTGAAGGTCTGTACAACTTCAGTGTAGGCAGTGTCATTTTTCCAGGAGTGAATTGTTCTGTCATCAGGAACCGAAATTGTGGTGTGGATGAAACAGCTCGAACAGAAACTCACTAGCCATTTTGCTCAAGTACAAATGCTTGTCTGTTTTGAAATTTAGAACTGTCAGTATGCCCCCAAAGGTACAGTATGTCTCAGTATATATGGACTACATATAGTTACAGTACAAGTTTTAACTATTGTTTTGAGTACTGTCCCAAGGATGCAGGAATGCATGAGAAGTTATTGGCATTCAGTCCATGCTTAAAATGTGTAGGTATATGTGTGTCTGTGATACCTGCTTGCAGAGGCAATTTCATGTCTGGCAAAATAGGTACAGAACCCACACAGTACAATATCATGTGACACCATTTATTTGCACACGGCATCACAACGATCTTAAAGGTATGTGGTATCGCTTGTTGGAATACTGCTGGAAGTCATTAATATTGAAAGTGCAGTAGATTGATAAACAGGTAGATCTGTAACAGTAGGCCTACAGACAGGTGTGATATCACATTCACAGAAAGTTACTGAGACAGGTGGACATCCGTCACACGTTGTTGACATAGTGAATGATGAACTACGAGATAACAGTAGAGTGTAGTATCACAGAATGTTACAGAGAAAGCTGCCATCCACCAGACATTGCTGACATTGTGAATGTTGAACAGGTAGATATCACAGAATGTGAGAGAGACAGTCTACTGTATGCCATTCATCATAGATTGATGTCATTGTGAATGATGAACAAGTAGATAACAGCACAGTGTGATATGACAGTGTTACTATGAAAGTAATAAGAAGACAGCAAGAGTGTTATTTAGCTGTGTGAGTTTGATAAGACTACTCTGTAGTACCATGCTCCACTTTCCTTGGGCTCTCTCACATGTCTCCCCTCAATGAATGCACTGTAGTTTTGCAGTTTTGGAAAATCAGTTTCTTGAAGTGCTGTAGTTCTAAATTTTAAGAAGTACTGTATTAGTTGATAGCATTTGCTGTTTGCAAGTCACAGTAGTGGCGTTGGCACAGTATTATGAATGGTCCCAGTTGACAAGAAATCCCATCATCGTTACCGTGTTCATTGTGATGGAGAAACGATGAAATAATCCGTTCACTTGTTCAGGTCAAAGCCCAGTTTGCAAATCTCCTGGATTGATGCACAGCATTTGAATGATTTATTAATATTGCTTTGATTCTAAATAGTCACTATTAAAGTATACTCACTGGTTGCCGTAGATCGTATGTATGTTTTCTCTATGTGTATACTGTATGTATACATACATTCATTCGCAGAAGTACACTATGACCCTAGGATATGATCTAACTCATCTCACACAAAGCCTTTTTTTTTATGTTTTTCTCTTTAACAGAAAGCCAACAGGCAGCTAATCAAAGGTGACAATGTAAAGGATACAGCTAGGTCATTTTATTGAAGCCACCATAGCAAAGTAGAGCAGGTTTGTATCTACTTAGTTTGCTTGCAAGATTAAGGGGAAATCAAATCTAACTTTGCCTGGTTACACCCGCTACATCGAAGAATCACACATTCACACTATAAGCTCTTCTGCAATGTCTAGGAAGCACACCTGTATTGCATTATAACTCACCTCGCTGCCTTGACACAACCATGCATCTCAGTCCTGTCAGAAATTAATTTATAGTTGCAGTTTGCTCTGGAAGATTTGTAGGTGCTGAATGACAATATCAAAACATGACAGGGATGGACAGCCTCAGTTTTCACCATCCTTGTCAGAAATTGGAAGGAACAACTCCCTCCCCCCCCAAAAAAGAGGGTCACCCTGACTTGATTGCACTTCACTTGAATTTTCACTTACCTGCTGTTACTTGACTTTCACACCCCATAACACCATAGATGCATATTGCCAGTGGTCAGCAGGTCTGCTTTTTAGTGTCCTTATGGTTAACAATTCCTCTTTAAAACATCTCATGGATGTAAATCGATATGCCGAAACTTTCATCGAAAATAATCATAATCGACACAGGATAGTGGCACCCACAGAAAACGATAGTTTTAATTGTGAGTATATTTTGTGTTAACTTACATTGTTTTGCCAAAATTTTGACTGGTTAGATGCTGTTTTAAGTCTTTCTCACAACTGCATGTATTGGCTGTGTACAAATGCTGAGTGTACAGGACACCCTTGAAGTTAGTAAGATACCTGTAAGATACCACAATCCATGGACATGGATCTATCTGCAACAGTGAGGGGGACGTGACTTTTCACGATGTAGGAATCGCCTTCCCTGGGGGAGGGGGGTCTGTGGGGATGGGTGACCCCCTTGGAAATAAAAGGAAATTAGAAGGTGTCTACATGGCAGATGGTGCAATGTTTGGTCAAAATTGACCTTTTAAAATGTGTCACTTTCACACTTTTACTTAAAAAGCTGGAATCCTCTCATTGTCATGTCCCAATCCAAAATCGTTGCACTGGCTGATCTTCAGTAGGTATTCTGAAAATTTACAATCATTGAAACTTTCCTTAAAAAAAAAAAATCATCTCTTTTTGACTGCATGTGTCCAACCTAATATATATTTTTTTTGGATATGCACTCTGACTCTGAAAAACAATTGTAAATACTATGATCAAAATGCCAAAATGTAAGTTGTTGACTGTATCAATCGGTGAGATAATAGAACTGCACTAGGGTGCTCTAGTCTAGTAGTAGGTATGAGCTTTTTCGGGTACTGAACACTGCATGTACAGGTAGTGACATATGAATAACCTTACGTAGGTACGTAGTTGATCCGTAGAAATTCTATGAGTTGACTAGAGTGCTTGGCAGAAGACATGTTGTCAGTTACAAGGAACACTGTAAGCGACAAACGTCGACGGAAAACGTACAATATAGTCATCGCAACGCTACAACCTTGAATTATAACACAGTAAAATCGATGATGTGGATGTTTAAAATCAAGTCACGGCAGTTTTAGGTTTCATCATTTTGAAAAAGTGGAGGGGACATTTGGAAGATGTCCCCCTCTTTCGAAAATGTGAGGGGGGATGTGTCCTCCCATCCCTTCCATGATCACCACCTTATGCCACAATCAACTAAACGAGTTGAATGCTGTCTTTGCCCCATGTTTGTCTGGATGAAACACATACCTGTGTGTTGTTTGTCACCAATTCCCTTAAGAACTTAGATCAGTACTGCATATTAATGAGAGGTATACCAAGAATAGCTTTAAGACTGTAATAAAGACTTCACACAGGGTGTGATAACCAGGTCTGAAGCTGATCGTGTCATCTACTGTACTGTCAAGTGACCATTTTGGACTGGTCAGTACTATTTGGTGTGTTTCCTGTAATTGCATATCTGAAGATAATCCACAAACTTCAAAGAACGAACCTTTCACCTGGTTTTCCCAGTTTTTGACACACGTTTCTGGTTAACAGTGTTTTTGTGTCTTGAGAGAGGTGATGTACTGCTTTATGTAATCACGCGGCAGGCACCGTGTCCTCCGAAGCCTTTCTCAGCCAGGGTATCTTTTTAAAGATTCTGTCAAGCAGATAACCTGTTTGATGACCTAGTTTTACCTAGTAGGCTGGTCTCTCCAATAGGAAATAACCCGATTTTGAGGGAAAGAGGGGCAAAAATACACACACACACACAAAAAAAAAATGCAAAAAAAAAAATGCAAAGCAAATGGAAAAAACAGGTAGTTCCTGGGTCAGTCTTAGGAATTAATGAGCAATAAACACTGTTTTGTTTCAGTTTGTAATACTTAGGCAATGTGTGTGCAATGAGTGAGTTTAAACTATCACAAAAGAGAATAACGTACTCATTTCTGCACATTTTTGTCCTCAGAATAACGTCCCAGAGAAATTTCCAACAGAGGAGTAAACAAAGAAAAATTGAGTAGAAAAACAAACAAACAAATATAACAATCAGCTTAATATTTTGAAACAGGTAGAAGTGGTGTTTATTCTTTTAAAAGAAGCATAGTCATTGATTCATCTAACACCCAAATCTACCACAATTGGCTCGGCCAACTCATTCTGAAAAGTTACTTTTTCTTTCTTTAACTTCCTTTCTTTCTGGGTAAGTGGACTACCCTTAGGGGTGTGAGGCCAACTTTATTATACAATCTAGGGTAGTAGGTTAAGAGCTGAGATAGAGTAAGCAAGAAACTACCTCTCTTTTTTCCCCTCACTTTTTCCTTCTTTTTTTTTTGTGCTTTTCATTCTCCAAGATGAATTGCCAAAATTTTTTAGCTCGATCTACGGTAGATAAAGGAATGTCCCAACAGTTCTGAAACCTCTGTCATGTAAGAAAAAAAAAAATAAAATGGGAGCATATGCCTGGAATTGGATCAGAAATGGATGCAGCTTTATAACAAATCATGCCAAACTAGGTTGATCGCAGGTAGATAAAAGAGGTGAAGATGCTTTCTGGTTCACCCTAGGCTTTGGTATTCAACCAGTTGTTTGAATTAGCTAAAAAGTGAAGTGGAACAAGGTGTGTTTGTGTACTGGTGTGTGCAGAGAGAGATGGGGGGGGGGGGGGAGGAGAGAGAACAAATGATGAAGTTGCAGTGTTTTGTCCACCTTACCCTCGAAGGGTTTTGCAGGGCAGTGCTACGTGGGTGTCAGCTCCTACAGATGGGAGTAAGGGATTCCCTCTCAAGTAGAAAGTGCAAAGAGGACATCAGAGAGATCGTACAAAAGGTATCGAGTGATAAAGTTGGATATTCCACAGACATTCAACTGATGCACTTTGCTATGGTAGAAGGGGGTCAGAAGTATCAGAGAGGCAGCATTAAAGATCCAAGGCTACATTTTGTATTTTTAAATGAGGTCTTAAAGAAGACACTTCCCTAAATTTCCAGATGTCCCTTTTTTTTTTCTTTCAAATGGATATCTATGTAATATGGAATATGATGTACTGTGAACAGTGCATGTATTGAAGGAATCAGAGATGCCAACAATTCATACCAACAGGTCATGACTTTTAAATTGTTGGTGATAAGGCAATACATCATAACAATGTTACATGTACTTCGCTGAAAACGAAAGACAACGTTCATTGTTAATGGTGATGGTTTCATGTTGTGCGATACGGCATGCCTTCAACATAAAACGTCTCATGTTCAGCTTAATATTTTGGAGCATGAAAACAATCTTGCCAATTATGAACTGATGATGGTTGTTGCTGATTGCCGATCTTCAGCCTTGTTTCATAGATATCAATAGATTGCTCTTTCAATAGCCGAAGACAATTCTTGAAGTAGTATCGCAGCCATTAACCATCTGGTGGTATTGACGATGAATTTAACATTTCTGTGCACATGAATACAAACACCGTAGCTTGACTCTCAGAGAGAAAGAGAGCTCAGATGAAAAGTAGGAAAATTGCCAGCCAAAGAAAGGTCGCCCGTTGTGGCACTGTGCTATATGCATAAGTACATACCACACTTCTCCCCCTCACTGGTCTTGTCTACGTCGAACACTCAAAAATCTACCTATCTACAATTGGTATAGTCTTCCCCTCTGCCTTCAGTGCCTTCAGAATCACCACCTCAAAAATTCTCATTTTAGATACTTGCCATTCTGAAAGATGACTCGTGTATTTCATACATCAAAGTCGGAATTAAACACTTCTAAATGAGGGGCTTTATAGGCTACAGTACCAAAAACATGAAACATGAAACCTATGGCAAATGGTTTTAATTGTCAATGAGGTGAATTTGTCATTTAAATTGGTAGCAAAAGTTTATTAGTTTTGCTTTGCAAGCAACATTCCAATTCAATGCTACCATAGACAGCCTATTATGAACGTCCCAGAGAATTTTTATGCAGTGTCTTTGCAATATCTGTGATATCATGACAGAACAAAAGGAAAACAAAAGAGGAATGTCTGGCCATAGTTAAGGGGATATATTGTGTTTCTAGTAGTGAAAAAAAAAATCACATTTTTAAAACCAGTATTTATGGACACAGACTCTGAGTGAAAGATTATTCGAAGTGAAGCAGGACAGTGGAATGCTTTTCAAGAAATAAATTTTTCAAAGACAAAAATTCACTTATTTGTTGCTCAAGAAAAGTTTCCCCCAAACTTTCAAAAATTCAGATGATGCACAGTCTATCAATTATTTATGCATAATATTTTGAAGAGATGAAGCTTTTGATGATGTTCACCGGTGAGACGGACTGACTTAACATTGATTAAAGATGTCTTCTTTTCATGCCATGTTGGTGCATTTTAAACCCAACATTTCTATTTAAGAGGATGAGACATTGACTTGACTCAGAATTCAGAAAGAGGTGACAGAAATTTGACCCGCCTGTCCAAATTTAAATGTGGAAATGTTGAGTCATCATGTTGCTGTAAAATGTCAGATCTGTCATTTTGTAAATATGCCTAAATTGAGTTTTTTTTCCTCCTTTCAAACAGAAAGTCCTGTAAAGGAGGATGGGGTCAAAATCAGATATGGTCTCTTCAATGGAGGTGGAGATGATACATCCTGCACTGTCTGTAACCTACAACAACATTGAGGAGGATTTCATTGATATGATGGATCCAACGGAAGAGGCAGCTATTGGTGAAGAAGAAGGAGAAGAAGAAGAGGAGGAGGAATCGTTTGTCACCACTGACAGAATAGACGATCCGGAGATTGAGGAGAACCTGTCTGGTGATGCTCCTCATCAGTCGTACGTCGATACCGACTATGCAGATGGTGGTACCTCCAATGTTGCCGGTTCTTCTGTTAATCCAGGTGTGAAGAAAGGTAACAACAGAAAGCAGCCATTCAACAAAGGGGGCAAATCAAGGTCAAAGGCTTCAAAGATCCGTAAAGAACCCTGGTCCTGTCAGTTTTGCAATCGTAAGTTCACACAGAGAAGCAGCAAGCACAGACATGAGAAACTCCATCTGGGAGTGAAACCCCACAAGTGCCACTTTTGCGAGAAAGCGTTCACGAGGAAGTACATTTTGGATGAACACGAAAGGGTTCATACAGGAGAGAAACCATACAGTTGCACTGTGTGCGGCAAATGCTACACGCTGAGAACCTGTCTGCGCAAACATGAATTCCACCACTTTGGTGGGCAGGCTCATGAATGTGCAAATTGCAGTGGGGAACTTATTGATCCAATGGCAAATTCAACGTCTGTTCATGAGGAGAAAGGCAGCAGGTCAATGCCTACTCCTGAAGAGGAGGATGAGGAACCCTTGGATTTGGCAATGCCATCTCTGGTACCTGAGACCTCTCAAGATGACCTGCCTGCAACATCATCTAGAAAGCAATTACCCACTTTGTCCAGTTTCAAAGGAGGGAAGCAGCTGGTTAGCGCTCAACGGTCTGTGAAACCTTCATCTGGGAGACGCCACAAGTGCTACCAGTGCGGAAAAAGTTTTGGGAGCAGTCGTGTCTTGCAAATGCACAAGAGGGTCCATGAAGCGGATGGCAGATTCCGCTGCCGTTACTGTGGCAAGGCCTTCTCTATGAAGACCATCCTCCTTGAACATGAGAGCAAGCACACACTGCTGGAAGAGCAATCAGAAAGTCCCAAACCCCCAAAGGAGAGCAGCATACTACATTCCTTCCTCTTAGAAGCCAAGGATGCCCAAAAGAAAAAGAAAGAGCATAGCAACAATTCACTTTCCCCCAAACCAAAAGTAGAAGATAAACAACTGACAGAGTACCCTCGACCAGAGAAACCGTACATGTGCTTGTACTGTATGAAAGCATTCCATCACACATGCAGTTTGGTGAAACATGCCAAAAAGTACAGGGGTAGTTGCTTTGATCCGACCATCCCTCGACCCGCTCTACTCGATGGGAGGCATTCCTTTGGCATGAGCGACATCAGCAGATCATCCAAGTTGGAGTGCTCGTCTCCAAGAAGGAAAAAGGTGAAGAAAACAACAAAGCAGGACTCCTCAAACTCACCTACTCTGAAACTCTTCAGGTGCAATGTTTGTTTTATGACTTTCACACAACGTACCACATGGCAGATACACAAGCGGACCCATACTAAAGGGAATCAACATCTCTGTGGGCTATGTGACATGGCATTTGTGGCCAAAGCTCAATTCTTGGAACACCAGAAGAAATATCACAGCGGACAGGAGGCTACGTTTGTAGAACAGTTTGAAGCCGGTGACGGAGAAGTCGATGATCCTGGTCATGTATTTGAAGAACCTGTGACTGGTGCTCGGGAAGAGGCAGCGGTGATGGGGGACCAACCTTCTGATGAGCAGGATGGAGGTGGTGAACAGGACGTCCATGCTTGTGTCTACTGCAGTAGAACATATAACAGCTTCCACTCCCTGAGAAGCCATCAAGAGAGCATGCACGATCTCAAGATGTTTGTCTGTCCGCGTTGCAACCTGTCATTCTGTGATAGGACAGACCTTCAGGCCCACATGTCTGTCCACGCGGAGGAGAAGTTGTTCCGCTGCAACATTTGCAAGAGAAGTTTCGTCCAAGAAGAAAATTACAAAAAGCACTTGCAGCACCATCAGAAGGACAAGAGGCACAAGTGCCAGTACTGTGACAAGACGTTTGAGCGAAACTCCTACAGGCTCCAGCACGAACGCACGCACACAGGGGAGAGACCATTCTCCTGCCGATTTTGCAGCAAGACCTTCGCCCAGCGGAACAGCATGCAACGTCATGAAATCATCCACCTGGGAATAAAGAAGTACAAATGTGACATCTGCGAGAAGGCATTTGGCCGAAGGGAATCCCTTCAGAATCACATTCTAACTCACACGAAAGACATCAAGGTAAAGTTGGGCAAATGACTGTGACTGCTCTGGTGTTTGAGATGTAATTTTTGTGGTATGTTCAGTAATGTTGGGAGTGAAAAACTCAGTGATAAATCTAGTTCCTTATTGTAGTTGTATCATAGTTAGTGTCAATGCTTTGTTCTAGGAAGTCATATCACACAATCATCTGAACACCTTGAGTTTACCATGAACGAAATCCAATGATATGTGTCCAAAAGAAGTGAAAGATCTCCATAGTTGCTGTTTCAAATAATGTAAAATGTTATTCTGTGTTGAATCATATAAAAGAAAATGAATGTTGCGTTCAGTGCGTTATTGGTGCATCTAAAAATCTTTGGTTGAATTGTGATCTCCCACCCCCGGACGGAAATAAGTGTTGCTGCTTTTCACCAACAAAATATGCTTGGGTAGTTCTGTTTTTGAAACTCCCATGCTGAAGGCAGGAGTTTGTAAAGATATGTATGTGACTACAATGTGATACCAAAGAGGGCGTTCACGTGACGTTATGGGTTTCAAGTTTGCACACTGGCTGTCACTGCTCATGGGCAGAGCGTGTGTTGTAGATGCGTGTGCCCAACACTTCCTGAGTTACAATTGTTGTACAATGACGACCGGCCATTAAAATAGAGAGATTTGTGCTGCACAGTGATGTTGGTGAATAGCCTCTGTACTGACAATAAGACTGTTGGATTAGTCGAATGGAATTGTCATCGAATCTCATTCCCTTTAGAATCTGAAAATGTGATGGTAGGTTTAAAACTGTGTTGGATTTCTGGTAGAACATTAGCAGCACTTCATTATGTTGAAGTGAAATGAGTCAGAATAGTCTTCGGGGTTAGTCTTTAAGTTGGCGTTGGAGAAAAAAGTCATCAACCAAATGAACCACTCTGTCCGAATTAGCTCTGTGAGACCATTTGGGCCTGTCTCTGGAATCGGTGTCAAATCCACAACTAGTGTACTGTAGGTTAGGCAATCTGCTATTGTGCTATTGTGACACATCATACAGGGCACAGTAAATTTTGAAGGGCAGATGTTGGCAGATTTCATTCCTCTTTTTCTGGTTTTCCCTCTGGCTCTGTTTTGCACCCAGAGGGGTAACCTGGTATCATTGTTTACATTCATCATCGTTGGGGATGAACCTGTGATAGTGATGGTCATTGTGAATATGAGAATCACATGTAGGGCAGCATTCTGTGCTGGAGTTTTCCAATATTTTTGTAGCAAAACTCATGAAGGGCCAGCATAAATTTCTACCTCAAAGCCTGAGCCAATGATTAATATGGACAATACAATTGCATAATTCAATGACCTTAGGCACTAAGGCAACTGTCATTGAAAATTTATACTCGTCATGTCTCTGTAATGTTCTAGGAGATTCATCGCAGCGTTTGACTTCCATCAAGTACATTCCGAGCAATGTTGTGATGAACCAGGGGTCACAGCATCAAGTGTTGCATGCAATAGCTCAGCTAGTAACAGAAGTTGCTGTTGTGTCCAAAAGTCCATGATGTACAGATGCAAGATACCCTTAATAATTCACCCTTAAGGGTATCCCAAGTCTTTTGTGGGCAAGTGGATGGAAGTTGGCAGGACAGAATGTTATAGGGGGAGCTGGCAGGGCAGGATAATTTACCTTTAAAATAGTCAGCATGTTGTGGAATTCAGGCGGGGTGTGGAATTCTGACTAGTGTTCCTGGTGGTACTGAGTATTCAGTCAGAGATTGGAGGAGATTATCAGGGAGACAGAAGAAAATAGAGGAGGAACAGTGCAACAGATAGAAGCTTAATTATGACAGTGGTGTGCAATGGATTTGCCATTTGCTGCAGCACCTGCTGTGGACTGGAATGAAAGTTTGAAATTTTAGAAGGTATCACTATTTGTAGAATTATTTCAAGGTTACTCTTAGAGTATTTTCGGTAGGTTACCGTGTGTAAAAATGTGTATAAATATGTATATGCTCGCTCTGTGTAGCTGTTACTTTGATTTATTGGATTCGGCCAAATTTTGTCGATGTTTCAACCTTTTCTGCTCTGGTCGACCTTTTATCTTAAACAGAGGAAAGCTGAAAAGGGAATTGCTTTGCCCGATGTAGGATCGGTTGCGTCCGAGAGTCCACAGTCTTCGTAGGGTGTAAGTAGGCCGTATGAATAAAGTCAGACTGTCAGTGGTATCATTGACAAATTTTCATGTTTTCACTAACATTTATTTACTAATCATCATTGGTACTTTTCAGTCATTTGTTAATCGTTTCACCGCCTTTTGATGCGATCAGCTGATTTGGGAATCTTCATTGCAATCTTCACAGTTTCAGTTTTTACCTTTCTGGCTTTCATTTTCATGATTTTTGCTTTCAGTTAATTCACAATATTCTTTTGTCACTTATTTTCATCCTATTTCTTCTTTCTTGCACTTAATATTGCATCCTCTGTGGAGTAAAAGGGGCATTTGGTTTTGTTTCTTTCCTTTTCAAAGTTTAGATGGTAGACAGTGAGAATCGGGTGGTATAATTTTACAATTTCTTCTTGCAATTTTGACATGGACTGCAAAAGTTCTTTGATAAGGTTGAGCAATTTCCCTGGGAAATATTAAAACAATATTGGGGAAGGGGGAAGGGGGTTGGAGAAGATGAAGAATAAATCATGTCGCCATGTTATTTTCCATGGACCTCCAAAACACATATATTGAATCAAAGCAGTAAAATTTGAAATTAACTTTTAGGAAAACGTGTCGTTAAACTTTGCGCAAGGTGAAAGTTTCTACTTTTCAACAAGCCATAATTTCTGGTTCCAGATACAGTTGTTACATAGTCTCACAGGACTTGATAGCTCTTGCTCACGGAGATTAATCATCTGCCCAGCAGGTCTTGTTTACCTTTGGTGCTCATCGTCAGTATTTACTGTGACTGTAATATCAAAGCTGAAGAGCTTGAGAGAAACGGTGTTAAACTCTTCCAGTTTCAATTTTACGCTTAAGCTAAAGGGATGGGGGGGGGGGGGGAGCATATGTAAAAAAAGCTCAGGAGCAGATACCTCTGACTGGCGTCCGTCATCAAACAAGTCGAGCAGATCGTTGATCTTAAAAGTATAACAAAAGATTAAGAAAACAATACTGACTAGGAAAAAAAATGTTTCACAGTTTCACCGTGCGTGGTGGCAAATTCAGCCAAAAAAACTGAGCTGTCAAAGGAATGAATGGGAGCCATTTAGTGGTATCCATTAAGGCTAGCTGCAATTTGTATGAAAGACAATCAGCATTCTGCTAAGAACATTTTTTTTTACCAAAATGGAATTTAAAATCCAAATGATAGAACTACTGGGTTAGGTTCTCTTATTGTGGGTATTAGGTTGCAGTTTATTTTGAGGTATTAACTATGTTCCTGATCGAACTCTTACCTAATAGAATGAAAAAAGCGGGATAATGCAGCATTTCTGCAATGAATGTATTTCCCTAATTTAAATTAAATATCCAATATGATAGAACTAGATTATCTCCTAATATTTTTTGTATTAGTTTGAAATGTATGTTAAGCTAATAAATTTGTTTCTCATCGAATGTAAAACATGTTTAATTCAGCTGACAATAGGTTTATTTTTTACAAAAGTATTTTGTAAAATGAAGCTGCTTTGGCAATGCGCATAGTACATCATTTTGACCCCAAATTGTGAAACATGTAAGTCTAAGAAAAAGACATGAGCTTGATTATCTAACCTGATGAGACTTTAAGTAATGCTGGTTATCTGAGGTCATTGCTAATGTTCCCATGTCATGATCTCACAACTTGTTTAATTGTCGCCATCATTGATATTTGCAATCTTGTGTAAGAAAATATTTCCTTACATACATTAGCGTAGTTTGAATATTTCAAACAATGCTTCAATAAAGAAAGAAGTGGTGTTGTAACTAAAAATGGAAATTATGAGACTACTAATGATTCATTTCAGTGTAAAATTAATCGGTTAGGGTCATAGACTGGCCAGATCTTCATCAACATTCGAGTGCCACAAAATGTTTGGACAATTTGATTTATAAGTTACCTAGTTATCTTTTAGTTTGTTCTTATTTAGTTTTTAGAACCACTCCTACAGTATTCCTTGTGGTATCACTGTTTCATCAAGTAATTTATCTCTGGTTCTTCTGCTGGTGTGGTACACTCTCTTCTGAACACTGCTTTACTAATGCAACCATTCAACCGTAGGTTGGTGAGAGACTTCGTACTAACGATAATGATTGTGATGGTGATGGAGACATCTTGACACCACCAGTAGATAGGGGAGGGACTCCAGGGTGCTGCTGATGATGGTGGTACAGGTGGGAGTACTTTGAAAAACTAGCATATGGGGTAAGAGACTGAAATCTGATGATGATGACAACGATGATGATTACTGTGGTGGTGGGGGATATTGAGAAACTATCTGCATATGGAGGAAGAGACTTAAAGGTTGTGTGACATGAAAATGACATTTTGGAGTAATGGGTGCCTTCAGCATTGAAAATGTTAAAAATAGTAAAAAATTCCATCAAAATCTGTCAAAGATTGACCAATTTACACAAAAATTAGTGTCTCACAACTGTTTCGTGAATAAACATTAGCTAATTGTGCAAATTTATGATGTCAAGAGATGGACTCCCATGATATGTCTTACGTTTATCCTTTTTATCTAACCTTTATGTCAAGGACATCTGAGAGTTTTATATGCCCAGAGGGTTTTGTTTTTGAAGCATGTATTTTCTTCTTAAAAAATATCGATATCACTTACCAATGTGATACTCAGTAATTTAGTGATGAAGAGGCAGAATATATAGGCATGACAAGAGAAATGCTGACACTGTGCAACACTCCACGTCATCTGTTTTGCGTTTTTCTCAAAACTTTCGAAAGTCACATCTCAAAAAATGGTAAAAGATAGAGATCAAAATTCCAGTAGATTTTCACTCATTGTTTTATTTTGCAACTTCTGAATGAAGGGTGCTCTTTTCTAGAAGCATGTCACACAACCTTGAAGCCAGATGATGATGATGATAATGATGATGATGATGACTGTGATGATGATGATGATGATGATGATGATGACTGTGATGATGACTGTGATGATGACTGTGATGATGACTGTGATGATGACTGTGATGATGACTGTGATGATGATGATGATGATGACTGGGATGATGGAGGTATTTTGAAACCACTTGTAGGTAGATGGAGAGACTGTATGTTACTGCTGATGATTGGTGGTGATGATGATGATAGTGATGTTGGTGGGGTGCCTTTTTGTATCATATCTCATTAACTGTTACTGCAGTAGTCAATCCGTGTAGTTTGTTTTTTATTTTCTGATTAAATATACTGCATAGTTTTGCTAGTATTAAATCTGCTGTAACCAGCTGGATGATGAGATGGGAACTGACATTTTTTCACCTGCCATTTTGAAGGCATCAATTTTTTTTTTTTCAGATGTTGTGAACAAGAATTAATATCATCTCTGGGTGTGTCTTATCCAGATCTTTTCTTTTAAAATTTAAAAAAAAATTTGGCTTTTGGCTGTGTCTTGGATATGATACCTCTTTGTATTTTGACCTTGTTTTTTTCCATTTGCTTTGTAAATTTAGAGGATATGTTTTTCAGAAACTTTCACAAAGTGAAAAATTGAAATGAAAAATTGAAATGAAAAATTGAAATGAAAAATTGGAAAGTAAATAGTTTTTATCTCCATTATGCTGTTGTCGCAAATAGGAGATGGAGAGCATACTTGTGGGGCATCTTGCCAACTACAGACATTTGAGACCTCTACATCTAAGCAGCTGCAGTTTTCGATATGTGCTCACCTGTTTAGGTCAAAGGTTTCATTGGCTTAAAGGGAAATGGGGCGTTTAGAATACACCAACATGACACACAAATGAAATAGTTTTAGTCATTGTTAAACCATTCAGTCTCATAAATAAACACCTACCAAAGCTTCATCTCCTCAAAACATCATGTATGTGATGAACAACGGAAGATGCATCATTTGAATTTTGAAAAGTTTGGGTGAACAAATTGGTGTTGAGCAACAAATAACTGAATTTCTATCTGTGAGAAACTTATTTCTTGAAAAGAAGGCTACTGTCCTTCCTTATTTTGAATAATCTATCATTCTGCATCCACAAACATTGGTTTTAATAATATGGATGTTTTCTGTAAAACAAACGCCCTATTTCCCTTTAATATTACTCAATGATGTTTGCAGGCAACTGCCACAGGCAGTGATGGTATCTATACTGTGCTCATGGCAGTCGAAACGTTTTACAATCAATTTTAAAACGTGATTTGGATTTATATTTTTTAATTGAAAACATTCAGTGGAAATGTAGCACCTTTTGTCATCTTCTCTGATTATGTTTGCATACATGGGTCGTGTAATAAATCTGTGATGTACTCTAGAAGTTGGTCACAATTATATGTTTAGCTGCTAAAACCAGCCTACTCATTTTAGGAAGTGATAATGTAGATTTATTTACTGTGTTGTGTGATAAAAACTTTTACATATTAAGGCAGCATACTTCCTATTTTTTTCCAACTTTTTTGAAACCATAACACTTTTTTTCATTTCCTTGGCAGCAAATGTGAATGTTGTTGAGATATTGTCTGTGATATCATAACAAAGGTGATGTCACTGCCAGTCATTGCCTTCAGACACACAGGCAAAGCTAGGTACTGTTATCTATTGGTCCCAAATTGAAGCAACACAGTCAATATTTGTAAATGATGCAACTCCATTGAGCAGAAGAAGTAAGGGTAAAAAAAATATGAGTCACGTTTGAATTTCTAGCTTGTGGTGACGATAAAGACAAGCTTTTATGTCAGAAGTAGCAAAACTGTGTTAAATGTTGCGACACTGTAGATTCGTCAGGAGATGATGGGAACAAAGATTCACTTTAAAAAGGTAAAAGTTTGAAGGAAACTGATCCCGATCCTGACCCAACAGTCGCAGTGAATGGAAAATGACATTTTTGGTAATTTGATGTGAATGTCAAAAGAAGTTTTTATGAATGTTTGAAAGGATGTGGCATCATTTTCTCAAACAAAATGTAGGTTTCTAATCGTATGAAAGGAAAAAAAAAACTATGAATTTTATGTGTTTAATATTTAAATGCCGGGCAGATAGCCTGAGAGTTGACACTGATTAAGATAACATGTTTGCTGCAGTTCTGAAGAGTGTCCTAGTATAGAGGAATAAAAATTGATTTTGATGACCAAGGACATAAGAGTTTGAATCCATCCAACGATGTTTGGTCAATCCCTCCTTGCTACCTCGATAAAGCAAGGGACGACAATGCACTTCAGATTTTGGTACAGACATGCCAAGGTATTTCTTAAATGCTGCCATCATTTTGTCATTGCACACAGGGAAAAATTCTGTGAAGAGCCACAAAAAATGTAGAGAAAAAAAAATACTACATGGGTTGAGGATGATGATGAAAGTAAACACATCTGTGCGGTGAAAGAACTCCCAACGACAGGCGAGTAATGCGTGCCAGGTGTAAAGAGGTTTTTGGTAGGGACGGACATTCATGAAACGTGAATATTCATAAGCATCACACCTCGACGAAAGGAGAATCGTCGACTCTCACCGCTGGATTCATTCCGTCGTGGCGTAACCAACAGTGGCTTAGTTAAACCAGAGCATGCCTCCGCAGCCTGGCTTTGCGTCGAAGCGTTGTGGATGTCTGTTTGTCTCTTGTGGCATTGATCCACTTCTGTGTGTTTCACCTGAAGTGGTGTGTAGTTAGGTAGGTCATAGTGATGAAATTAAATCTTTCCTATTGAATATTTTTCACACTTGCCTGAAACATTAATGTGCTACTATTCCATGTATTTTAATGTCTATAAGGTCATAATTTTGTCATTTCAATTCACTTTGTTTTTTTTGTTTTTTTGACAGTGATGGCAAACAATTTAAATTTTTATTAAGTCATAGACATGTGGATTAGGAGTAAAGTGTGAAGAAGGAGAATGTCTTTCTAGATCCATTTGTGATCAGTTACATTTTGTTAGTTGTGGGTGTGTCCTGTATGTTGTCGTGAACTGGTTGTTGTCATGGCAACAGATGGTGGTCTCTTTGGGGTTAAATAAAGAGAGATTACATAATGGGAGTTGAGAGAAAGGACACATTTCTAAACATACTGACACATGTTAAACACTAGATGACCAAAGCTACAAAATCATGTAAGTGGAATAACGTCTAAAGTGACTATTTGACGCACACTCACACAAAGACCCAAAGATGGAGAAATTCAACACTATTTCATCTGACAAGATGTAGGTTCTAGTGAAGAAACAGCCATTTACATTGTTATTGGATTACTTGGAGTTGTGTCCATGGACAAATTCATCCATCCATTGGAAGGGCATATGCATTTCTGTTGCCCACCTTGAAGCTGGACTGTGGAGAAGAATTAAGGTCACTACGTGAAGTGATGTGTCTGTGGACAAAATGGTGGTTTAAGTGAGACGAAAACCACATTCAACCCATTCACAAATCAGGAAGAGAATTATTTCCAAAAAGTGGTGCACTCTCTGTGGAAGGGGGAGGGGGTCTAGATTGACTGGATGAGGGTCGTGGATGGGACGATTGTGTTACTTTGATCTGTGCAAGATATATTCCACATGTACCTAGTCAGTGTGCACTGGAAGATTTGTTCCGGTTGTGAAATCTGTTACGTGGTCGAACCACTTTGTGAAGCAGGGAAAAATAGGGTGCAAGAATTTTGAGAGGAATAATCAAAGTGGTTTGGTTTGTTCTGCTTTATAATTTCATCATTTTTCTTTTCTTTTTTTCTTGATATGTTGCATTCATCCTGACCAAAGAATGTCGTATCTTAACACAGGAGACAAATTTATCTTCAATTATTTAACAGTTTATCTGTTGTTAATTATTGATCGACTAAAAGTTAACTTCAAGTTTATTTATTGTTACAGTTCATGTTGATGGTCATGTTCAAGTTTGATTCCTTTTAACTTATTGTTGTGATGACTCAGAACGCTACCTTGATTTAAGTTTTACGATCTTGTTTTTTGTCTTTGCATCTGCAATTTTTTTTTTTTTTGTCTCTTTTTTTTTGTCTTTTCCAGTTGCTGGACCAGAGGTCCTCAGGTGGGCTGTGAGTGGGTGGTGGTATGTGGGTGACATGGGGGAAGGGGAAGGTTGTTATTCATTCAGTGAAAAGTGGAAATCTTTTGTATATTTTGCCTGTTTCAATTCTTTTGTATCAACCTCATGACGTGTGCGTGTTTATTGGACAAAATGATGTTGCGTGTACATAGTTTCTTTCAGTGCATCTTTGTGCCCGTTGCAATAAGAAATTGTCGTCTGTACTACTATTCATGTTTGCATCTTTCTTGTTTTTATCCTTATTCATTTGTTTCTGATCTGTTTTTTTTTTTTCAAAGTATTCTACCATTCAGTGTCTCCTAGGAGAATGGTTTTGCCTTCGGATCAAAACTAAACGAAGTTGAAAGGCAGATGGAGGAAAGATTGTAGAGCAAGAAAAATCCCCTTGTTGCACCCCTCCTGCAGAATCTTTCCAAAAGTAGTTGTTTTATAAAGAAAAGACATTGCTATAGAAATATGTTTTTATGCTTAATTCCAAACTTGTACCTCATTTTCCGAAGATTTACTTTCCTTTTAGTTCATTTGTCTCCATCTTGAAGTCCTCTTTTGTTTGAGATCGTTTTCGGAGACTCACTTAAATATTCATCGCACGATTAAAACTGCTCTGAAACATCCGTGGAGCCTCTCTCCGATTCAAGAGACGTCGAACGAAAGGATGTTTATTTTTTAAATTGTGGGTATTCTGTTCAAGTGGAAACCACATTGATCAGCTATGAAACGGTGGTTACAATATCTGACATTGTTTTCCGTAAGATAATCCACAAACATGCCAAGGGAAGGGGGGTTGGTTGTCTTAAAGGTATTAGATCAAAATAGAGGACAATGATGGTACAAAACTGACAAAAATGTGTTGTTGGATGTATTTACTCAACAGATTTTGGGAGGTAACTTTGTGAAAGATGGTTCATGGGATGTCAATATTGTGGAGCGCTTGTGGCTCCTCCGAAAGTTTCTCGATCTCGATCCTCCGTTGTTAGTACAGCTAGACGATATGATGCTCGGTCATACTTAGACATACTTGGTCATACTTGGTCACAGAAGGAGTGCGATCTCTCTTCAGAGTTCTCTGAGGGCCAAGTGAAAAGGAATCAAAGCTGATCAACAACCCCAAAATGTTCGTCATGTTTTGGTTGATTCTAGGTCTTTTAGAGGTGTAGAGCTCACAGGATACGGGTAAACCCTGGTTGATCCAGAGATGGTTGTTTGACTTCCCCAGATCTCATTTGTGCGAGTTTTGATGTCTGAATGCTTTAAACTGTGGCAGAGGAATGTTTCACAGTAGTGGAGTATTTATTCATCATGTCATGTGTACCAAGAGGTAGCATAATCACTTCACCTTCGGTGCCAGGGATCGTATACTCGTCAGGAGAGTTCCTCTTGTTTCATTTCGGTCCAAGGTAGAAACCTTAGTTACTTTTGTTTGGTAGTTGTGAGATAAGGCATAGCTTTTACATGCACTCACACTCTAGATTTGTGTTAGTGCACATTGAATGATAAATCCAACGGTACACTGGTAGTAAGTCCTCCCCGAATTATTAATGATATCCATCCAGCCAGTTTTATAGCTGAGCTCTTTCCCTTCTCCTAAGAGATGTCAAAATATTCTCAGGCTTATGCACCCTGTCTTAAATGTACTGCACTTCTGTGTTAAGTAGTACCACAACAAAACTCCTATGCAAATGCATTTCCTTTGGAAATTAGGCTCTGTTTGGACAAATGCCATTGTGGGGGAGTTTTGACACCTTTTTTATGACTGTTTGAAGTACAGTGTAGCCAACCCTTTGGTGTGCTTTGGAAAATGCGGGAACAACAGCACATCCTGCTGTAATTCCTAGAAACCAAATACTCGTTGAAAATAATAAATGGCAATCAAAGCTGCATTCTTCTTCAGACTTTATATCCATGGTCAGAAAACCTTTGAGAAACCAAAAGAAAAAAAAAATGAAATAATAAACACTCATTAAAAGCACTAACACCATACCTTTAACAAGTTTGCAATTGTTAATTTGTTGACAAGTTGTCAGCAGATTGTCACTGCTAGGTATCTACTTTCACCTTTTTTTTATTTCAGAGCCACTTTTGTAACAAAACAAAAAAGTTCAAGGAATATAAGGGGAGGGGGAACCACGGTACCCCAACCATCACATCAGTATAATTTCAGTGACTGTGTGGCACTTCATCAAATACCGGATGAAGTTGTTCTAAATAGAATAAAAATATTGCCCTCTCAGATCTTGGTGATCCATATCTTCTTGATTCCAGACATCGGCAGATATGCTGAAAGTTGCAGAATATGATACATGACCATTTTCTGATGTCAGTGGATGTGTCAGAAAAGACGAACCTGTTGGCAATCGTTCTTGTTTGGGTCACTTCAATTTGCTTCTTTCAGAAAACCCAACCATTTTTTTTTTTTTTTTTGAGGGAGAAAAAAAAAATCCATCATGATCTGGGATTTGAGTATGGTTGGCATTAACACTGAAAGAAAAAAGCAGATACGGTCCACTAACAATATGATGATGATAATATCTGTTCATTCAAGCAGTGGATATATTCCAACCCATCCCACTTGTTGAGTGGAATTTTGTGCTCGGCATTTGTGTGTCGATTGCGACCCAATCGTATTATGTGTAGGGCATGTGAAAGTAACATTCTTAGAAATGTACTCCAGGAAAAAGTGACTGCTATTTTTAGGAACTTAATGTGCAATATATAAACAACAGTAACCTTGATATTCCACACCAGACTAGCAGAAAAACATCTGTTGATAGATTGCTGATCGGAGAGACCACCTGAGGAGGAAATACCTTAAAGATAGCCAGCTTTAAGTAATGATGTGCATAAACTAGTGAGAAACAAGAGCATACTCTCTGCTAGTAAGATGTGATACCCCATTTCTGCTGAGATACAAAGTCACTGTTGTAGCTCTGTAGCTCATACTCAACATTTTTGGTTTCAGTGAGTTCCTAATTTTTGCACAGTCATGTACAGCAGCATTGCCAAAGAAGTCGGCGGGGGGGGGGGGGGGGGGAGGTGATGCAGGCCACTCCCTTGAAAACCTTGGGTGCCTCAACTGAGATTTGGGATTTTCAAAAAATTATGATCTCCTGTAGTCACAGAATTCAGAAGTTAACTCTTAAATTTAGACCTGTGTTTCTTCGAAAGAATTACTCTTCAAATGACGACTTTAATACAGCAAAAATGCTGGAACACCCAGGAACAACTGGGACCTTGGCCCTTCCTGTATTGACCTTGCACAATTTGGACTTGGAAGTTATCCAATATTGGTTTAAAATCATACTTGGAGTTACTGAACTTTGATTTTATACCTGTGTTTAGTCTATAAAATTACCCTTCAAATGATGACTTTAATACATGGCAAATACTACAGCACCCAGAAGCTTCAGGGGGCTTTGCTACCTGGACCCCTACATTGACTCTCTCGCTGTACTTGAAAGTTTATCCAGCTCCTGTTTTAATCCGGTGTTTACAGACAATAAATTACATTTAAAATGATGACTTAAGTACATCACAAATGCTAAATTCTAGGGGCTTTGTCCCCCACACCCCCCAACAGCCCTTTTTTCCCTGCACGTTACCAGCAGCCCTAAGAGAGAAGGGGATGATTGGGCCCCATTCTTTACAGGCCTTGCACTTCATGCTCGGTGGTACCACCAGTGCCATGGCATGAGTAGTGAGTATGTGGCAAGAGTAGTGGTATGTAGTGCACCTCTGAACAATCACTGTGCCTCCACAGTTTGTGACACCTACCCTGTATACGTGATATCCTTGTTTTTGATGATGGTCAAAAGTCACTTTGCGGTCAACAAGGAAAAGTATTGAAAATGTATCTCAAGAAGGAAAGCTTGGACAGATCTGATATCTGGTACTGTATGTAGGTGTACCACATTGAATACAATTAGCCTATTAATTGTATTCATGTCAAAGGTCATTTGGGATCAACAGGGGTCAAATAGTGCAACACTCTAAACTTTATATCCCAAGAGGCTAAACTATTACAGATCTCTTATTTTATGTTGTAGGTGTACCACACTGAGAACAAGAAACCTGTACTGTTTTTGTTGTTTTTAATAGGGATCAAATTGTGTAAACTTGGTAAAAATAATGCCTCCAAAATGGAAGCTTGCACTGAGCTCATACTTGCTGTGTAACATATTTACAAAAGCTGTATGCACTTGTTGGAGGTCATTTTGGTCAACAGGGGTCAATTTGAGAAAACCATGTACACATCTCAAGAAAGCTTAGAAGAAGAAGCTTAGACATATCCTTTATTATGTGTACCGGTATGCACGTTGAGTAGTGATGCCCATCAGTCATTATCCTTAGGTCAGCAGATGTCGTTGTGAATATGTAACAGTTTTTAAATCTCAATTGGTAACAGATAATGTAGTGTTACAGTAACCAGTCGTGATTTACAACCTCAACTTACACAATTGAATGTGTGAGATTCATAAAAAAAAAATAGTCTACTCATCATTAAGTCATCAAACCACAAGGCATTTGTGCTTTCCTGCTTTCTACCAGTCAGTTTCTGGATGAGTTAAATAATCAGGTCTGAAGCTATAATTATTAAATGTGTAATTCACATTTTGTAGTTCATGAATACTGGCTTATATGCTAGTCACTTTTGGTTTTAGTTTTAGGCACACGGTTGCAACTGGCTCGTGGGTTAATACGGTGTGAAAACGTCGTTGATTCCTTCGTGACCTTTGTGGCATCCGTATCTTAAACCTGAGATTTGGGCTCACGTTTTGCCATGCTTTCGATACGTGGGGGCAGTGCACATGTTGATACTGTGATGGTTCAATGGTGTTCGTGTCACCATTCAGAATATAGTGGCCCATTTTAGCCATTCACAGCAAACGCTGACATCCGTGGTGCGACGTGACGGTTGTTGATCATCGACTGCTTCAATGTCACAAAGTGTGAATGATTTGTGGTTAATACATCTAATTTTCCATTGTTAACATTTTAAACATCCGAGCTCTTACAGTGCAACATCTGAATTCAGAAAGAATAGTAGGGCAATGCACTTATGTTTCCCTAACATAAATAGTGAAAAGGAACAAATTTATTGTTGGTCAGGAGTAGAATTGCAAAATTGTTGCATGGGTTGTTAAAATGAAGAAACTCCCAAATCTTTCTGTCGTAAGTGTTGTTATTTTATTTAAGATTGATATTTTTTTGATTTACATTTGCTTTCAAGTTCACATGTGCAATTATACTGAGGTTGTTGCTTCACTTTCTGTTTCTCTACTTCAGTTTTACTCCTTGTCCATTTTCTTCTTTCTCACACTTGTGAATCTGTATTACCTCCAAGTGTATGTTAGATAGATGATGTAGTACTGGATATGTCATTCAAGGGTATTCCACCTTAAGACAAAGTTTCACATCAATAAATTTCGCGCTGAATGTGTCATTTGTCAACTATGAGAAATTTCAGTTTTTCCTTGTGTCAAAATTTGCAGAGAGTGTGCTGTTGAAAGTTGAATTGCATGTCATACAATCTAAAATTCAATAAAGAAGTTGTAGAAAGGAGTTTTTATGCCTAAGTGGGACATTGTAATTGTACTTCATTTTCACTTTGATTTCACATTTCAACAATTTGCAGGTTAGGGGGATATATTTTCCTCAAAGAATGTACAGTATAATGATATTGTCTGTATTTGTTTATATTGTTTGTAATACATATTCTGAAAAAAAGTGACAAATTTGCAAGTATACCACAAATATAGGCAAAACAAAAGTCTGCCCTGTTTTACACATGAAACTGTGGTGGGATTGTTAATTTCTGTCAATTAAGCGAATGTTGATATTTTCCACAGTACTTGTAAAACAAATTTATTTATGATTAATACTTTTTCCAAACAGCAACAAAATATCTTTAACAGTTTGAACATTTTTCTTGCCCTACAATGAACTGATATACCTCATGTTAGTTCATGAGGTATTAAAAATTGAATACATGGTGATGTATTGAAATAATTTTGAACTTGTAAAGGAGTTGTAACACAAAAAGCAGAAATTTTGTAATATGTGTTACATATTCAAGTGACGATTTATTCTTCTATTGATAAATATATCACCAATTTAATTCAGTAGTCCAGCATACTGTGCATATAAGTAATGAGACTATGGCTAATGTAGTTAGGCTGGTGAAATTTGGCTTTACTAACCTTAGAATTGTATGGACATAACTTAAAGGGACTGGCCACTGAAGAAAAATTGATATTTCATCAGGGGAAATTTGCATGTGTGCATGTTATGAGAAACGGATGATGCATCATTTGAATTTTGAAAAGTTTGGGTGAACAAATTATTGTTGAGCAAGGACTGACAGAATTTCTCTCTGTGAGAAACTTTTTCTCTAAAAGAAGGCCACTGTCCTTCCTTACTCTGAATGATCTATCATTCTATGTCCAGAAACATTGGTTGTTTTCTGTAAAACAAATGCCTCATTTCCCTTTAAAGGTAATCTTACAAAATACCCAATCTACATTTTCACTGGTCTCAAATTTCAAGGTTAGATAAGAGCTTCAATTTCAAAGAAGAACAAAGGCAACTTGCAATAATGTGCCACTCGATTTTTCTGTGAAAGATGAAAAGTTAATTTTTTATGACAACTAGGCTTAAACTGGTGTCCATGAGTGTCAATTAGGCCTAGAAGGTTGTGCTGTGAATGTGGCCCCTGCTTTTGAGTGAAGGGGGCACTGAGCACATTTGTCCAACCCTCCCACTTTTGCTGACCTGAAACTGAAAAGATAACGAACTAACTACTTTTTTTAGTGGAAGTGAAAAATTCTAGAAAGTATAGAAAACATGCCCAAAATTGCATTGCAATGCCAGAGAGACTGGAAATTGCCATTTCATTTCCTGTTTTCTGAGAGGTGTTTTTATTTTCCTGAGACGTAAATTTCCTCTGTATGCTACATGCCAAATGTTGGCGGAACAACTTAAATGGAGTCGTAACTGCTTGCTCCCTCACTTCCACACTTTGCTCGCTACCCCCCTCCCATCACCACGCCCTTGATGAAAAAGTTTGGTTACACATCTGATAGGCCAGATGTATGATCCCCCTTCTAGTCGGGGCCCATGCTGTTGTCAAATGTGAGGACATATCCTCTGTGAGGCATTCCATTGTCCAAAGCGATTACATTGGATTTACATTAGTATTAAAATAAACCTTGGTAAGAATTGAACTGTTTAACAGAAAAGGAAAGAACTGATTTGATTCCTAATATACAAGCCAGTGTTAATCAAACTTTAAATTATCTTCAAATATGTATGTCCCATATTTGAGGGAACTGTGGAAGATCAGATGTTTTGGTCCCAGCCATGAAGTGCTCTTCCTTGGAAAGTCTTACCTTTATGTAATCCATTCTTAGAATGACCCTCAGACTCTGCATGGTAAGTATATTGTGTACTTATTGCTCCATGCTTGGGCCTCAGTTGCAGGAACTGCATTTTCCTGCATTTTCAGAAGTACACCAAAGGACTGGCTGTAGCCTACTCCTTAATGGTGTAAAAAGCTACAAAAACTACCATGTAGTGGTCTGTAAATTTTTCCAAAGATAGCCTGATCCCACTGCCACAGGGCCCAGTTCCGCTAACCTTTATGCCAAAAAATTACAGGTCAACTATAATTAACGCTCTAATTTATGAGATTTCTCCTGGAAGAAATGTAGCGTACATGTTGTTTTCCAAAATTTATCATGGAAGAGATTGATGGAAGATTTATGATAAAGGCTACTTTTGCTTCTCCCCCCCCCCCCCCACCTTCAAACACCACATCCTGCAAGGTAACTGTTGAAGTATGCTAGGAGTGGGTAATTGTCTTCATTGGTATATGGTGGACTTGGAAAAAAAAATACAAATAAAAAAAAAGCTAACTTTGTAGCACACCATGCCACTAACTCTTAGGGCCACTACAGGATAATGTTAGCTATGGTCAGATACCCATCGTCAGACTGTATCGACCATGCCCCTCTTGAACGGACGAAATCTCGTCTCGGAGGATGTCAACTGGCAGTGCTCTTTTGATACGCATAATGAAATATGCAAAAGGTATCAATTTTTTGCATCCACATTTAAAATTTAAATGGCAACATTTCCTCTCAACATCCCTTCCATGCCTCTGTCCCCGTTGGAATTCATTTAGCCAAACAGTGGTGCACAATCCCTAGTCAACAGTCAACAGCTTACTCATCGCTCTACTTGTTATGTAACAGGTAAAACTACAATAGGACCACTCTTGCACCATCTAGCACTTTCCTTTTTCCTTTTATTATCAAGAGAACAAACAACAGTAGGTCATTGGTTCTACTAATAGTTCCTCCCCCCCCTCCTCCTCTTCTTTTGCCACTGTACATAGTTTGTGACCTACAACTTGTCAATATGTTTACGTAATGTTGCAAACATTGCTGTTGGCAGAAAGGGATTTAGGACACCATTTTTGCTGTGCTTGCAGAGCTATACAATTAATAGCAAAAAGAACATACATGCTGTACATGTGAACGTCCAGATTTGCTGTGCATGGTCTATTGAAAGACGTGGAAAAACGTTTTTTTATCATCTTCTTCCTGTTTGAGTCTTCGGTTGTCATGTTAAGGGTAATTTTGGTGGAGGGGATGATAAAGTAAAGGGAGAAAAGGGGGAGTTCTCTGCACACTTCTCCCTGCTCCTTGAAAAATTTCTGCTTGGCTGTGTTTTCCTGGTGGTAGCTAGACCAGTGTTAATGTGGAGGTTAATTATTGCCATATTGTCCTCCTTCACCCTTTTTGGAGCATGGAAAGTATTTATTTATCAACACTATTTTTGCCAGCCAATAGTGAATATTCCAGCTGTTTCTCAGCGTGAACAGCGTACAGTCTAATTGCAGTGATGTGACTTTGGTTGCATATTAGTGCATTCTTTGGCATAGCTCATGTAAACGTTATAATTTCTCATGGATCTTGTCGCTGCGCAGGTGTAATAGGTCGTAAATAAGATGTGAGGCCCTTTTTTTGTTGTGAGTATGGCACTGCATTTGATGAATCAAAGATAAAGCAAAGCAACCAGTACAGGATTCCTTTACATTGAATGACTCAGTTGGTTTTGCAATTCACTCGTCGTAAGAACGAGATAAACAAAGAGATGCATAAATTCATTCACACAACTCATTCGTAACTCATCGTCCTTGTGCAATATAGAAGACTTTTTCACATAATTGTATATGTTGGTGACGTATTTACAGATATATTGGCCAACCAAAGTAAAAGACAATGGTCAATCAGTGGTAGAGTTGTGCACTATAGCTACGGTAGATAGTTTTGGCAGAGCTCATATGCTGAGTGCCATGTGACATTTTCCAAGGTGGATCAAAAAATTTATTTCCAGCTATATTTAACAAGGAGTGCAACTTATTAAGTTAGCAGAAATGCTGTTGCAAATTTTGAAGACGCGACTAATGCTATGTAATATCCGTAATAAAAATTTTTAAGATGTTACTTTTTACCAGTTAACCGCGGAAGTAAAAGATCGTAACTTACGTATCCAACTGTGGAATTACTTTTCGTAAAAAAATGTCACTTTTTTCATAAATTTCAACTCAACCCTGGGAAACTAATACACTGTAAATATTTGGTACGAAAAGATGTCATCACATTCTTTTTCTTCTTGTTTTTGAAGCATATACATACCAAAGGCAGTGTCTTTATCTGATCTTGGGGGGTTCTCTAAGTTTCTAAATCTCAAGTCCCACTAAAAAACCTTCCTCCTCATTTTCTGAGTCACTGTCTGACTTGAAATTATAGTGAAAGAAACCCTGCAAAGCAACTTAACTTGAACGAGAATCCTGCTTCTTTTAAATAGAGGGGGCCATTGCAATATTGACCAAGACTTAGGAAAATAAACCCACGTGGTCCTCGCAGAGAGAAGTTTAACCAATACAAGAACAATTCCAGGTTCTACTTGATCAACATGCAATTTGAAGATGAATATATCCGCCCTGTGGCAAATGGCGCACAGCTAATAGGGCTAGAATGTTCCCCATGTGCACAGCCAATGACCGTTCAAGGATGGTTTGTTGACTGGCGAGGGGTTATTTGATGTAGATTTGTGCACATATCACAGGACGGATATATCCGTCTTATACAGCAGAACATAGTTACCACAGGACGGCATATGTCCTACGTAGTTAACTGGTTAAGCAAGTGTGAACTGGTTGACACACTGTCAACATCATCCAAACCTGAATTTACTGTAATAAATTCAAACGTGTACTGTACGTAATTAACACCTGCTGCTCTTGGAACTTCAAACTTGAAAAAAAAAAGCTCATTGGGACTTACATTTACTGACCCAGTGAAGTGTTTGCCTCGATATTGTTATGTGGACAGCATTTAATAGACATCTTCCCTTTGAATGCTGCCTGTATACTCAGGGAGAGGGGGGGGGGAGAATGTGATTTGTTCAAGATCATTTATGGCGATTGCTTCTGGACAACAAGAGGAGAACGCAGAAGTGTAAATTTGCACTTTCTTTTTTGACTGCATTGTACTCTGGGGTAAGTGTACCCCACTGTTTGCTCTGGGTCCAAAATTCAAATCCGGGTACTACTCATTAGGCGTAGGCTTTGTCATATTGCTTTGCATGTTAGTGTACCATGTATCTTAGGTACTGACAGGACATTAAAATTCTTAGATAATGTGTTTTGTCACACTACTCACATGTGTTCATTTATAAAACTTCGAATTCTGGTGGCCTGACACTGTCGACATCGTCGACATCGTCGATCCGGGACCTCGGGCACTTGATGCAAACACAAAAAATTGAGACCAATCAGAAGTTCACTAACATAAAGGTTGACTTTAAGAAAATTAAATTAGTTACAGTGTCTTTTACATCTCATTTACACATTTGCCAAAATTTGCTGCTATCAAAAGGACCATCACAAAATCAAAAGGACACATATATAACGATGTAGTCAACGGTCTATGACAAAATTGCTTGTCCAACCATGAGAGATTACTTTGACGTGTCACTTGTTATATTTTACTCGAAGGCTTGTAAATGATCATGCCTGCAATAACTACTTTTAACTACAATAGTTTCAAATTGACAAGTCTATTTGTTGTGCAATTTTAACAAAGTTTTGACAGCATACCTAGCCTTTTGTCTCATATTTCAGTTGCATAGGACAAAGTGGCAGTGTGGCCACTGTGACTGCTGTGGTTTGTACATATAAACTATTTGGTTTCATATTTAATATGTTGAACATTCAAGGTGTTGCCTTTTAAAGTATGTGGTATTAGCTCTTAAACCACCAAGGCATGCAGCTAGAGGCTTCTTTTTTTTTTTGGTAGCGAGTTCATTCTCATTGAGACATTCACATTAGCCTCAGTGACTCTGCATGAATTGTTTTTATTTTCTTTGAGTCCTGTAATCAGGGTTGATATTTACCTTGAGCATGTTCTGTGGCAATTCCCTCAGTTTGGACACATACACGGGCAAGTTCAAGTCCCAGGTGTGCAGTAATTTGAATAACACACTGTGTTTTACCCGCACACAGTGATACACTGTTATTGTAAAAAGCAGTAGCTCACAGGTGTAATGTGCTCATTAATACTACATACACTATTTCAAGTTTTTCAGCCTTACAGTATGTTACACATTCTTCCAAGGAAATGATTTTAAATGTCCTTTTTTTTTTTTTTTTGGTGTTGTCAATTAAGACTGGAAAGTGACACTCACCCTAATTGGTTTGCATACTGTATGCAAACTTACTTGTATCTGCATGATGTGTGGCTTGGATGACTTACTAGACTCCACTTCGGAGTTGTGACTCCTGGTCAGGAGTTATATATGACTCAACTTCCTTTTTCTTGTAGCCACGACTCCTGTTGAACTTTAAAGGCCTTAAAATCCCGTACATGCAGATTGTTTTTATGTGTTCAACAGTTTGAATTCTGTTGCGAGTTAAATAAATCATAACATGAAAATCTAGTGCTACTTTTTTTCTTTCTTGTTTTCCAACTTAAGACTTAGCCTATGTCTGACAAGTTAAATTATTAGCAGGAAGCCCAATTCTTACTCACCATTGGGCCCTGCGCACTCAAGGCTCGTTTGTATGTCATAATTCCTGCTCAGATGTAACATTTACACGTGAAGGCGGCAGTCATGAAGTCATAGAAACCGAGAGTATCTACAGAGTTGTGACTGTTTGGGCGCCAACGCTCCATTCCAAAAATTGTTTGAGTCGCCAAAATCTACAATAATCTGAAGCCACATGTCATATTCATGCATGTGGTGGACAGACGGCAGCCACGATTCCCGAGGTGCACCATGCTAGTCGTTGCAGCCATGAAAATTCAGTTTGCATGGCCTCGATGGACCGAGCCCGTGCAGTTATAGCACAGCAAGTTTACGACATGTCTGTAGTCCCCGAGATGTCAGCTTGCAACATACAAAATCTTCTCACTGTTCCGTGCATTGATATGCTGCACCGCTTGATGGTGGCAGGTTTGGTTCGTCATTTATCATTGATAAAATAAAAGATGGCAAAGTGAAGACATTATGGTGATGAGGGATGCCACAAAAGATAGGCATGCATGGCCATGAAAAGCTCGTTTGACTTGAATTGTTATCTGTAGCTGGATCGCGATCTTTCCCCAGACATCCTAGGAGACTGTGTTCAGCAACAAATTGTAGTTTACACTCTTACAATGCAAATAGCCTGGGGTTTAATATTTATACTTTTTTTTTTCCCTTACATGTTTGAATCTGATTTGTTTATGGGGGGACGGACAGTGGGGTATTGGGTAGGGGAATATAGAGGTAAAGCAAGACGTAGGCTGGTGTAACCTCTTCGTGGCCATACACATGATTTGGCATATCACTTTCAACAATATACGACTGCAGTGTGGAACCATGAAATGACCACAGCAGGCAAATGACCATTTAAGATTATATTCCATTCGATCGTGGTGATATTGTTCGGAATACTGTCATCAATTTATCATTAATCAACGGTATTTCATTGTTGCAAAACGTTAGCACCCAAAAAAATGCGGTGGCGAAGTAAAGCATTCAGTTGGGAGCAAAGATGTGCAATCTCTCAATTTGTGACTTAAATATTAAGTTTCATCTGATATGTTTCCTTGGCCTTGCAGGCATTGTTCTAAGAAAACCAAAGAAAATGTTTTCCAGTGGCGATATAAGCACAGGAAATATGTATACTTGGGGTTTCCAATATTCCTGGAGCTGGCTTCAATTGGTGTCATTTTCACACTTAACCTCTGCCATTTTGTATCAGGCTCAGCTGAAATGTCACATCTTAATTTTCCAAAAACAAAAAGAAAAACAAATGCACAAGGCCAGGGACGAATGAAAAGAAAAGTGCGGTACAATGTAGCATGATGTCATTGACCTATTTGTAAAAGGGACATGTGGTGGTCCAAAACGGAAAGAGTGTTTATGTAACTGTCCTGTGATAGATTTGAGATACATGCTCTTTGCAGGATAGAATTTATGTAACAAATTTTTCATTCGGACTTAGACAACGACGAAAAAAATGCTGAAGTGCTGTGAGAAGACGTGCAGTTTGTGCCATTATTCTGTAGCTGGTCTCCACTTGACCTGTAATTCCAAAACTTCTAGGAACTGACTTCAGTGATATTGCACATAGTGCAACATTTTGGAATATTGACACAGTTAAATTTAAGATGGCCGATCAATTATATGTTTGGCTTTGTATGGCCGTAGCAAACCTTGCATGTGTTTCTGGATCACGATTTCTCCAAAATGTAAGTCAGGCTTTACTTGGCGATATCAAAACCAGCTGTATATATACATATCTGGGTGACAGTTGTTTCATGTTATGTCTGTTTCCATATGGCCATACCACAGACTACATTAAAGCAAAGCATATAAAGCCAGATATGAAAATAACTAAGGGACAAACACTAACAGGAAATTGTGTTTTGCTGGAAACTGAATGAGGTTGTTTTCTTATGGGAATACCCATCATACAGAAACTCTCTCTAGAGCTGGTATGTAGCTATGGAGGGGAGGGGGGAGGAGACACTTTTCCAAAAAAAATTCTTACTAATAGGTCCTACTATTTTTATACAAGTGCAGGGAGAACACCACTTTGCATCAAGAACCTTTGAAAAAAGAGAAACAAAGGCAAGGGCTGGAACCTCTCCCCTAGACCCCCCCAGGCTGGCATAACTCCAACACTTATTTGTCCTCCCAGATTGGTAATAGTCTGACTGTGCATGGGCCTGCTCTACTAGAGGGGAAGATCGACTTGTTGTGTACAGAGCAACACAATTCACAGTATTGCATGACGATCAGCAGTTCTTCTGAGGGTTGTGGCAAGTGGGGGGGGGGGGAGAATAAGAAACAGAAAGGGGCAGTGCTACCACTGGAGGAACTACCTGTGTTGGAAACAGGGAACTAATAGAAAATTGTTGGGGAATGTCCAGCAAAATTCCATGTAAATATTTAAATATTCGCATACATAAAATTGCACTTTACACCTTGTCTAATATATGTTACTGCATATTAAACAGTGAGTAAAAATTTTACTTTGCTTTTGTCACAGAAATTAATGTTTGTTGCTGTTGCTAGAAATAAACTACAGAGCACTGGAGGCACACATTTTTTTTTTCTGGGTGGGGGACTGATATGGAAAATATATTGGGAATCTCCCCTCCAACTTCCCATCTCCCTGCCAGTGTCCATTATAGCTATGTGTCTCATTGCTAGTAGTTGCCAGCTGGGCAGGTCACATAGTATGTTAAATACATCATCTGGCATAGGGTCTGCTGTTGCATCCGGTTCTCCATTCCCTTGAAACCTTTATCATCTATGTACCTTCCTTGTAATTTCTAGCTTTAGTATTTGATTTAAATTGTTTTGAAAAATTGCAACAATTTACAAGAAGAGACGCAATGGCACATGTAGCAAATACTTCATTACAATAAAACAAAAAAAGCTGGATTAAACCTTAATTGGTTTTAACATTTCTGTAACTCCTCCATACCATAACTTTACCTGAATATTATGTTCTACATTTGCCTTTGGTCCCTTCCTTGAAATATCTCTTAATGTTTGACAGTCAGTGGATTTTTTCTAGAAGGTACTGAAATTTAGGTAATATCCTTTAGTTGAGGAAGAAACAAGAGGTTATTTGTTGAAACAGGGTACACGAAACTTCTCGAGCAAAGCCAAAGCCAGACACTGGTTTTGGTGGTATGTTCACATTGAATGTTGAAGATACAGTGACTTAATTGGCTACACTTTTTTGTACCAATTTACTGTTGAACACCAACCTGTATTTGTTTTCAACCAGCCCAACAGATTTTTATTGTTCTTGTAACATTGCATATTCAAACAGGTATAACAGCCTTCTATAGTATATGTGAGTGCATATACCATGGAGGGCATTGCTTTACATTTTAATGTTGGTGTCTTTTTATGACTTCAGTATGGTGCAAAGATATCAATGTAAGGTGGGACAAAAGTAATGACAGCTGCATTGTAGTAAAGATGGGTGCTCATTTTATCGATCAAGGAGACTATATTTGGAGAGGAGGAGGAAATGGAGTTTTAAAGAGCACTATATGGTCAAAACAAAGTACAATAGATCAAAAAGTACAATAGATCAAGTAGAATATAATAGATCAAGTACAATAGATCAAAAAGAAACGTGAATAATTCATCTTTACGTTATCAAAATGTTTATGATGTTTCGATGTTTATGCGATACCAATACATCAACTCACCAGAAATTCTGTTACTATAGTCTCAAGCAGTCTGACATAGGCCAGTGCTACATTCATCACTCCTTGGAATTGCTAACAAAAATAAATGTTTTGTAAACCTACTTACAGTAGGAGGTTTGTTGGATTGTAAAGTGCATGATGAGACAAAAGAAAAACTCACTGCATTGTGGGTATAGAGTAATAGAAATACCCTTAACAAATTTGTGAAGCAAACCTTCACATTCTTTAAATTCACATTGTGAAAGAAACTGCACTACTTTTATGGAACAAGTATAGGTAAATGAAAAGACAACTGCCCGTAGGAACAATCACCGAAGGCCAGTAAGGTGAAGTTTCGCTGCTGAATGCGCATGAGCCAATGTGCCAAAAACTAGTTCTTCCTAACTGCGCCCACACTTAACAATGACTGAGTTGTACTTGGCAATATTACCAAGTCGATATATGCACAGCGTAGCTAGTTTACAACATGTGGTCAGTTACCATGCACACATACCACACAATGAAATAGCAATGTTATGGTGGCGCCTCTATAACAGCTGTCTCAGCTCTCTGGCTGACTGCAGTGAGTTGTAATAGACACTCCTTTGCTGAGCAAAGCAAAAACCTTCTCAGACTAGCCAGTTGCCTTCAGAACAGCAAAAAGTTGAACTTTATAAGCCGAAAGCTTTGGAAAAAATTTGGGAGGAAGGAGTCGTCACTGTACCCTACAAACTGTATTTGTTTTATGTTTACTATTTCTACTTTATCATGGACACTTACAAGATGTTGAAAACCACACCTTATGTCTTTGCCCCTCTTATTGACAATTTTTTATTACCTTGCCACCTATTGTTCGCATTTTAAATATTCACGTTGAGGCCATTTGTTCACTGTTATGCTAACATCTTTGTCAAATTTATGAAATATTCAAGGTTTTTCCATGCGGCAATTTTAATTAAGGGTGAATCGCGATGCCAAAGACTTTGAATTTGATGTGTTTATACAATGATCCAGGTTTCTTTCACGAGCAGGCAGCACGAGAGAACAACAGTTGAAACTTTTTTTTTTCCCACCGTGTCCGTCGGTCTCTCTGACATTTTCTGATTTTCTCACAGACAGTTTTATGAATATTGATAAAAATTATATACCTTTGCTTCGCACTTCGCGGAGTAACACCTCCGATGTCGGCCTCTCAATTATACTTTAGAAGACCACATTTATGTCAATTACTGTGATACACTTTAATTGGTATTTGAGGCCAAGATTCCACGAGAATCGGAGGACACGTGATACCCTATAACCCTGATTCCGAAGATCAGGGAGGCAAAGAAAGATAAGGAAAAACAAGAAAATAATTGAGTCGTTCTTACGTCCATATTTTCAGACGTTTAATAAAAAGGAAAGAGGAAGAGAGAAACCTGTCATGTTTCGGACCCCTTAATCAGGCCCACCATTTCCATTTGTTCTTTTTTTTTTCTCTTTCATCTATCCACCCTGACTTTGATGAATTACTCCGAACGATGTCCGCAGAAGTGTCCGACCAGTCACTTTGTATGCAGGGAAGCCGAATGGTGACGCTCAGATGTTTTATTTATAGGGCAAATCACGACAGATACAGGCCAATTTGGAACTCAGGAAGACAATTTTTCAGGACAGGCCCTCGAGGTGGCCTATTAAAACGAGAGATGTTCAGTCGCCTCTAAACAAAAGTCAGATGGCATTCAGTCTATTATTTGAGTTCAATAGTTTTTTCTTTTTTTGCGAAGATCTTTTTACTGTTTTGCCTTTGACATGGAGGACTGGTTCAAAGACAATGGCTATGATGGAACTGTATTTTTTTATATCTGTTTGCTATTGTTTGGTCTTCCTTTTGTGTTCTATCTTTGTTTTTGTTTTTTTTAAAGTCGTAATTTTTCGGTTATTCGTTCGTTTAATTGTAATTAGTGCATTACATTCATGTGTGGACAGTTTGCATATAGACATCAATTATTTTTATTTCATTTGCTGACTGGGAACATCAATAGTGCCAGATTCCCACCTCTACATACATATCTTTCTCTTGGGGGGGTTGCCTTTTATATTTGTGGTCATTCTCTGATTTCAATTACGTTTGTAGTAGAAGCATACGGTGAAGAGAATATTGATGCAGGAGATAACTGTATGGTTCAAGATCAACACTTTACAAAGTGACTGATTGATGTAACTTAGGTCTTGAATGAACACCAAAACTAGTAAACCCTTTATGGAGGATGCCATGGAGGAAAACATTTCAAGACTCCACTTACTAAAATAGCAAAAATGCTGCTAAATGAAACAAGTAGGAAGAAAATTTCAAACAGTGATGAGTGGAAATCATCATTTGGAGAAACTTGCATACCGGTATTTTCATCTGAATTTATTTGAATTGACTTGTTTCGATAAGGCCTGGTGGTACTTTAACATTTCAGGTGGATTTCAAATGTAATGGTGGACTGAGGAAGGGGGGTGGGGGTGGGGTCAGGGAAATTTCCAAAATCTTATATTGCAAACATCTCACTGCTCTTGCTGCTCCCCTCTTCAGGATTTTTGAATTTGATAGAAAATTGTCCTCTTTATTTTGAAGCGCTATTTTTATGCAAAGTCTCCTGATGGATGTCCCTGAATGGATGAATCTAGTACACCCCCTCCCCCTCCCCTCAAACAAAGATTCCGGATCTGCCCCTGAACCGTGCTCTTTCAGGTTTCAGGGTACGTTTTGAGTAATTCAAGATCTGTGTCATGTACAGCTATTGCAGCCTAAAGACACCTCAGTAGCTTTTAAAATAACTTTCAAGTGCAGTTGTAAGATCAGCTGGGGAAGCACGAGGGCAAACTTGGGCGGGACATATCAGTCATAATTGGAGGAATTGAAAAATTTGGTTACAACCTACTACACACTTCTTGCAAGAAATTTAGCAAATTGTCGATTGACTTGAACCAAAACAAATTGCATGGATGTAAAACTGATACCCAAACAATGCTGCTGAAAAGCTGTGACATACATTTAACAGAAGAGATCAAAGAAGTTTAAATGGTAAAAGTTGTAAAATTCATTTTTGATTCCTTGCCAAAGGCAGGCAAGGATTATGATGGTTATGGCATGTGTGTATGAGTGTGTATATTAGAGGTCAATTAAAATGGGGGTCAAATAGTGAAAACTTTGAAAACTCAATATCTCTGGAGAGAAAACTCGTACAGATCTCATATTTGGTATGTAGGTGTACCACATTGAGGTCAAGACCACTGATGATTTTGGTAGAGGTCAAAGGTCATTTAAGGTCACCAGAGGTTGAACTGGGAAAACCTAGTAAACACAGCATATCAAGAAAGATACCCTTGACTGACCTCATACTGATGGTCATACTGAGTAGATGATCGACTGATATTAGTGGCAGTTAAAGGTCATTTGGGGTCACCAGAAGTGAAAATGTTGTTAATACAATATCTCCAGAAGCGTAACCAATAACCTCATACTTGGTGTGTGGCTTTGCAATCATAATGAGTAGAGGATCCCTATTAACTTTTGTTAATGGTCAGAGGTCAGATGGTCAGAGGTCAAATGGGAGATCACCAAAGGTCAAACTGGGGAAACCTTGCAAACACTCAGTATACACTGAGTTAAAATGAGTAACTGTGGGGAATCTCATATTTGGATTGCCAATTATCAGTAGATGATCCCTACTGTTTGTTCATTTGGAATCACCAGAGAAATCACAAGAGAAACTGTAAAACTGTGGGGAGCTGATACTTAGGTTTATTGCTTGTATTCGTCAGTTGTACCCTATTCTTTTTCTGGGGTCACAGGCCATGTGAGGTCATCAAAAATCAAAATCTTGTAAACAGTTTATCTCACAAGGGGTAACTGTGACTTGATTTTTGACTTAGCCTGTGCATCACCCACACTGAATAGGTGATTTCTGTCCGCAATTTTTGCACCTTATGTTTTAAGAGGAGGTGGAGGTCATTTTGGGGTAAAAAATTTGATACTTCAAGAAGATAATAACTGCAATTGATCTTATACTTGTCATGTCGGTAATTCATGTTTGTTAGTATAATATAGCCATACGGTAAAGAATCCCCAAGTCTAACTTTGGCTGTCTGGTTTTTCAGTTCACATAGATTCTCACTGCAAACTCCCCCCCCCCCCCTTTCCCCTCTTTTGCTCTTCGTATGAGGTCTTACTCCTTTAAGTACGGTGTAACCGTATAGTCAGTCAGCAACAGCTTTTGCACATGAATTTGCACATGAATTCCAGGGCGAAATTCTCTGAAAGCTGAAGCAAGAAAAACTTTAGGTGGTGTAGTCCCCCCCCTCACTAACCTCCCATCAGCCCATCATTCATTCCATTATATTTACCCTCGTCCAGCGTACTACAGCTACGGTGTATGTATCTGTCTCCGTTAGTGACAAGTTTCATTCACTTGCCTAGTTCCCCACAAAATACATATAATGTGCTAAAATCATGTCTCGAGAAGACCTTTTATGCATGATAGAACATGACATCTACATATTCCATGATGGTTAGGGTACGCTCCTCTCGAGAAGGCATAGACGTGTATGATATCATGTGAGGATTGGCTGCATTCGCTGAGTCTCCTCTTAAATATGCACATGATTCAACAATTATTATACGTTTATTACACTGATCGTTTGCATTTTTCCTTACTTTTTTATCAGCTTTATATAGTTGAATGTTTTATCACTTAGCTCTCTCTGGTGTTGTTTCACATTTTTCAGTTGAGGAACGGGCACTTTCCACGTTATGTAGTTTAAGTGCATGGCTGACAACAAAATTGATTCATTTCTTATACCTACTACAGGGATGAAGAAGTATTCCCTCACCATGATCCAAAGTGAAACAAGTTTTGAGGTGCACTTTCATTTAGTCAGTTTCCAGTAGAGAGTAACCCCAACATTCTAAAGCCTTGTGTCAAAGACACATCATACATAAAAGATGACTAATACCAAATTGATTGCTGCCCTCTTGTAAAAGTTAAACTTTTACTTTACCGTACATTTGCCATCGCAGCTGCCCAGTTTGAAAAGGTTTGTGTGTTTGCTTATCACAGAGTACCTATCACAATTGACTGTTGTCATGCAGCCATGCTGACAGAAAAACGATACAGCTGTTAACTTTAAAAGTCCATCGCTGCCACCTTCACTGTGTTGCCAATACATTTAAACCACATTTACCCGAACCCTGTTTATCAGAACATGCCGTTCAGTTTGCAAAACACAAGCTATGTAAAATTTCAGCCTAGATGTGACAACATTTTGTCTTTCTCAATGTTTTACTTATTTGACATGCACCTAGCTTTATTGCAGTAAATCTGCAAAAGAAAATGTTTGGATCTTCAACAAATATGTATTTTTGGAGACAACATAGCCATGGTCAATTTCACTTTATTAATAAGTGCATGCTACACACCGGATAGCAAATCAACAAACACATGTAAAACCCGTTTTTCTGAACTTTTCCATCATTTGAACAGCGATTGGCCCTGACGTGTTCGGATAAAACAGAATTTTACTGTAATTGATTGCACTTACATACAGCTGTAACAATTTGGATCTACTTCATGTAGATGCAAATATGCAAATATTATTATTAAATTGTATATTATATTATTTTTAAATTATTATTAAATAATATGCAACTTGCAAATATGTAACAACACTGTAAGCAGCTTTGTTGTTACACTAAAGTTGTCCAGTGACAATGGGTGCACACTTTGGTGCAGCTCAATGGTCTTTCATTAGATGATTTGTTCTCAGTATTTGAGTGGTCAATCCCTTTAATTGAGGATATATGCACCACTTCATGCATAGCTTGAAGTGACATCAAAAGTACCTCCCTGCTGCCAACTTTTGAAGTCTTTGGATACACAAGTCTTACATAAATTAGTCATGCATGATTCTTATTCTTATATCTTATTCTGGAATATTTTAAAATATTTGCAATTCTTCATTTACCCCCTTTTTTCCGACGACTAGGTACGCTGACTTATTACTTCTGTTAATGATTGACTCATTTCTCTTGAGCCATTATCATTAAAACAGCATTTCAAGCTTTTTTCTTACTTGCAACAAGCTAGATCAGAAAAAAACTGGGAAGAGAATGCCATCTGCGGTCTTGGAAATGCAGCCTATCGCCGCAAACCGATGCTCGTAATCATAATTTTGTTCGAGAAAAATATTTAGGGCTGTTGATAAACATTCAACTGATCAAAGTTATTTCTCCGCCTGAATTGTGCATGAACAAAATATTTGATGAATCAGAGGCCTACAATAAAACCCTTGTCAATAACGCATATGGGGGCCAAATGCTTTTGATCAAATGGTATGAATTCACATCAACTGTTAAGAGTAACACATCCAGTGACAGATCCATACCTCTTTTATAGATGAGGTGCTGCTACAAGTTTCTAATTTGAATGGTTGAATTCCAAAGCAACCACCTAAGCTACTGCATACTAATTGATTTCACAAAGATAGTCTCGCATCTTTTGCATTCCACTGTTGAAGCCGTGCGTTCATGCAGTCGGCTTCAGTTTTCATGAAGGAAAACAGAACTATAGATTTGGTGAGAGCGTGAACACTTGCAAGGAAGAAAGTTTACTGCCACCAAAAAATTTCAATGAACTTACTCTGTTTTTAACTCTTATTTACTTTTTAAAGAGATGTTAGAGAACAGGGTCTCCCACCATTCAAAAACGTCTCAGTGAATATGTCAGTACCACAAGTTGCACCGGTGTATCCAAGTCTCAGAGGGGCCAAACTGGCAGTACAATGGTATGGTAGAGGGTCAAATTTAGGGGAGGGGCTGTCCTCTGCCCACCCCCCCTGGAAATTTGTCTTGACTAAATGTCCTCATAAGCAATTTGGTGCAACCATTTAAACTGTACATTTTCAAAGTTTCTGCTAAAATATACTACATCCAGCCATATGCTGTCGTAGAGTGACCTCCCACAGCAAATCATACTACTTTGCACAGCTACCATGCTCCTTCTCCTTTGTGGGCCATTGGTGAGAATGATATAATGCATGTGTCACTCAGGGCCATATTCCGCCTTTCTCAGCCCAATGTATAAAATGGCGGCTTGGACAAGGAAGAGTGTCATTTTATCGAATAGCTGATATTTAGCTGTTTCACAATAATCAAGCTTGTGAAATGTCTTGCCTGCTTGTGAAATGTCCCCTCCCCCACTGGTTACACCACTGCCCCCTCCCCACTTCTCCTTTTTATGTTTGTTTCTGGATTTTCTTTTCATGGCTCACAATCAGGTGCATTCTTCCCTATCTTGGAACCAAGACAGAATGTCCCAACAGTATTGTCCCTTGCAGTTTCTAACTGTACATAAGTCACATGGTAGTAAAAGCAAGCAACTGCTGAAGACTCGAAACCAGACTTCTCTGGTCATGGTGAAGGTTACCATTCCCTCATTAGGTTTCACAATACCACGTTAAAAGTGGCAAATTATTGCAATAAGTTTTTGTTTTCCTCTAAAATGGATGCCCTTATTTACCTTGCAATTCGACACCTGTGAAGAAATTACACCGGGTTTATTGTAGATGTACCGTAACAGATTATGTAAAAGTAAAGGTCACATCTCTTATTATTTATCATAACGTTTCTTTCAAGACAGTTAAGATTACACAAAAACAAAAAGGATACTCCGGCTGGGGTCGGTGTGGCATCACAGATTTCTCATGACACACTGTGCCATATATTCGAAATGTATCTTTAAAAATTCATAACTTCCAGACATAACATGCTATTGAGATAGGGTTTTCACAGATGAAGAGAGAAAAATATGTTAATTTTACGAAGTATTAATTTCCCTCAGTGGTCAATCCCATTCAGATATATGCAACTGTTAACACTTGTGAACAATTGATGGCTGGAGTTTACAGAACTTTATTTGGATCAGTCGGCTATTGGTAGAGGTGACTTTTTCATATCTAAATTTGGGAGAGACTATTGTTCCATCATGACTGTAAAATATGGTGGAAATGCCAAAACAACTACAATAATGATTAAAACAACAAGAAAAATTAAAACAACAAGAAAACAGGTGCATGGAATTTTTCTAATGTGATGACACTAAAGGGTAAATTGCATTCCACGTGGTGGAAAATAATGAACAGAACACTCTGGTAAATTTGGCAACTGATAAAGGTACCTGTAATTGGATTTATTTATTAGTTATGTTTGTAGCATTATGATGCCCAAAAGGAAATGATCTGGATTGCATGTTCTTTGCCACTGCTGCTTGTCAAATGTAAATTATACTTGTACTTGTGATACCTTAAAGGCTGTATTGCATCACCCTAAGCTGTATTTTTACCTCCCGGAAAGCAAAATTCTCAACTGGTTCTAAGTTACAGTACTCTTAGATTGACAGCAAATTCGAAAGATGCAGAGCAGCTCGTATTACACAGCATACACAGGGATCCATTGTTTTGATTACACATGTGGAGGAATGAAAGACAGGCTGAGGGAGGGACTAGAGGTAGGTGGTTGGGAGAACAGAAACTGTCTGGGGTGATGAGTTTTTGTCTTTAATTGTTGTTTACACTTCAAAGCTCTGGGGCGAAATCAGATTTTTGTTTTTGGGGATGCATTGGATTCACCTGTGTGGGAGTGTGTCATCCATATAAAGGATAAAAATGGTTCTCTCATTGGTGTACAAGTTTCTACATCAAAAGCTTGACCATGCAGTGGAGCAACAAGACTGTCTCATATATACTATTAAAGGCAGTCGCTCATATCCGCAAGCTACTTGTTGGCTGGGGGATAGCAAAATTCTCAACCGGTTTTGCTCTTTGATCGACAGTTCAAAAGATGCAGAGCAGCTCAATATTATACAGTGTACGCAGAGACCCATTGTTTTGATTACACATGTGAGGAAAGTTTGGGAGTGACATTAATGGTTGGGCAAATTGAAACCATCTGGGGCAATGAGTCTTTGTCTTTAAATACATCCACAAATTCATGGTACACTGAGGTGGTTTTTTGAGTTGATTTGGCAAATATTGTCCATTCTTGGAAATCACAGGGGTTGCACTTGCATCCACATCACCCCACTTAAATCCACTGTAGCTTCAATTAAAATCTCTTACTATTGCTCCTGCGAGTTTTAAAATTTAGATGGATAGGAAAGTTTTCTGCATCTGTGACAGGTACACCACTTGCTCAGACTACAGTAGTGAACTGATAGAAAACAGGGTTCTTTCGATTTAAATCACAGGGTTCTTTCGATTTAAATCGAGCCAAACGAGCCAAGATCATGATTTAAATCAATTTGATTTAAATCATGGTTTTTTGTTTATATCAAAAAATCATCAAACCTGATAGAAAACAACTATTGCTCTCCTTAATTAAGTCTATTCAGCTGCCACCAAAGGTTCATCGAGGAAATACTCCTAAGTGAGCATTGCATGGCAATGTATCTATAACACAAAATGTCAGTATGGACTAGCTGTGAAGTTAAATACTGCCACCATATCAGCCTATCTTCTTTCAAGATTTTTGCTATATTCAGGAAACTTGTATATGCTTTTTAATACTTTCAGATGGTTCAAGTGCAGACTATAGGGCTAAATTAGTGAAATTCTTATAACTTGATGACAGTGTTTTTTTTTCCCTAAAACTCACAGTGAGCATTCAGAACTGTTGTACCACTGTATTTGTCTCAGGACATGAAAGCAAAACAATGGCTGATTAGTGATTACATCCAAAACTTGGTTAAGATCTATTCCCAAGGTGTCAATTCATTAGTCGGATGAATGTCGTCCCAGGATTGCTTCTGAAAATGTTGGAGTTGCAGTAACTGCCAGTTGTAGTCACCCAATTGTGCAGTTGAGTCATTTACTACTTTTAATGTGACTCGAGTCGAGCCAGTGACTGAGTCAGTGTGCTATCCCTGTGAGAAAAATCATTTTAATTCTTCAAGTCATGAATCGATACAGCGCTGGTAACTGACGGTAACACCATTGTAACTTGGAATTTTATTGTATGTGTGACATCTGGGTAGATATTTCAGAAGACAAACCTTTGTTATACATTGCTTGTCAAGTTGATATGAAACAAACAGGAAGGATTTAATATTCTGAACTGGTTTGGTTATTGATTGCGCAGTAATTCTGATGTTGGTAATCATATCAAAAGTATCACATTGATAAAACTGCACAGTATGGTGACATAGATTGACAGTGTGTACATCTACCAGGTAAGGGTTTGTACATCGTCATCGGGTTGAGCGACTGGGAAAATGCTTTGTCACACACGGTTTTCCACAGTACAGAATTGCACAAAAGAAAACGTTCCATCCTGTCTATAGGTTCATGCATGTTGCATGGTGTTGTAAAGTACTGGCTGTTTGCACCACCCTTTCTTCACACAATTCTTGCAATGTGCCAATATCATGTCTTGAAAAGACATGATTGGAAATGATTGGAAATGATGTGATATCCAGACATATCATAATGGTGTCTCCTCTCAAGAAGGCAGAAGCATGTATGATATCATGGATGGGCGTCGATTTGGGGGAACGGGGGACATGTCCCCTGAACTTTCTTGAGGGGAGGGGACACTAACACATTTGTCCCACCTGCCGCTTTCTGTAACCTGAATAAAACATATAACAGCAATATACATTATTCTTAGTGGAAGTATGTAGTTTTCAATTTATGTTCTACACAATAAAATTTAGCACTGAAAAATTAAGGTGGTCCGAGAGACTGAGAAGTGCCATTTCCTGCAATCTGAGAGGTATATCTATCACATTTTTTTTTGGATAAGCTATGCAAATCTATGTAGAGAAAGTTCCTCCAGGCATTTTAATCCTTTGCCCAATGTCTACGTGTAGTGGCAGGGGAACAGGGAACCCCAGGTCAGTGCATGGAATTCTGTTTTTTTTCTTAAAAATACTATAAAAAAAATAACCTCAGTTACGGCTGATCAGCAAATTGGGGGTGTGCGTCTTTAAGTTGTGGATGTAACCAATATGCACAAATTTAAGATATTTTCCGTTTTTGTGACAAATGTAAATGGAGGACAAACGTTAGGCAAGTCTTATTGTACCTATATGCAGCTGCACCTGTTTTTACCATTTTGATATGCAAGGAACTGCACATTTTCCAGGAGTTTTGACCCCCGGACCCCTATAATAGGGTCCAGGCTCCAGCTGGAGGGCAGACCCTGGACACCATGCAGACTTGCTGGCACAATTTCACATGCTTGTTGTAGGGTACACAGAGGCTAATGCGAAACCAGAAGATTTTCCATCGTGTTTTGAGGGAAATTGAGCAAGGTTTTCCAATGCTGCTGGGAAGGAGTATGTTCAGCAGCAACATTAGCAAAGTGCTCAAAACATTAAAGAGGATGTATAATTCCATTAGATGACTTTTTATATGATTATCTCAAACCATCTGTTTTTCTTTTTTCGTACACCAAATTTTCTCATGATTGAGAAATTGCAGAAATATGATCCCTATTTAAAGGCTGGATACATGCAGCTTAGAACACACTGGAAGTGCAGTTTCCGGCCATCTGGGGGGTTTGCGAAGGCCGAAATTTTTCTTGTACGATCCACACCGATGGATCGTAGTGGAACGTAGTGGTGGCAGCACTCATTCTCCCCCACATTGTTTTTTTTTCCATCGACTTTTATCCATGGCATGCACCGCTTTTAGGAAAAAAATTTAGGCCAGATGTCCCCCTCCCCACTTGCAATATCACATCAATACCCCTGGTATGTGAGGATTGACTACTTCCATGCACTGACATGTTGAGACATGCACGTTAAACCATGGCAGGGCTGTAAGCATTTGTTGACAGGAATGTGAAGTCTCAGCAAGCTGGTGTACTGCACCTCATGGCGAGATCCAGTCATTTGTTTGGGAGGGGACAAGCGTATACAGTGAGAGTAGTCTAACGCCGAGACTATAACTGAATTCCCTGCGATGCAATACAGTGCAATGAAAGCGCACAATTTTGAAATCAGTTTCCTTTAAGTTTTTTTCCACAGTATAAATTATATAACACTTTTTGACCTACCGTTGAGTGGGCTCATGACCCTCCCCCAGGATTCACCAGTCACTGCACTTCAAGTTGGTCCTATCTGACATACATTTGTTATTTTGATCCACTGAAATAAAACTAGTAAATTCTACCCAAACATAGACTGCATGGGTGTGATGCTAGATACTGTGATACCATATGCAATAGTTGTGTGTCAGTTGACATGAGTAGTCAGTCTGTCTGAAAGATTGGATCAAGTGAAGTGTTCTCAATTATCTTTTTATCAAGTTCACAGTAGGATTTAATAACTTTTGTCATACATCCAAATACCCAGAGTTAACTCACAAAGGTCCACACTTTTGTTTCAACTGTATCTACACCTCATTCAATTTGAACTAACATTTTCAGTGAATGTTTGCACCTGGACATTTTGAGGTCCTCAGTTTGCTTAATTCTTCTGTGAAATTGTCTACTTTCAGTGTGCTCATCCGTTTGCGGTGTATTGACTTTAATGACTGTAAAATATACCTAAGACATTTCTTATCTAGCACTGTCCGATATGAAACTTGAGGAAGAAGATTATTCTGCTTGTTTCCTTGGAGACGAGATTCCAGTACAAAGGCATGATGAGCTGCCACAATATGAATACTTTTAGAAAAGTAAGTTCCCCTGAATAATACCACCCTCTTCATTTAAGAATTGCTCATAGGTATCTTTTAGTGTTAAACTTGCAGTGATGAATGCACACTAATGCTTTCATAGATTATAACATAAAAGACTTATATATGGATGTGTAACAAAAGTTAACCATTTCACGGAAGAACCAAAAAGCGAACTGAGGACAGGAGCTGAGAGAAGTCCAGCTGCGAGCAAAAAGCTACAGGTGTGTATGGAAAAGGTGAAATAAAAAGTTGAGGTGGTGCAGACATCCTGCGTTTGAAGTGTCACACTTTCACACTATTGCATTTTATAAATACTTAAAAAAGTAAGCTGGTTGAATAAAAAGAAACATCTTCAGTGACACAATTTGATACTACTAATGGTCCCCTTTAGCAGATTTTCCAATCTCTCTTGTTTTCTTTATGTAATACGGGAATGAGAGACTTAATGGTGACTCATGACAGGCTGGCCTATCTAGTTGAACACACCTGGTGTCTTCCCTACTGAGGTTTATTACTCCTGGAAATGAAATTATTACAGGACTCATTCATTTTTTAAATGGGAACACGTCTCTCGTCTTTAACTCGATAATCCTCCTCACAGACCTCCTTATCCTCAGGTAGTGGTCCTTGCATTCTTGAATGTGAGCAAGCCCTTAGGATCCACTATGCTAAGACCATCAATAGATTCTTTCATCCATTGTTGTGAGCCTGACATCCTCAACTGTTCAACATTCTATTCTTGATGTTTCCTTTTCAGTGTTGGATCTATTTTAAATCCCATCAAAGGAACCCCATCATTAGGTCACGATACCAATCATGTGATTTTCTAGCATTATAATGTCATGTGCAATGTTCTTCACAATTAGTTATCCTCAATTATGAATTATTTCTTGTTAAAGCAGATGTGCTGTTATTCCTGCAATGTCAAAAGTGCACCAAAAGACTGGCTTTACTGATTTCATATAGTTGTACAATGCTGTACAAACTACTGTACTGTGGTCTATTTGTCCAAATAAATTTCCTGAAGCAATGCGTTTTCATTATGGGTCTTCGCACAAAAGTGCCACCCATTTACTACAGGGCCTAGTTCCGCTAGCTTTTCAGTAAAAAAATGAACTCTTCTTTCTGCCGTAACTAACAATCTAATGAATGAAATTCCTCCTGAAAGAAACATATGGAATAGAAGAGAATGACTGAGAAAAAACAATAAAGGCTATTTGTTTTCCTTCAAACAGCACATCCTGCTTTAAGTTTGTTTTAGAAAAGCAAAAGAAAAACAAAAAACAAATTAGGAACAGACATTAGGAAAATACAAGTTAATGACAGTGTTGTTAAATTAAGAGTGCATATTTATTCCATAAACTATTCTCCATTTACGACAAAAATATACAACATTTCACAAGAATTGACTAAGACACTAAACAACCTTTAGGATAAAAATCTGAATATCAACCTTGGTAACTGTTTTGCACCCTTTGGCCAAAGTTGTTATCCAGAATAAACTCCCATATGATAATAATGTTAATACTCAAGAATGAATAATCATGATAAAATCTACGATGGTGCCCAGCAAACATGCTGTCTTTACAAAAATTCTGCTTTTTTTTTTTAGATGAAAATCTGCTACACCTACAATTTATTCGACACGGATACAACGAGAAAAGCAAAATGTTGTGCTGGTACCCACCTGGAACATGGGAAGGTGTTAAAGAAAATAACAATCAAAATGAAAAAGGGAAACAACTGACTGGTGATAAAAAAAAAACAAAGGAAGAAAGCAAATTAATATTCCTATTACCCTGGTAGAAATCATTTGAAAAATAGGAATACTAACTGCACAAGATATAGTCACACACAGCTATTGAAAACATTTTTGACAAAGACAAAGGGATTTTGACTAGAAAGAACATGATATCTAGTGTGCTCTGTTGTTAAGTTGTCTGGAATGTTGAAACAATAAATTATATAATCACTACGTGCAGTTTTATCGAACTATTTTCCCCTTATGATTAATTCCTTGATCTTGCTATGCTCTGAGATTCTTCATGGAACTGTCCTCTCCAAGTCATTTTTAACTCCTTCCTTGCCTGATCAGAGGGGAAAAGAACAATTAAAATCTTCCTTGGTGTTAAAAGTATAAATGAGTTTATTTCTATCTCTTTATTTGAAATCCCATTGTGGAACAGATCCACTCGCTATTGACTATCTGCTTGTATACTGTTCACTGTTCGTTAATTACAGACATCACCCTTTGATACCCCTACCAATTTCAATTGATGAAGTCTGAGATATCAGATTCTGATCCCATAAACAGGCAGCTGTAACAAACCATAAATATTACTGTGGTGGGTTGCTTCATGTGACAGACCTGACACACTATATGTCTGCCATGGTGTCCTCTTGATATTTGGTCTTAAAAGTTCATAACATCTTCACTTAGAGATCAAAGCATATCATAGATCATAACATAACAGAGATCATTAGATGTCATAGACGTGATTAGACCGTGGTAACCTATCAGTATGTTATTCATAAATTAAAGATGAGAGGAACACAGTAAGCCCTCGAATACATAGGGCATAGCATCAGAGATAGCCATAACAGGTCATGCTGAGGCAGGCAAAGCAATCACACGTCACAAGAGATCAAAGATGCTGTTTGACCATGGATGTTAACCAATGTACCATTCACAAATCAGGGATGAACGAGGCATAGTAACACCATGGTCCTTTCAATATTTTTGTCAAAACAGCACAGGTCCTGACAGATCAGAGATAACTGTAAAACCATGGTCCTTTATCAGGTTACTCATGGATCAGGGATGAAAGAGAATGTCATAGCTGACCAGAGGCAGTTCTAACAGATCAAAGGTTGTAAGAGATCAGACACGATGTAAGATCATGGTCCTTCATCAACATATTGTTCATAACTCAGAGATCAAAGAGACACCAAAAGGTCATGTTCCTCCCAGTACATTAGTCATAACAGATCAGAGACAGTTATAACACATCACAGATCATAAGAGATCAGAAATAATGTTAGAGCATGGTCCTCAATCAGAAGTTATTCATAGATTGGAGATAAAGAGACCTGTTAGGCCATTGTCCTTTCAAAATATTAGTCATAGCAAATTAGAACAGATCATAAATCATAACAGATACAGGAGAAATTGTCAGACTATGGTTCTCTCTGTGTACTAGTCATTGAAGTTGCCCATGCACCTATATTTGAGAAATTTACAAGTATGACAAATTGAATTGAAAGGTGTTAGTGCTATTTACAGTGTCATCCCTGATAATTAAAAGGGTGAAAATGGAATTTACAACCATGGTCCCTAACATCTACCTACACAGTAGTTGCTTAAGTCTTTCTGAAAGATCGGCACCTTGCACAAATGTATTTATTTGGTTAAATGAAATAAGCAACTCATTTGATATGGAAATGAAATAAAACATATGAGGTCCATGATTTGATACAAGCATGAAAAATAATGTGGATAACTGATGAACAATTTTAAATATGTTGATATATGAAACAAAAGAAATATAATCAGTGAGGAAAATTTTATCTACACCTTAAACACACACAAAGGAAAACAAAAAATGAAAGAAATTTGGTCCAGTTTCATTCCTACTCTACTTTGTTAATCAGCTGAGGAAAAAAAAAGATTTGAGAACATTTTTACATGTAAAAACTGTCAAAATGAATAAAGGGAATACCTAAAAGTCAGTGTTTAAGTGTTTGATGGCTTCATTGTTATGCATAGCAAAGTGAAGAACCATTTGGGTGGTACTTCATAGCACACTGAATGTAGAATTTAGCAAGGTTAAAACAAGGAAAAAAAATACTCTTTAAGCACAATAATAAATGATCAGATTGGTCAATTAACCACAGAAAAAGACGAATGTCAAAGCAAACATCAAAACAGCAACCGTGTGTGGAGTGCTCTCTAAAGAGAGCAATGGAACGATAAAACCATGGACACTCTAGGCTATGTTTAGTTTTGCTTAATAATAGAATACCTCCCATCCACTCACTAGTATGATAGCCCAGTCTGCCTGAAAGCTGAATTGGGTAGTCTCAATGCTAATAAGGTTGGTAGAGAATTTGAGCCTGCAGGCCTGAATCTTGCCTTAGCTACCTTCCAAGAAAACATACCATTTTGCCTTTCTCAAAAAGAGAAAGACATGTATTTTCAAGTTGTGTTGCTTGGATTGTGATGTTTATATTAATTGGGTATGGTTGTTCAAAATGTACTTCTTATTACAATTGGCTTCAATTACAATATACTGGAAAACCAAGTCTAAAGTGAAGTCCTACTCATCACTTGCAGGTTTTAATGGTAGTATTTGGTTGATGCATCTATGTAGATAATTGAGCATGACTCCTTTTTTCTATTCTTGACAATAAATAAATGTAAAACTTAAAATGCTGGACTTTTCTCAGATTTGCTACAGTCTCTCAGCCAACTTCTTTAATCCCATTCTTTGGGTTTTCTGTCTTGTTTGATTTCATTTTTCATGGCTGAAACAATTTTTTTTAATGAAAGAAATTTTTACCAAATTCCACTCATAAGAGAAACATAGAAAACAAATCTTCGTCATTTCAGCGTCTCTGATTGATGTATCAACCTAATTGTGAGACAGCATGAAGAGAGAAGACATAATTTCTGCAAATAGACCAATTTAAAACCATCTGCATGTTTGACATCATTTTTTTTTTTTTGTGGTTCATGATGTCAATGGCCTCGTTTTTCTTTCTATTTTCCTTTTTTGCATTTGTAATCTTTGTTCTCTATTTTCTTTACTTGGTGGAAGCCAACAAACTGGGTAAATAGGGCAATTACATTAGTGACTCAATGTGTTTAGAGAAATCCCAAAAGGGCCTGATCTTGTCCCACAGTTTGCCCATTGGCATAAACTCTAACAATGTTTCATTTGACCAAATGAACAAATTATTTAAAACAAATAGGAAGATGCTGGGTTTGTTGTCTTTGAAACAAAAATCTTAACAAGCTCCTTACTGGAATACCATCCTTTGTAATGTCCCTAAAACAAATGATTTTGAAAGCCTTCAGATACACAGACAAAAACAGAAATGAAGTGTAAAAGTAACAAGTCACAATACTTGATATGTTCTTCGGTGAGGTGTTCAAGTAGACATCTGATAATTTAAAGCAAACAAATTTGGAAGATCTGATGGAACTTTACCCTCACAGATTGATGCAAAATGTTAGGCTTGTAAGAAAATGTGGAAGCACAACAAAGTAACTGAAAACTTAAAGCAGGATTACATTTGAACTTTTTCAAGAGCTACAACCTATTTAAAAATGTTTCGAACATCTGTGTAACTTCCTACCCACTGAGGCCATAGGCTCAAAGTCACAGTTCAACATCCGCAGTTTGCTTTCTTTGGTTTTCTAGCTGTTTAATCACATCTTAGTAAAATATTTACACATACATTCAAACTCTTTGGGCTTCCAGTTGATCTACCATCCTTGATGCACTTCTCAAAGAGTCTTCCATTTGTCCTACTTCCTTTTCAGAAATATTACCATGGTCACCATGACCTGGTGAAGCCAGTAGTCTTGACTCCTTGTCTGTTGAGAGGTAGTTAGTGGGCCTTTCAGAGTTGTAACGACTGGATTTGGAGTCAGTGGAGGGGTTCAAGTGGAGGTAGTTTGCCGATGATGACTCCCGTGACAGAGGATTGCCCTTCAGTAAAGGCGATTTTGAGGTTGGTGGAAAATGTTGTCTGTTCTCTTCTGATGACATGTAAGACCCAATCTCAGGACTGACCTGACCAGATTCTGAACCAGCTGACTGTCTTGTAAGGTGGAGGTAGTTCATGGCTGCTGCTGCCTGGGATGAAGGATATGATGAAGCTGAGCGTTCCACTTCCAGCGATGGAGAATATGACTTTTTCTCTGGACTTGACCGGCCTGATGATTGTGGATGGCTGTAAATGTTAGATGCTGTCTCCCCAGACTTTCCATTTTTCATCAGTGATGCTTCAGATGAAGATGGATACTGCATACCCAAGCTGTGAGGATTTTGGATGACAGAAATTTCATTAGGTTTTCCAAGAGGGTTGAATCCATTCAACAAGGGATGTGGGGGAGGGTAATGAAAGAATGGGTAGTCCAAGCTGGGTCTGAAACCAAAAAGTTCATTTCGATAGATGTCACCTTCCTTGGGATTCATCATCAGAGGGGGTTCCATGGTAATTCTTCTGCCCCTTCTTGAGCCCCCATTCCACATGTGCGTTCCAAGATGTACCTTCATATTGCCCTTAGTGGTAAAGGCCCTTCCACAGATATGACATTTGTAGGGCTTCTCGCCGGTATGGGTTCTCACATGAATCTGGAGAGCACTGTCTGACTGAAACTGCTTTTCACACACAGAGCATTGATGACGATTGGATGGTGTTCTCTTTGGTGGCCCAGAATCATCCACTTCTCCTGGGGACTGGGTACTCACAGGGTTAACATCACAGCCATTGGTCATTACTGAAGTCGAGACAGCTGGTGCCTTTATACCCAGAAGCTGCGAAGGCATATCTCTGATTTTGTGAGTGAGCATATGTTGCTTCAAATTACCTCTTGTTGAGAAACCTTTACAACAGACATCGCATTTAAATGGGCGTTCTTTGGTATGGCTTCTGTAATGAATGTTCAGAGCACTCGCACATGCAAATGTCTTTCCACAAAAGTAGCAGGTGGTGTTTGATCTGTTCTTCTGTCTACCCATAAGCAAAGAAGGAATACTTGAGTCAAATATCTGATGCATCTCTCCACTGCCATACATCTTGGTGGCATCCATGTCTGGATCTGGGGAACTGGTGCCAGATTCAAGGCCTTCACCCTTCAATATGCCAGGGTACTCTGAAGCTGAGGTAGTGTAGATGGAACCACTTCGAACTGAATCTGGTGAGGTTGAGGTACTTTTTGGAGTCAAGTCAAGAGCACTTTCAGGGATGCTGCTGGTTTCATCTGCCATAAGATGTTGCTCTTCTGAAGAGGGTGATGGTACAAAGTGATCCCCACCTTCTGAATTCTCCCTCTGACCATTTGATGATGGTTTATCTGGTTTAGTTGGCAGTAAACCCAAATGATATGGCATGTCTTTCGTTTTAGCATTCTGACTATCACCATTGTAAAACGAGTTGGTGAGTTTTAATCTCTTAGCTGAAACATCATCTGAATCTTCCAAAGGTCTTGTTAAATCATGTTTATCATTGTCTCCATTAGATATTGGATCTTTCATGTAGTTGAAACGAGCTTGAAGTGACTCCATAAGATTTTCAGGTCGTCTTTCTTGTTGGGTCTCTTCTCGAAAGTAACTCTCACTGTCAAAAGTGGAATGCATCATCATATCCTCTGCCGCATGAAGCTTGAGGTGCTGCTGTAAAACAACTGGATTTGCAAAGTTCTTCTGGCAGATGGGGCACTCATGAAAAGAGGGGAAAGAAGGCTTGGCACGGTGAACACCATAATGTGTCTTCAGATTCCCTTTAGTGGTGAATGTTCGCCCGCATATTTTACACTTATAAGGTCTTTCACCAGTGTGAATTCGGTAATGCAACTGAAGAGCATTTTTGCAGCTCAGAACCCTGTGACAAATGACACACTGGTTGGGTTCTGTGATTTTCTGTTCAATGCTTTCAACAAGATGCTGGAGTTTGGATGTTTCTGATGATCTCATTAAATCACTTCCTGAAAGCAGTGAATATGAAGAAGAGGCAGGTAAAATGTCTGAAGAACCAACATCCTTTGAATCGATTTCACCATTTGAGGTAGGCTGTATATTGTCAGATGGTGAAATTGAAGATGAGATCACTTTGGATGGAGCACTGCAGGGACGTTCACCTTCCCTGCGGTCATCTCCATTTTCCAGTTGGCTAGAGGTTTCTTTGTCCTCGTCATTCTGTTGCAAATCAGGATGTTTGTCATTGTTGTTGATTTCTTCCTCATCACTGCTTTTCACAGAGTTGCTAAGCTCTAGATGTTCACCATGAGATGACTGTAACTCACTGGATGGATTTTTGGCAGACTCACTTGTAATACTAGGCATTGGAATCTGATCAATTGAAGGTGGCTGTAGAGGTTGGTCTTGTGGTGGTGGAGACGGTGGATATGGTGTAATGTCCATTTCCACATTTGGATACTGTGCTTGGTGTCTTTGAAAATGAACCTTTAGGTTGCCCTTAGTTGAGAATCGGTTGCCACAAATGTTGCACTTGAAAGGCCTTTCACCAGTGTGTGATCTGATGTGTATTTGCAGGGCACTGTCACTTCCAAAGACCTTGTGACAAAAGTGGCATTTGTGTCGAAAGAAAGCATCATCTGTAAATTTGGGATCAAACACAGAAACATTTGGTGGTTTGCCTTTTCGATGGGACAGTAGGCCTCCTGGATATGGTAATGGAGGAGGAACTGGCAATGGGCTGGACACAGGCTGAAGACCAGTCTGAGATTGCTGAAAAATATCAAATGGGGGATGTGGGGGTGGGAGAGGAAAGGCAGGAAATGGAAGACTAGGCGTTTGCCTTACTTGAGTCTGCAGCATCTCCAACGATGATGGCATTATAGGGTGAGGTTTCTGTAGGAGACTGGATGCTTCAGTTGATGGAGGTTTACTGATAGTAGAGGTTAAATGGTCGACAATGGTGTCTTTTGCTTCTGTAGCTCTACTACTTGCCCCATGGAGGTGATAAGATTCTGCTACAAGAGCTTGTATTTTTTCTTGGATTTGTAAAATAATCTGCATTTGCTGCAAATGCTGCTGATGAAGTGTATATAACTGTTCCTGGATTACAGCAACACTAGATGTAAAGGTCTTAACTCCATTCCTCTTAGTTTGGTTGCTGTGATTTGAAATTTCACTCTGGGCTTGAGAGTTCCTGGAGGTGCTCTCATAGCCAGCAGTTGATGATTTTGATTCTGCAATGTCTTTCTGAGCTATTAGCATATTCTTGTTCTCCAGTGACTGAACAGATGAAAAATCTATCGGTTGTGGTAGTGGTGTAACATGCTTATTTCTTGAAGTGTCCTCTGTGGTGGGTGCTTTCTCTGTAGGTTCTGCCATGGTTGGTGTAGTGAGTTCTTCTGAGTTATCATGTTGCTTCTGCTCTTCATTCATGATCACCACTACTTGTTTCTTGCTGCAGGTTTCCTTGTGTTGCAGAAACTGTGTTGTCCCAATGAACTCTCCCTGGCAGTTACCACAGATGTGGACTTCTGATGAGGAGTCTGGATGACTCGATGTTTCATCTTTTTGGTCTAGGTGCATTTTGTCATGGATATCTGAAAAGAAAGAAACAGACAGTTGATTCATGATATATTGAATGTCTCATATTGGGAATCTGAAAATGAAATACTGCCCTCTATTCAGCAATATTTTTAATCCAGCATCTATTGTTAGCATTTACAGTAATTTAGTGCCAAATTGCACCTTTTTTCCCCATTCCAAAGACAAGGCACTCCATATCAATGTAAATATTGAAAACATTCTAGTAATGTCTTTTAACAATAAATGCTAGAGGACAGTCTAGCACACTATTCCATTACAGCTCAGTGAGTCCTACCAACCTTAAAGGGAAATAGGGCATTCAGAATACACCAACATAACATACAAAAGAAAATACCTTTATTCATTGTTAAACCATTCCGTCTCATCAATAAACATCAACCAAAGCTTCATGTCCTCAAAACATAAATGTGATGATTAATGGAAGATGCATCATTCGAATTTTGAAAAGTTTGGGTGAACAAATTAGTGCTGAGCAGCAAATAAATGAATTTCTATCTGTGAGAAGCTTATTTCTTCAAAAGAAGGCTACTGTCCTTCCTTACTTTGAATAACCTATCATTCTATGTCCTCAAACATTGGTTTTCAAAGTATTGATGTTTTCTCTAAAAACAAACGCCCTATTTCCTTTTAAGTACAAATAATTCAGTAAGAAAATTAGTGGTTATGGCTCCTACTTAAAAAGTCTTAACCTACAAATAATTCATTAAGAAAATCAGTATTTATGGCTCCCACTTAAAAAGCCTTGAAGTCTTTTGATGATGTACCAATGTAGGCTACTGTCATATACAGTGTAGGAAGCAATCAGCTCATGAGTCAAGAAAAACCCAAACTATCTTTTCTCTGATGGTGTTGGCACAAGAGGGCGATTTTGTTTCAGAGGAAACATTGCAATATTACAGGAGAGCACCACCACCATGCAGCAATCAAACCTCAAATTGCCACAGTTTTGTGTTAATGTACTGACGATAGTTATTTACAAGGAATGTCTGCATTTGTTTCTGCAAAAAAGATATTTATTTGCATGGTGAAGAGGTTTTCTAACTTTCCCCTTTCACCCATTCCCCACCCCTCTTCCTTAATAATCTCTTCCTTGCTTCCTCTCTCCAATGTCAGCAGTATAGTGCCTTTCATAAAAGCAAACATACAGATATGCCACTAAATCAAAAGTTTCTCTATGACTAAGTGAACACTATTGCAACAATCTAACTATAACATGACTTACTTTCAACAATTTCAACAAAAAAGATAGATCACTTTATTGTTTAGTTTCCTGTTGCTCAAAGTTTTGAGGACAAATTACTTCCAGTTGAAACATAAATGTAACCTGATTATGATAAATGACTATGTACTCCAGTTAAATTACCACACAACATCCAACTGAAAATGAAAAAAAAAGGAATAAGCAGGTCTTTAAATAACTTGTTCCTGCACACTTATAAACTACAATACGGGACTTAAAAAAATTAATAGCAAATTTTAGCATCTGCCTTTGAGTGTCATATTAAAAGTTTTTTAACCATGATTTTCTAAGTCATCATCCCCCATCTCTCATGGATTTCTCTCCTCAAAACGAGGAAAAGTCTTTCAATTATTAACCTGCTAATGAGAAATATTACTTAAATTATCATCATTATCAGAAGCGAGATTATTGTGTCAACATGCAGAGATGGGATGTGAAGGCACTTTGTCCACACTTTAAACTAAATGCTGCATCTCCCTGACAATGATGATGTAATCAAGCAAACTGCCCTTTGATGTATAAGCTGTTGGTGGAATTGTTTGCCAAGTAACATATTTTTGTAGACCCTTTTTGTTTGCTTAGTTTAGCTAAGTGTAATCATTTTATTCAGTTAGATTCTTTGACCAATCAATGAGATGAGGTGTCCCATTTTATGAGCTATAGTCTTGTTTATGACCCTTGAAACTATCCTTGATTGAATCTCGGAAACAAAGAAAGAGATGAAAGAACAGGGCAACCAGGATAACAGATGGTGCCAATGAACAACTCTAACAAATTAGTACAACCTTAGTTATGCCCTCTGTGCTTTTTAACAACACATTCATTCATTTTTAATGTAAACTAAACAATGCCAACCTTTTTTAATGTAAAACAAAAGAAGAGAAGTGGACACTCCAGTTATACTGTACTTTAAACAAGAAGGTATTTTCAAAGAATGTCAGACTTGTCATGTTTTTGAAAGAAGGTATGTGGGAACAAAGTGTTTTTGGTGAAAATATCTCCAAATGTGAAGAATTCCAGCAACACTACTACTTGTAGTTTACATCATTTTACTTGTTTTCTAAAGTTTACCTCTTGTTTAAATACATAATATGTATATTATATAATATAATATATAATATGTAAATTCCTCACAAACCTGCTAACCAATAGGCATCCTGATAAAATTTCTGTTACATCCAAATTGTCTGAAACATACACCAAATTAAGTGATCAGTGAAACTCCCTTTTTTGGGGTGAGGGGAGTGGGGGTGGGGTGGGAGAAGTACCAATACTTTAGACACAGTACATAGGAGTGCGTCTTTTATGCTGAGACAGGTAAGTGATGGGATATCAGTTTGGCACATACAGTATTGCTTCCAGAGACTTTCCTTTCATTTAAACCAGGAAGTTTCTAGCAACTCCCTGTTTAAACTATACTGTCACTAATGGTTCACACAAGAACAATTGTTAGCAAGCTTTAGGCTGCAATGATGTCAGAACTCAAAATCAAGAAATGAAGCTCTTTAGCCTTTTACAATTTATTTTTATTGATGCAAGTGGTGTTTTTCTCTTACACTCTGCCACCTTGACTAAAGGTTCAAGAAGTCCTTTTGACTGTAGTTGGTTATGTAAGCGCTAGTTGCAAACATTAATCTTCATTGTTAACTTTCACCTACTTATAAAGTGCACCATAAAGTTGGTGAATTCCAACTGAGTTGACAAAAACACCTTGGCTCTACAAAGTAACTTTTCATGTCACAAAAGCTCATTTTGCAGACAATACAAATTCTAGCTAAGTAACTGTTCAAATCCCTCCTTTGTTCCTCACTCCCCTTTGGCAAACTGTGGAGATATTTCCTCATGAAGACAAACAGATCTTAAGCCTTTGTTTGTCTGTATGCAAACATTATTAAAACCAACTTCAGCTTTTAAGATTCCCTGAGTTTGGCTTTTCTGTAATCAAATAAGATGGTTACTTTTGTCCTGATCAACTTAAAATCCTAAGATTAGTAATATTTTGCAAGCCTGTAGACTATCCATCGTATAAGCCATGCAGTGCATACACCTGCCACTTTCTTGCAGAATGTCCATCTTTTTTGCTCACATAGGAAGTGAAGTCCAGCCAGCTGATAGGGAATCCTATGGTTCAATTCATTGGTTAGGAGCCAGACCATAGTGATGATTACAATAGTGTACAGTAATGAGAGATATTGTATAGTATCGTGATCATGTTTCACAGTAATGTGACCATGTACAACTACATGATGATGCTGCACAGTGATATGATCATGTTATACCATGTGGTCATGTCACTTTTTTTCTTCTTCTTGTTTTGTTAGTTCTTTGTGTTTTGTTTTTCATTTTACGGTCGCTAGCTGTGATAAATATTCTACTATTTGCCTATTGTCTTGTTTATTCCACTTTATGGTACAACTGCATCTTTCATCGAAATATGCATGTATGTATGCATACATGTATGTTTTGATGAAATAAATGAAATGTCATACAGTGACACAATCATGTTGCACGGTAATGTGATCACATTATACAGCAATATGATCTTGTAAAAAAAGACCCATAAATGTGAATTACCAGAGTTCTAGATGAGACCATGTTACTTGAAATTTGTTGCACATGAATTATTTCAACTTTCTTCGTTCACCTTCCCTTACAATACTGTATATAATTCTACAGTTTTTTAAGATGAATACCAAAGAGTTGGATATCACATGATTTGCTGAACACAGAATCTGACAAGAGTGAAGTGAATTATATTCTACCATCACAGTTGCATCAGTCTGCTATTCTGTGCCCCCCCCCCCCCATCACCATTACCTGCAAATTTTTTTGAACTCTGGATTATCATGATGAATAAACTATTTCCACAGGTCTATTATGGCAGCTGGATGTTTATCTTTTTTCTCTCTCTCTTTTTATCTTTTCCATAGCTATGATTTATACACCAAAAGAAAAGATGTTGTTTAATATTTCCACTGTCATCATAACCTGCACAACCACTTGACTCTTTATTATTGATGGTAGGAAAGTGCTGTATATACATAGTTATATGACTGCAGAACTATTGATCATGTTACAACAAACATACATGCTTCAACCGGTTACTTAAAAAACCTCCTGGTAACAGTACTACATTGTACAGTTATGCTAAAAGGAAGGTTGTCGGACCTGATCTTAAGTTTTTTTCCCTATTTCTTAAATTTTTTTTTCTTTTAACCGAAACAATAACTTTCTTCCTTGCGCTGTGAAAGTTGCCAATCTCAAACTGTCCAAACAGTACATCGAACAAATTTCTTTAAGTTCCACGCTTAATTGCATGCCAGTTCTTGTTACTGTATTTCAAAGAACAACTGTTACGTGATGATAAATGAGGCTTAGGTTTTTAAAATGATGTCATTTCAGATGAAAAAATTCACTTCAGTATGTGATGAAAGAACAATTCACTTCACAAATGTACTGTAAGATGTACGGAAGGTGGCTGGCCAACAGCCAGAAAAGCGAAGTTGAAAAGATTAAATGCCAAAACCATACCCTATGTTCAAATAATGATACCTAATGAAAGACATCCTCTCTAGCAAACAATTGATTAAAAGTCATCGGAAACTTGATCAACTTTTGACAAAGAACACTAAGAAGACTTTCTCTGTACTACAGTAGCAAATTTATTTTTGTTCACTTCTGAAACAGATTTCAAAACTGGATAAACAGTACTTGAAAACAAAACCAATGAACTTAACTGTAAATGGAAGGAGAGACTGCTTATTCTTTATTTGAAGCATGTTTTGCTGCAAAGTGTAAGATAAAAACATGTTCTAACAGATACTACAAACCAGTGTATTTTTACTCTGACATTCATGCTGAAGGCAATGAAAAATAGGAAGAGCATTTTCTTATTTGTTTTCCCCTCCTTTTCCTTTTCACAGTTTTGTGCTTCATACTTGGCAAAAAAAAAAGGTTTAAGACTAACAGCAAATGAAGAAACTTTACAGGTATTTCTCTCAGGACAGCATCATCCCTGCTACCCGGAGGTTAATTACCACATGATCTGTTTCCAACTTTTAAAAACATACTTGTTCAAATTTAACTATCCATCAAGGACAGTTTCATGTCATTACACCAAGGAGGCACAATGTGCCCCTAAGACACTGAATTGTTTAATTTTCAGGGACAATATTTTCATATGCAAAAGTCAGCCTGAAGGCAAAAAGACTTCACAAGGAACAGATCTTCTGTGAAAGCAAAATGGTGTTTTTTCTGCAGATATTTTTTCATAAGGATGGTTGAGGGCAAGGTCAACAGAACAGACTATAACATTATCATTAGAACCGTGACAATAATTCACAATCACAAGCATCAAGTCCCAACACATGATCTTACATTAGGTGAGCTAATTTTGTCCATAAATTTTGACAAGGATTTTCAAAATATCTCCTTTTATTACCAAAGGCAATAAAGCAGAATTCTATACCAATCTCCTGTTTCTCAAGTAAAACTTGGACTGCACCTTCAGACTGAAACTTATTCGTGGAGACAAAACATGTCAGGGCAGGAAACCTTTGATATCATATGTCAAAACATCTTTCACATCTCCTTTTCATTAAAATGTGGAAATTTAATTTTGACTAAATTTGAAATATGATGTGTTTTGCTTAGTGTGAAGGGTTCAAGAGCACAAACGGAAAATTATCTTGTACAGCAGCAGTGGCATCAGCAGCTCTTTAGGCTTGGCAGCATCACAGGCAGGACAATTTGAAAGTTGAGGGGGAGTTCTGCAACAAGGATACAGAAGCAAATCCAGTGCTTCCACTCTTCCTAAAATTACCCACAATTCAGAAAATACTTTGGGATTTTTTTTGTAGAGGGATAATTTCAGAGAAATGCGAGACAAAAAATCCTCAAGTATTTCTGAATTTTAAGAGAATGTTTTCCATTTCTTCTGTCATGTATATTCCTGGATGGGCAAAGCAGCATTAATGTCTGCATTGTTAATTCATAATGGCTTTCTACCATTATACCGACATTTGCATATCAAAACCTCAAATGGTAATCAAAAGCCAAATACATGACATGTGTGGGCTAATAGTGCAAGCAAAAGTCCCGTGGCCCAGGACCCCCTTTCAGAAGAAAAAAAAAGCAAGTGAGAAAATTATTAAAATACTCAACTGTTCAGTGATGTAGTGGGGTAAGGTGAGGCACATGGCTTGATAGGATATCCTGGATCAGCCATCACAATAACATACTGTACAAAAAGCATGAGCCAATTACAGAAATTTTGAATTTAAATTCAGAAAAGAGGAAAAATTTGGAATGTGGAAGAACTGAGATTTTTAAACATCTACAGTACATGTAACCATTTCAAACTTATTACTGAATGTGATCAACAAAAGAGGCTTCTGCAGCTCAGAAATTGAGCTTTTTCAAATTTTCTGTCTGTGTTACAGATGATAAACTGACAGAGAAGAACCCTCTGGAAATCGTCAATAAAAGTGAATATGAGATCTTGGAGTATGTGCTTCTATTGTACCTCTAATACCGAGGGGTCACCATTATTCACTTATCTTACGGTATTTGTTAGGGGGAATTTCTGGGAACTGTTGCAGCAAGTCTTTTAGAGTAAACTCTACTTTGAAATGTGTGAAACATTCTTGCGAATCAATATGCAACATGTAGTATTCTTTCATTGGTTATTGCCTTCTTGACATGATGCATATTGCATTTTTTTTAAATGGCGGATAGAACCAATGGTTGTTGATGGTTAATACTGCAATGGACTAGGCAAAAACAAATTATGCGAGAGGATTGAAGAAGGATATTAGAACTGCAGAATAAGCCTACAGGAGCAGATTCACTTTCTTTTTTAATTCAAACAAAATTTTACTGAAAGTACAAATGGAAAAATGTTACATGGACACAAAGATACTGTAGCTGTAAACGCAGAAGCTTCAACTTATGTATACATTATTGAATGTACTGTAACTGAAATGCAAGTGATTGGTGGATGAGAAGAGAAGAATTTTGTGTGTTACAGTATATGCGTTCTCTCTGTTTGATACACATTTGTATCTGCAGTATTTCAGCAGTTACAGTCAAACAGCCCGAAATGCAGGACCCATGGATGTGTCACCAGGTCATGCTAAACCTTTGCTGGTTTAGATACAGTATTTACACTAATGATGTGCTTTGCTAACTGCACACAATTACTGCAACTGACCCAATGTTCAAGGTAATAAAGTGAGTGTTAGCTCTTTATATTGCAACTACCTACTGAAGCTTTCTTCTTAATATATCTGAGAAACCATGCAAGTGGAAAGTCCTTTAAAATTCTGTTTTTAACAAAGCAGAAGTTGTGAGGAGACAGGTAAACCATGAAAAAGTGCATCTCTTTTTTTTTCCAAATTTTGATTATCTCACAGTATTACTGTGGTTTCAAGACATTGCAGGGCAATAATGTCCTTAAGCAAACCATAGTTCAGATGACTACATTGACAGAAATTTAGAAATCGGGGCAATAGTACTATGAATAACGCCACAGTACTGCTGTTCAACTCTCTAATTCCTTATCGATGATGTAATAATATCATCACCAACTTGATCTGTTTGATCCCCTTGTACTGTATTTGAAGATGGCGTTGTTTTTTAACCTCTACCCTCTCCCCACACATTACTTGTTTTCTTCTATCAATTTTGTCATGAGGACACCAAAGTGTTATATTTCCTGCTTGGAGCATTGTGCGCAATATCTGAGCTGGAGGTAATATGGAAACAGATCACAGTCCAATAGAGGAAAAAACATGATTAAATCGATGTGCAACCTCGTGCAGAGTTTGGTAAAAAAAAACATCCTTTGTTAGGTTTTGGTTTTGATACTTCAGACCGCCAAAACCACCCCATCTGCTATATCTTGCCCTGCCTCACAGGTTGGGACTGCACCAAGGAAGAATTGATTTAAAATCCAGAACACTGATAAAGGATATCTATTACATATCTTGAAGGAAGGAAAACAGGCAAAAAGCACTTTGTTCATTAAATATACTGTAATGCAATGAATAAACGTTACAGAATTGATCATTTCTGCAGTCGGAGCTCTAGAACTAATAACCGAAGCAAGATTATCTTTTTTTGTCTAACGATGACAATAGCTTTGGGAGAATGGTCAAGCTCTGTCAGCTATATTTGTGATAAAAAGAAAACCCAAATCCTCCCAATAAGTTTGTGCCTCAGAGATTAGTTTCCACTGTGCAGTTGCAGTATTAAGGGAGCATGCCGGGTAAAGACTATGCCAATTTTCAAGTGAGCCAAAACTAATATGAAGTCAAAAGTTATTCTTTGGATTCTTATGTGAAGAGCCCGGCTAACTGTGGCTCTATTTACCAGGATGCATAATGCGGCAAAGTTCATAACAGGACTTTCTTTTTTTTTCTTTTGACAGTTCTCTGGCATTCGAGATGAACATTACCTCTTACAGTGCATGTAAATATTATTCATACTAAAAAGTTGTGTGGTCCCCTTTGTACCCCCAAACTTTGCTTTGACCTTTCTCAAGAGAGTCCAGCTGTCAGCAGAATCGTCTCCTTGCCTGACCAGCAGCTCATGGATGAGCCTGCATTTCTCTTCTCCGGTTCTCACTTTTTTTTTTCCTCTTTTAAATCATGTTGTCGAAATGGTAACCCCAATACAAATTTCTTGGCCCCCTGATAGAAGGTTTATGAAAACAAGACAAGAAAGCTAAAAGCATAGAAAAATTGAATATCCCTTTCAGCCCCTGATAGTTGGATCAAATCTTTGAAGAACAAAAATTGAGTATTATTGAGGTCAAGATTTTATTTTCAAACTTAGTTTGCATCTTTCTCTCTGCTTTCACATTCCACAGTTTATTCTTCTGAAAGAGAATTGCCAAAATTTCTGACGCCTGTAGATGATAGCCGATATCGTCCGAAAGTCTTAGCCGTGGACATCATAACCAAAGCTGCGAATATGAATGTACTCAAGATGACGGGGGTACCGTACTTCTGTCTGTGATATCTGCTATGTGCCAGTTACGCCTCTGTTTATAATGCCTCCTCTTAGAATAATGCTGGCACGGCAGATGGCGATAAATCACGAACAAGACATTTATCTTATCTACCGGGAAGGATGTCAGTCTTTACAGTAGATGGAAATTTCTTTTCTGGATTTGCCATCTAGACTCAGATGAGGGCACACCAAGGGGGCAAACTTATCTAATTCCTTGCCCCTTCTTTAATTTTAACCTTTCATCTCATCTTAGATGAAGTCTCTCAGACTAAAATAACCAGTCAGACATTTTCTTTTTCTTTTACAGGAGCATCTTTGAATAATCACTACGCACATCACATGGGAGGAGTTATGATGTTGGCCGAAATAAGCAATGTCAAGAAATTACCAAAAGAGGCCAAACAGGTATGTTTTTAAACAAATTGTAAATAAAATTTTCACAGTGAGCCAAGGTTCATTATATTTATTGTTCTGACTCATTTGTGTTACAGTGTAACACATTCTACAGATTTAAATAAAACAAGGGGGGGGGGGAGGGAAATGGATGATGTTTAACAAAGTTGCTTAAGTTTACACCACCTGTCTGACCACACAGATTCAGGTAGTTTAAAGGAGATTGGCATTGCTGAACCATCATCCATCCTTATTTACAATCTTTCAATTTAAAAAAAATAACAGCCTCCATGACCACTTGATAGAAATTTTACCTGAGAGACCTCCTCCAGCCCGAGAACCCTCTTGTCATTAGGGTGCTACCTCCTCATGTTCTCATGAGTCACTTAAACTATCTGTGAGCAGGTACATCTTATACTGTAGTTCATATATAGTAGCACCAACTTTCAACCATGATTTACAAGACTATATAGTTACAAAGTAAAATGACATAGTCCACTTGAAATTCCTGGCATAATTACTGCTGAGTGATGTAGTATGATAGAGTTTGATTGTGCCAAGTTTACTCAAAGCCAGTTTTTGTGAACAAATATTCCCTTTAAAACACTTACTGTCCACTAAAGTTCAACTGGTCACATTATATTATCCCTCCATAGATACTAATATTAGGAGGACAGGTAGAGTTGTGAGAATTACCCAATCTCACCTAGTTTCGATATTTTAGGATCACAAACTTACTGCAGACTCTCACTGTTACACCTCTCATCACCATGCTGAAGTTATCACTGACCAGTGTCTGCCCAGATGACACCACACCAATAGCTATCTGGAATAACTCTTCCTACTTTAATTACCATGTTTCTCTTTTGTATAACTTTCCCTTCAAAATTAACTATCCCTTCAAAATTAACTAACCGAATGCATTCCAAAAGGGTTAGGAGTACATACAAATATGACTCGGTTGGGGGGAGCAAAATTTCTGACCAAAATTTCCAATATCAACAGAAGACACGGTTTAAATTTGTATTTGTTTCTTTTCACGTGAGAGGTGAATTTGATCTTTTATTGACTGAAAATGCTTAGCTCTATCAAACCCAACAGTATATTTTTCAACCATAAACTTGAGAAAAAATAAGCAAACTTCAGGATACCTGCAATGATATTTGGTAATATTAACCTTCTAACAATGTACATTCTATTTGCAGGACATGCACAAAAATATGATCTTAACAACTGGGTGAAAAAAAAATGCTACAACTTTCAGTGCTGACTGAGCAATCCTCTTCATCCATGTAGTTTGCAATATCATGTTAACGATATCAATAAAAATATTGTTTTCACAGCTAGAGCCAATTACAAAATATAATGCTGGTGGGTGAATAATAAGGAACCTCTGTACTTTATAATGGAGATTTTCATTCCAAGTGGGTTACCAAGTAATACTGCAACTAAAAAAAAATGTGCCCTGCAAATTAATCATTTACAAAAAGCTATCATCAGCAAAGTTGGAACACGCCAAAGTGCCAGCACATCTGCTATGTTAAAAAGGTACTTACATAATTTACCAAACCCTTTCCCTCGAGGTCTATATTACGTAACAATATCACCAAAGACCTTAACAGATACAGTGTGTGTGTGACGTCAGCTTTGGGAAAGCAATTATTAATTTCAAGTATAAGCTTGCCATATTGAGGGCCCTCCTCGGCAATTGTTATCCAGTCATTAAAACTGACAAGCATTCTCACTAAAAAGAAAAAAAAAACAACAAAATTAAAACATGCTGGCTAAATGAAGACTATAAGAACAGACCAGCAATCACTGGAGAAATATGGCAATGAGATGATGTATCAGTAATATGGAGTTGGACGACACTAATGGAAACATATTAAACTGGTACGTTAATTAAAGCTAGATAATTATTTGACGCCATGGTGTGGACATAATTGGCTGAGTAATATAGTTTTTTTTTCTGTCAGCAACATGTCGCAATTGGCATCTCACAATAAGTTGTATTTGTTATTTAATTCTCTTACAAGTATCAATGTCTCATCAGAAAAACAATCTGAACTGGAAAATTACGGTAAGTTACTGTAATACTGTATGCAGGAACACTATGGTGTATAAATTAAGATTTTTGATGCATGTACAGAAATGTTTAGAGCATTTGTTTTTTCTTTTGCACTGAATTTTCCCAACTCTATTAATAAATATTATAAATTACAGTAAAATTCGAGACAATTACAGTAGTCCAATTCCACCTGTTTTGCTACAGTGCTTGACATCTCCATTTGACTGCAGCACCTCTTTTGTACAGAGACCTTTACGTCAAAGGAAATGAAGAATCTTCAAGATTCCAAAAGTATTACTGTTTGATTAATTATTAGCTCATTACATATACAAATATGCAAATTGGCCTTATATTCGTTTCCTTATTATGCCTATCATTTCATTTATACACTAGTGCTTACTGTATTTGTTGCAGCGTAGGTAAAAGTTGAGGTGCAATTTGGGAGCTGTAATTGGGACAATAATTTTGATTAGCAAAACCATTGAAAAGAACATGAACATATGTAAAGCCATATCAAAACTGATTTAATATCACCTGTTAAGATTTAACACATATTACATTTCTGAGAAGTTCCTTTTGGATATTATTGTACATAGGAACTTACTTTAAATTGAGTCTTTTGATTTCTAAGCAGTCCTTGATATCTTTAATGAAATGACGTTAAGTTCAAATAAAATCTGATATTTGTGCTGAAAAATACCAGACCTTCCTGGGAGCATTTGGAAGCTTGAAAGTGGCGTGCAGTCAGACTTTGTACTTTAAAACGAAACATTCATTTATTTCACTTCTGTATAAAGTGACATACTGTAGCAGATCAAATATTCAGTGGAGAAATTTTGGGTTTTCATAAATTTGATATTTTGTTCTCTGTGAAGAAAGAAAATTTTAAAGGCAACTGCCATACCAACAAATGTGGTACCACACCTGTGCACCTGGTAAAATTATTCAAATACAGTGCAGTACTGCTCTGTTCACAACTTGGACAAAACTTAATGCTCCAACATCACAAAATTGTTATTGATGACTTCATCTTAAGAAAATACTGTACTCAGGTTGCAACAAAAATATCCACCCTTCAAGTCATACATATGTCATGAGGTTTCTTGTTTATCTAGTTTGTTAGTAGACGTACATGTTACCAAACGATTGACTTTCTTAAAGGTAACCTTAAAAAAGGTAACCATTACAGAGTTATTGTGAGCTTGCCCACATACAGAGGTCATTTAGATGTGAGAAGTGTTGATGCACAAGTGTGCGAAACTGGAAACACAAACTGAAAAGTCCACTTAGACTTTATTCTAAATATCATGAAATATTAAGTATTGCATAAATATAATATCAAATATACAACATGAAAATAATTGTTAAAAGGTGTGTGACATGAAAATGACATTTTGGAGTACTGGGTGCATGGAGCATTGAAAATATTAAAAATAGCCATAAATTCCATCCAAATCCATCAAAGGATTGACCAATGTACAGGAAAATTAGTGCCTCACGGCTAAATCATGAATAAACATTGGCTAAATATGCAAATTTGTGACATCAAGAGATGGACTCCAATGATATGTCTAATGATAATCGTTCATTTAGGTAACCTAATTATTTCAAAAACATTTGAGAATTTTATATGCCCAGAGAGTTTTATTTTGGAAGCATGTATTTTCTTTTTCAAAAATATCAAAATATCATTTACCAATGTGAAACTCAGTAATTAAGTAATTAAGAAGCAAAATATACAGGCTTAACTGAAGAAATACTGACACAGTGCAACACCCCACCTTATCTGCATTTATCTCAAACTTTGAAAGGTCATATCTCAAAGATGGTAAAAGATATAAACAATATTCCAACAGGATTTTCATACACAGTTTTACTTTGCAACTTCTGAATGAAGGGTGCTCTTTTCTGGAGGCATGTCACACAACCTTTAAGTATGAACACATATTATGGCTGGGTGTTATGTATCTGTATGCTTTGTGCAGGCTGATAATTTTTTTTAACTATATTATAACTTTTAATTCAGTGTTTTTTCATCATCCTTTTGCAGAATTTGATAAATGCCTGCTGAAGGTATTCAGCATTGCAAACTGTCTGTCCCTTTTCCTTTCTTCATTGCCATCATTGCTTATTCACACCAAGTGCCAATGTGCAATGCTTCTGCTTGAACAACCCCATTATACTAGCAACAAGTTGATAGCAATGATTATGACTGATGCTGAAAAAATATTATTACAAGATAATAAATTTGACATGATTCGCCTCTTGAGGTAAACACTTCTATGTAAAGCTATTATGCCAACTGGTAATATTGGACCATACAACATGCAGATGAAATAACAAGCAGGGGGCCTGTGATGAGCAGATTTCATGCTTCAAGGCCAAGAACAGATACAAATTAGTTTACTACTTAATTAGAGGACTTAAACCTTGATGATATGAAATGAAAGAAGGTGAAACTTCATACTTGTCTGCATTCATATGACAGGTGAAAATAAATGACTAGGAAAATGGGACAATGTAAACAATCATTGATCTAAGTAAAGCAAAAAAAATCTATATGAACTGAGATGCTGTAAAATACTTTTGCCTTTTGCTGTCTCCAAACTTGTCAGCTGTATAACTGGATAAAAAAGAGGATGATTACGGCAAGTCTCTCATTTTGCACTTAAAGTTGGATGGATAATTACATTTTCATGATTGGCCCTCAAATGTTGTCTGTTTTGAGAGCTACTGTAAAGCTGTAGAACAGCATGTTCTTCAAAACATCCATTTTTTGTTTGACATCTAGTATGAAAAGCTTACAGTTATAGCATGAGAAAGGTTATCTAACAATTTATAACTTTCTGGTAAAAATATGAAGGAAAGCATCTGTATTGAACTATGTGTAATAAAGTATTGAGTCATGATCTGAGACGAATGACACAAAATATTCAGCTTTTAATTTTGCTAATTTGTAAATATATTTGCAGCCACCATGTTACATAAATAATTTAATATAGATTAAATTTCAAAATCACAAAATAATTGTTGAATTTTTGCCCCCTGCTCAGTATGTACTCACTGCAGGCCAGTGCAACATGCTTCCATTGAACCTATGAGATATTTTTATGTACTGTACACTATAATATTAAGCCAAATATTCATGTGAGGGTTTGAACATAGTCGACTACAATTATTTGCAAGGTCCAGAAACTTTAAATCAACAGCTCACACAATAACAAATATTATCTTTGATTCCAAAAGTTACCTTTTGAAAGGTTTTTTTTTTTATTGTTTTTGAACAAGAATGCATCCTGTTAGGCTTAGAGTTAATTCAATGGAACATACAGTTTGTTAGTGCAGCTGTTCTCCAGTTTGAATAGCATTTCCAAAATTTCTCACACAGCTGGCTGCACCTCTGTGATGGGATTTTTTACTTTCTTATATTAAAGGTGAATGGGGGAAAAATAATATTCTGCTGTGTTTTCTGTCAAGTACAGTAAAGCCATTGTAGATTGATCAATGCAGTCACTCATAATTACACATTGTTTCCAGCTTGATAGTCCAATACTACCACCCCCAGAGAGAACTTATCATAGTTGTTTTTACTAGCTCAAAGTTAAAAGATCATGTAAAACATTTCACAGAACCCATGTCCTTTTTCTCTTCCTGCAGTATTACAGTTCAAGGACAGGAAATTGTCATAACTACTTTACAGTACTGTAAACACCTCAATTTTTCACCAAACCAGCTTTTCATTGACAGTTCTCTATCATTCAAATGTTTCTTTGATGTTATTGCAAATTGACAAATGTTAAATTTTAGCCCTCACTAATGTAAAATTGTGTGTGAGTGCTGATACATTCTTGCAGCCAGCTCACCCCCCTCCTTTTTATCAAATAAGAGCTGATCTGGGACTACCAGTAAATTCTATTGAAAGGCCCTACCTGTATTGATTGGTTTGATTAAACCCACGAGAATATGTGGGATCTGTCTCATGCAAAGCAAAACATTTTCTTTTCTCAAATATTTCCCTGCTTTAAATTCTACTTTGCATGCAGTGACCAAGGTAAGTTTAATACTTGTTTCTTCAAATGTTACAGCACTTAAGGTGAAACTCATATTGTCATCCTTTTGTTTTAAAGGGAAATATTGTGTTTGTGTTAAAGAAAAAAAAGAATTCAAAAACCAATATTTGTGGACAGAGAATGATAGATTACTCAAAATAAGGGGAAGACGGTGGCCCTGTCAACTACAGTAGAAATGTTTCTCACAGATAGAAATTCAGTATATGCTGTAGTTGTTGCTCAAAAGTAATTTGGTCACCCAAAATTTAAATGATGCATCTTATGTGACTTATCATATTTTGAGGATATGATCTTTTGCAGATGTTTCTTGATGACCCTGAATGGTTGAACGATGATAAAAGCTACTGTCCTGTATTTCCGTATGTATGCTGGTATCTTAAAATGTTGCAGTATCACAGGACTGCAGTGATGCTTTTCATATTAGATAATGCAGTGAAACTAAATGGTAGTAGAATGAATGTAAAATATTATCAACAAGGCAACATTTATGCTTTCTTTATCTGTATTAATTCCCCCTTCTTTTCCTTCACAGGAATTATATTACACTCACGGTTTTGAGCATGGTAATTCCAGACAGAAGGCTACCATAGGTAATGCTGATAAATTAATTTAATGCATCATGTTTTGTTGAAATTTCTATATGGGAATATGATAATCTTTCAAATGCAACCATTTAGCATAAATTAATGTTGCCACTGAACTGCATATAGTGGTGATATTTGCACTTGTAAAAACTTTCATGTAATTTTTAATAGTTTGAGTCCTACTGAAAGTACTGGATTTTCTTCCACTTAAGCTTTCACAGCATTCAAACGAAGGACAACCTGTATAATCGGATATAATCTTACTTTTATTATAACCTGCATTTACTGTACCCAATATTTGTAGGTTGAGAATCCCAAATGCACTATGTAAGTGCTTCTCTAACTACACAAACCTTATTTCTCTTCAATTATCACTAATATTTCCACAAATATTTCACTGCAACTTTTAATATTCCACCATTACTTTCACTTCTTCACAATAATTTTCAACCGTTACAATACTACCAATTTTTTAGATATTTCTCCAATGCAATGATCAAACCGAATGAAAATCGGTATACCCCTTTTGGTTGTAGACCCAATTTATTGTGAAAGCTTCCAATTTTAGAAATGTGTGAAAATAAAACTTGTTGGTTAATCACCCATTCAGACTTAATACATACAGTAGAGCATTGTGAGTCATGAATTTACACATAGTATCATGTACCTGCATTACAGTGTGCAAACTTGGCTAAGCCATACAGTTGGCAGTGACAGGCAATTATGTTAGTAACGAACTGGATAAATTCATGGACCTTATTCACTTACATACATCTGGCAGCTCATACATTACCTAATAAAATCCAAGAAGCAACAAGAGGGACAAATTTAATACTGAATTTTTGCAAAATCATGATTAAGATTTTTATTTACAAAAATATCATGCCTTAAACTGATTTATTTTATTTAAATCAATTTTTTTTATTTAAATCACTAATTTAAATCATGATTTTGTTTTTTTTCAAAAATTAAATCAGCAATGCTGTAATCATTGTATAACTACAGGTGTAAACTTTCCCACGTCTTTATTATGAGAAGTTGGTTGGCTCATCCAGTTTCAGACATTCCACTACAAATTCAAGCGATTAATTGACATGCTGTATTGTAGTGGATGCCAAAATTAATAACTGGTTTAGAGCATCCCACATTATGAGTATGCATCACCACTATGATCTTCCCTGTTTTTTTTTTTCCTTTTCTTTTTTTTTTTTGGCTGTAATTGCTTCTTAAGTACAGGTGATGACCTTGTGAAAAATTGTATTTAACTGTAAAGAGGTGAATAAAATTGCAAAACTACTTGTGGGAGATACAGTGGTTCTGCACCATATGTCACAAAAAACAACATGAAAATTGCAGGTGAATGAATACCCACCTAACCATGACAAATTTGTGAGATCTATTGTACAATGCCTCCTCATCATTCAATGAATAAGCGAATATAAAACAAGACTCTCATTTTCTGTATGCTGGGTCAACAGGATCCACCAAAAAAGCTCAAGTAGGCCCACAGAAAAACTCACATGAAAAATAAAATTGATTGAATTATTTCAACTTTCTTTATACTATTACATTAACCTATTCAGATGATTTCAAAACTTGTTAGAAAAAGCTCACTACAAAAAGTCACTGTCAGCATCTACAGCGCCACAGTGCAATAATCTTTATTATAACCTCCACACTCAATTAGTTCTGACTGACAGAAACAGGTAGGTAAATGAAGGGCAAAGCAAGAATCTGCTAACATGTCAAAAATGCTTAATAATTCTTGGAACTGAACTGGCGTCAGCTTTCACAACAAGTAGCTAGGTAATCCAGCCATTCCCAATACTAATTCTCACCATATGACACAAAACAAGAAAACCTGCTGCATTGGGGAAAGAAAATGATAAACAAATTGTAGTACAGTTATAAAACTGGCACACTAATATTTTGTGCAAAACCAGACATCCTTAACGACACTCAATACCAAATGTAGACAACAAAATAATTCTCATTGTCCAAACAGGTCGGTCGATCCAATAACATTCTTAGTTCCCAGATAAAAGGGGCAGAATTTGAGGTCTCCAATGACACACAACAAATAAAAGAATATTTCTCACACAGTTGGGCAATCAAACACAATTGAGCGAAAACGGCTATTGCAAATCTGCTGTACAGATTGCGGCCTATGACAAAACATGGTCAGAGAATAAATGGTACCCCTAACAGTGGAATGTTCAATGTGCATAACTGTGTTAACTTTCCGAGATTACTCAAAATGAAGGTGCGTTACTTTGCACATTGTTACGTGACAAAGAATAAAGAGGCCTGCAGTTAGCTATCAAGTCATCTTTGAGGTCAACCAGCTAAAGGGATGAAGTGGATATCTTTCTTGGAGAAACCGGCTTGTGACGTATTGTTACTTTGTTCCTCTATTAATGAAAATTTCTTCTACCTTTTTAACTGCTGGTTGAGACAGATTGTTCAAAATGCAGCAGAATTTGGATAAGCTTTGAGATTTTCTTCAATTGTCAACACTTAGTTATTAGCTCTATCATTTTTTTTCCAGTTTTTAATTTTTTTATTCAATTAAAGGGTTAACCCAGATGCATCATTTCATTTTCAACAATGACATATCAAGCCATAGGTATTTCAATGGAATAAAAACCCCTTTGCAGACTGCTGTTATTCTTTATCTGCAGGTAGAGATCTAGATTACTGAAACAATATAATACATATAGCTTATAAAGGAAAAAAAGGCCTTGAATTTACAGAGAAAAATCATATTTGTAAAAGCAGTATTTGTGGACAAAGAATGATAGATTCATGATAAGCAGAGACAGTAGCCTTCTTTTCAAGAAAGTTTCTTCTAGATAAAAATTTACTAGTTATTTGTTGCTCAAGAAAAATTTGTTCACCAAGACTTTCAAAATTCAAATTATGCATATCTCATATTATCCATACATTTTGAGGAGAAAAAGCATCTGTAAATGTTTATTGATGAAACTGAATGTCTTAATAATTAAAGATGTTTTCTTTGAATGCCTTGTTGATGCATTTTAAATAACCTACTTCCCTTAAAACAGTTACATCAAATACATTTCCTGCCAGCAGGTACTCCTACAAAGGAAAAATTTTGCTGACAATACTCTTTGGCATAATATACTGACAGAACACTGTCTAACAGAACGATTAAAATCACAGACTAATATACTGCTTGCAAAGAGAGTATAAAATGAACCAGTCCAACGAAATTAACTTCTCAATTTTCATCAAAACAGCAGACATGATACAATCTTTGATATTGACAAATTGAGTCCAGCATTAAGTTAAGACTATCATCAGTACGGTAATTTATGATACTGGTCAAACTCTTTACACAATATGATGAAGTCACACTAAAGAAGGTAAAAGAGTAAGTAATTAAATATACTACTCAACATTTAACTAGATGTGGTTATACTGTAATCATGGCACTGTTAAACAGTTAGCACCATCTCATTACAACTAGGCTGAAATCTAAACACTTCATTAAATGGAAAAGTTTCAGTGACCCACTCTGATCATTTTAAAAGAATTGCTTTCACTGTAGGCCACCAATAGTTTCAAAATTGAATATTTTTAAACATATTCACAGTACTAAGTGTGAGCGAAAGGATAAATACTTGGCACAAAATTATTAAAGTAAACACAGAAAATGGTATTGTAACTGGAAATTGAAAACACCAACCCTCTCATTATGTAAGGTAAAACCAAACAAACTTTTGTGTACCAAATTAGTTTGGATAGTTGTTTTTATTGTTTAAATTATCTTTCAAAGTGACTAAAACAACATAAATCATCCCTAACAGACACTGCATTCTTCCAAAGAAATGTACATATCTTTTCCTAGGAGCAGAAATATCGTGTGTCATGAAAAGTCACTCAGAAGGGTCAATGCAGTTCTGTGACTAATTGTCCCACCATGAATTGCATTGGCATAACTTCAGTTCAGCAGTATTTTAATACCGACTAATTATCGCCAGTTACTTTAAGGTGTTACTGGCATGGTTCTGTTTTTTGTTTTTCTTTAATATGTACAGTAGCCAGTAATGATGGGCAGATGCTTTTGTCTAAAATCTATTTTGGGGTATTCCTTTCCATACTTTCAAATTGTTATAAACAGGTCTACAACACATGTGTATCATGCAAGCTGCTGGGTGCCACCAATTTGTTGGATCATTTGGCTAAAATATCCAGTTCTGCTTGAAAATTTGTATAAACAATTCTTACCTCAAGTTGACGAAAGGATAATTATATTATAGATCTCTACACATGTTCTAAGCTCTTAGTCCAAAACGATTTTTTTTGCGTGTTAAACACCATTGAACTGTTAACATCCTGCAGTTCGAAAAGACAGGCCCTTACCACATGGAGAGCCCAAAGTCACTGGACCATGACCGTCCTTTAGGAAAGCAAAACGAGGCCCGATGGGAAGACCAATTATACAAGTCACATGTCCATGGTCCAATTACGTGATAAAGTAACTTCAGCAACCAACAGAACAGTTTCCAATAAGTTACCGAAAACAAATATCCAAAGTAATTGCAACACAAAATTGACTGAATACACGGTTAACTGATGGTAAAAATTTGTGGAGCATCTTTGAAGACCCTCACCGCAGCATCTTAGTAGCACCCTATTTGCTCCTACGACAAGGAAGCTAGGGTTGGTGTAAAATACTCACCGCTGTTCTCCAAGACGGACGGCGCGGATTCCTCTCGCAGTGAATCCCCGGCGATTTTGTTGGTTTCGCCACTAATAACACCTAAATGTTGCTGCGGTTTTGATTGCTTACGCCTTGACATGCCGGCGGCTCGTTCACTAAGGCCACTGTTAGAAAGAATACATTTAGTTTTTACTTCACCCAGTGTGATTTTTTGCACGAAAACTCTTGTGCAGGTAGGCGGTGTTCACGGGTATACCAACCTTCCTTCTCTCCGATGAGTTCCGGTAATACGCGCGATGCACGTGGAATTGCTACAATACCAGTAATACACTTCAGTGAGCTTCACTGTTGATGGTCGTTCGCTCGACGCTGATTGGTCAATCACACTATGTCTATTCATCTATCTGTAAATCCGCCATACAACTTCGTGTGTGGCTTTATATTAAAATGCACTTTTTAAAACCATGAAAAAACTTGACAGAAAGAAAACTTTGGTATTGTCCGAAAAAAGAAATTGGATGCTTTTGGTCACTGAGTTCAGGAATAGCAATGGAGGCAGAACAGTGTTGCGAAGCTTAACTCTGAAGCCACACCAAAGCAGTTATGAATAGCGGTGTTGGATCGATTTCCCTTAGCCTCTTATCCGGGTTGTGCATTCAATAAATATGAGCTAACCTAAATACCTGATACATACATGGGGTGGGTTTATACAAGATGGCCTTAGCTGCAAAAAACCATAATATGTTGACACAATACCGACCGTAACATTACGTAATATTGAGTAATGCTTTATAATGTTTATTATAGCAGTGTTTGCGGTTGCTATTCCCATAATGCAAGTTTTGGTTGGAATAGGATAGGATGTTTAGTCATCGATTATGCTGTTTTTGAAGGTCATTTTCGTTGAAAGCCGAATTCGAAATAACTCATCTTTTTTAGGCCATCTTGATGTTTGGAATAACATCGAGTTTGTGTGATTGTAAGAAAAGAATATAACGAGGTCACTACATGCTCATATTCAGACACGGAACCCAATATTTGAACAACGTGCAGGCTTCACTGTAACTAACGAGGGGATGAATTAGGGTACATGCAATGCGAGAAAACATATATATGTGCATACTTCAGTGGGTAGAAATAGCAGGATAAAGACAGCCCTTATGGGAGAGATGACAAAGTGAAAATCTTTACATTGAGCTGAGGTACATGCACTTTGTAATGTAAGTTTAAAATTATTACTCATTAGCTCCGGCGTTGAAAACCCGCATGGAAGAGTGTAAGCTTTATGAGATGGGTTATTTCTATTACAGGGGAAGACAAGTTAGTCTTATCATCCCAGTACATTGCTACAGGAAATGTTTCACTAACAAACCTTCCGATTCCATTGAAATGCTGGGTGATTCGCTCTTTAACGTAGGCAACACACACAAAGCTTCTGTGTTGTTGTAAGTGTGTGGACCCCCCTGTATTGGCCCGACGGTCTATGCACGGAATATTATACTTAGTATACCGAGTATCACATACGTTACACACAGTCAAACCACACATTCTTGCTGTGACCGAAGTGCCGATACCCTCCTTCACTAGTGTTCCCATGGAAACTTTCACTCATCTCTTTATCTTCAAATTCGTGCTCTCAAATAGTTTAGGAACCATTCGTAGTAAGAGTGAATTTCACCAAAAGTTGAGCGAAAATTCACTCCAAAAAGGACGATATTCACTCCATGTATGTGAAATAGGCCTACGCTCTTTTTTTGGAGTGAATTTCACTCCTCTTTAGGTGAAATGTGAATTTCACTCTTTTGTCTTTAGAGTGAACTTTAAGATGAGAGGGGTGTCAGATAAAGGAATACATCACAACGAGGAGAAAACTACTTTTTGGAGCTGGGCGAGGGTCTAATGATGGGGGTACATCATTATCATTCGTCTGTGAAGGGTTCATTCACTATATAAGCGGAGCGCCACCATTTGTTTCGGCAGACGGTACCGAACAATTTTTTTTACCAAAGACTCCTCCCAGATCACTGGAAATGGTATTGCCAATCACCCCTTTCTCTCTCGCTGTTTATTTACACCTCACCCTTACCACCTACAAATAAATGTCGCTTAAATTTCGTTTTCCAGTAAAATGTCATTTTTGTGTTAGTATTCGGGGACATCCCACCCCCACGCCACTCTCAGGCATGTGACGAAGTAGGTGTAAACCCAGACAAAACAACTGAAATTTTTTAAAGGAAAACAGGTTCAGTAATAATTGTGCAATTTTAAGGCACTTTCGAAAACTTACCAGAATGTTTTATGGTTTCATATTCCTATTACATAGCCTACATATCAAACCGTATGGTGGTAAGTAAAGTAGCCTGTATAGGCTATACTCAGTGAACGAAACATATGTAACAACGAACGAAATAGAGTAAACACAGACCATGCAGTCCAAGACGCACCGGGCATGATAAGGACACTTTTTTTTTATTCAAGTTTGTCTTACGAAAGATAAAGAGTTAAAACCATTAAATCACTCAGACTTTGGCAATACTCAGTCCACAATATACACGCGGTTAAAATTCAAATTTCTTTAAACGTGTGACCATGCGTTGTGTACATGTCGATCATTAATGTGCATTTTCACCCTGTTCGTACCATGATGATATATCATGCATTTCGACAAGTCCTTAGACCTGTAACCCCCAACCTTTCCTATAGTGTCTTTGATCGTGACCTGTCACGTCAGGTCATCAGGTAATCTATGTCGCCAGACACGAATGTGAGACCCAACGAAAGAAAATTATGGATTTTGCGACATTTTAGAGTTACTCATGTATATTTATGTTAAGTTTTTTTTTTTTTTTCATGTTAAGTTTTCCTTACCGTGGATTTGTAACCCTGCACTCATAGTTTGCTAGGCGTACTCCGCAACTTCGAATTTTGCCAGAAAAAAAAAAAATTAGGAATTCATTCCTATGTATGATACTCGTAGGCTTGGCCTCGTTTTTCATTTTCCCGTAGTTTTGCTTATTGCAAGCTCCTGAGTAATAACCTTGTGCAATAACCTTTTCTTTATAGCGCAATATTATGAGGCTGACATGGCCAAACCCCACGGATGGCTCTCACTTGACTTACCTCGGGGCTCAGTCCATTCTGATTGGCTTACGCTACATGCATCTTTATCATCTTCGAATCCAATGTCCCCCCCCCCCCCCTCCGTGTCTCAATGTCCATATTGTGGTAATGGGTAACATACTCTAAATAATCCACATGACACTGATACGAAATTTTGCTCACCCACTGCAGGCCAAGTTTTCACAAAGAAATTCCTCTTTTGTTTGAAAGACAAATTGAGCACTACATTTAGTTGGAATTCATCTGTAGCTGTTTGAACGGCCTCCATCAATATATCATTGACTTAACCATGGATGGCGAGGTAGAAGGGGGAGGGGGGTTACAAGGAACGAGTTACATTCAATTGGTCCTCATTTTAATGCAACAACGACTAAGAAAAAAATAAAACTGTTCCAATACTTGCAAATGACTATCGCCCAAACCTTTCCTTAATAGACAACAGCAGAATTCGAAACCAGTCATACCAATTTTGCAATGCCCAGGTACTTTTTTTTTCTTTTTGAAACGGTTCAGTATCTTGGAATAAACATGATCATACAGAGGCCAGATTGACATTCCTTAGACGGTCAGTTGGCAAAAAAATTAAGGTTTGTGTGAATTAAGGGCCGATACTCGTTCACATCTCTTGATTTTCCTTCCTGAGTCACTCAACAGTCTTTAAGTCATGCTGTCACGCAGTTAGTATTGACTTGTAAAATATTGGGAATACAGGCTCTAAATCATCGTTGTCCTTTTTAACACCTTTGTGGTTCTTTGCAATGTGCCGATTCGATGATCTTACCGTGCGAGTGCACTGTGTAAACTTATCACATTCCCGTAAACGCTCCGCCTCGATTGGTGTTTACGCTGAGCTGGACGGGCGCCACCAAATTCTCAAGTGACGCACATCTCAGTTACACTTGGTAAGTTGTAAATATGTGTGGACACACCGTAGGATACGGAGGTATTTTTCTTTTGCCGGTAGTTGAGAAATCGCATTTGCTGATAGAAAGTAAGGAACGCATTGCAGATGGAAATTTCGTTGTTGTTCCACCTCAAGTTTTGGATTTACCAGAGGGAAGGGGCTGTTATATCAAAGGGCAACCTGGTATTGGGAAAATAGACTCGAAATGTAGAAATGCAGGCCGAAAGAGTAAAGAGATCTTCTAACTGGTGGTTAAAGAATGATCGGTAGCAGGTCTTAGCACTACGGTCAATCTAAATCACTGGAAAAAGTTATATTGTGTGTCAAACTTTACATAAATGTAGCAAGCGGAATGGATACCAGGCCTGTAATCAAAGCCGCATTTGCCCACAAGCCCTTTCTCTGTTCGTGGCTCTTTTTTTTTTCCTTTTTTATAATCACGTATAGCGACACATCATACGCGCATTCCCATGTCTTTCCATTTCTATGGCGGAGGTATTCAGTACATGATGGTATGCACGTCTATCCTATACCGTTGTTGGTTCTCATTTGCTTCCTTTCTCCCATGCAGCTTCAGACTCGTAGTCAAGGGGAAAGGGCAGAGGGCAAGCCCACCCACTTAACATTTTGTATATTAATGAATATTAATAGGCCTGTATAATATTGACATTGACATATACATATTCAGCCTGTTGTGAAGCGTAAAGAGGAAACTGTACTACTGTACACAGGAAAGTTATTTTCGCGATGACCTGCGTGTATTTCTGCTCTCAACAAGCTTGACAGTACGAATTTTCTATAAGCGATTGTCTTTTGTTTGAGCTCGATTCGTTGCATGAAAACAACGTATAGGCCAATAAACCCTCGACCAAGAAAAGAAAAACCTGTCTATTATATATTTCATATTTTCCCACAGGTAGAGTTTTATAACATGTCACTTGTTTGTAAACAAACAACAGTGGTCCCCGAGATCCCAGACTCATCAAAAGATTTACCAGTATTCATGTGTGGTTTATGGTGACAAAGTGTCTATCCTGCTAAAAGTTATAACAAAAATTAAATATAATTGTCATCAATACGGCTTTGTGAATTGTAAGTTGCTTTTGGCAAAAAAAAAACAAAAAACAATTATCTATCTCAAATTTATTATTAGACCACCCCCTACAACCCCACTTGATCATCTGTTTATTTTTTGTCAATTTTGAATTTTATAATTATAATTTTTTGAAGATTAAGCAGCCGGTATTCTTTAGTTGTAAATCTGTCCATGAACTTTAAGATCAGTCAGATTTCAGGATCCAATGCAAGGTGGTTAATTAAAATCCAACTAAACATTGGACACGAAAGGGGTATTTTATTTAGGTTTGAGTGTCACCGCCCATAGGATACATATGGCTTCAAGAATGTCAACTGAATATAAGTCGGTGGGATACGTTTCTGATTCAGTTGGTAATATGAGAATTTGCTACCTTTAACTATCTTTGCCACCGTTACGTCTTATCTCATGAAAATTATATTTTATCTGGTCACCGAACTTGAAGGGGGCTCAAGTTGAGTTGGTTTCAGAGTATTTTGTCACACCTGTTGAGTTTTAGTAATAGGCCTGCGTTGATGGCAAATGGTCAAACTAAGAGATTCTCAACGTCTGACACACAATTGAAGTTAAACTATAGGGTGGTTAACGTTCAAAATCACTTATTGAAAATCTGCGACTAGACACTACCATATGATACTAACCACAAGCAACACCTGTTCATAAAAAAACCCTGCTTTTTCTCACATTTTCGGTAACTGTTGGAATAAATACATGATTAAATGAAGCTAAAAAGAAGGATTGACATGCTATGGTTTTTCTTCGAACTCATTAGGAAATAAACTACATCAACTCAATAAGCCCCCTTAAGTTTCGCAGAACTGCTACTTTAAGGAATCATATTTGACGCAGAGGAAAGGTTTATTTTGTTCTTTATCAAAATTATCAGAAACTTTTTTGCCAGTCATTAATCTGTTATACATTGCGACAAGTATATTGCATTAGCGGTGAGGTAATCGTTCATACAGAAACAGTGATTACCGGTTCTCGCTTAAAACTTTATACCTACTTGTGCTGCAGTGCAACCACACACACTCCCAACACAACGATAACATGTGCTCGACATCAGCACTGCTAATGAAGATAGCGTTCTATTGAGTGCATAATCAGTCTTAAGTATAAATTACCTCTCTTACGCAAAATTGGTTGAATGCAAATTTATACCCAAATTTGACACAACAATGGAAACCATCTTCCCATCGCAAATACAGAGCAAGAGGGGGGGGGGGGGTTGCATCGTGCCCATTCTCAGGAAATAATGCCCCTAGGAAAACATTGCTAAGGCTTCCTTGAAGGCGGCGCACACGCTACATGTGGCGCACAACTTGGTTTGGAGTGACGCATAAGAAATTTACTGGAAGAATTCTGAAAAAAATGTTCTAGAAACAAAAAAACTTAACTAAGTTCGATATATAACATCCCTCAAAAATCAGAAAATGTACCAAACTCTGGGCCCTTTTGTGGAAAATTTGGCTTAGAAAATTGGGAAAACGTTGAACCATTTTGTATCCTAACCGGTTTTGAAACTGCAAGATATCGAAGGGTACAATGGCAAGAGCACTCTTTAATCGTTAATTGAATTCGAGATGAGGACCAGAAAGTTGTGACGCACATTTTGTATACTCACCAAGTCTCGCTGCCTTGCCGCCTGCCTGCACTAAACGTTTTGTAAATAGCGTTTTATTTCCTTTATTTTTTAACCGAAGGTGATCTCCCCTGTAGTGGACTTGAACCCCTTCTCACGAAGCTCATTAAATGACGTTAAGTCTTTCACGGACTAAGTAGTATCCCATCCGTCATTATATCCCGGAACTGAGATAGTTTGTCCCCAATTACGTAATAACTATGGTTCGGTGTTCCTTATCGAAGGATCTCCCACGTTAGCTAAAATATGAGCGTATTCATTTGCCCAAATTATGTTGACACGAAGAATCCTACACTGTCAAGCATCAGTGCATCCTATTTTGTTGTACAGCCATTTTTCCATTTTACAACAATTGTGCAGGTAGGCTTTACTATCAAGAAATCTTCCTAGCAGAGGGTACTTATGCCCCTTCTAAGGCATTATTTTTATTTTATTTTTTTATTCATTTATTTATTCATTCATTTATTTATTATTTTTTTTGTGTTGAATTCGTTCCCCAATTATTTCGCCTATTGTTAGTTTACAGAGATGCTTATCGGTTTCATTATTTTTTATGGCATTGCTTCATTCCGATAATCACCCTGGAGAGGTTTCAAAAGGATCTCTGATTTGTTAAATATTTTCCTCATTAATCACGGTTTCATTGTGTAATGTGATCGAAAATAAAGTGTGAATGCTTTTCTAAGGAAGTGAACTGTGAACCTCGTGAACCTTGTGTCAACTTATAGCAGCTCGATATATGACCTTCACCTTGATTTTACTTGGTAGTGGATGGTATTTACTTTAACGAAAAGCTTAACTGGAAGAAGAAAACAAAACAAAAAAAACCCAAATGTACAAAGTCTTAAATATTTCTCAATGAAATGGCTATCATGACTGATCATGGTCACCATCGTTCCAATAGGGACATCCATTCGTCTACCAACAAAGAAGAATAGATTGTGGCTTCCATGGTCATTTTCAACTTCCAACTTTGTTGCTTTGCCAAGAATAGGTTGTAACGCCATGGAGTGAGTTTTCTTGAGCTGCAACATAGCACAATGAACACATAATATAACAACCACACACCCGCTTGCACTTCGAGGGTGTATGAAGCAACGGGCATTCGTTCAATTTACATACTTAGTTGAGAGTTTGTCTGACTGATGCCCTAGTGTTATTGAAAAAGTGTTGCAATGCTGTGGAAGGGCGGACATAACCCTGTCCTACCCCATGAATCTCCGCACCAACCTCACCGAACATGTGCCCGTAATGATACTCATGAAATGTGCTGCTCCCCGCCACCACTGACTAGATACCGTCCTGTCTTGCATATATGCAACAAAAAAGCTTATGTAAGATCAAAAAATAAAATAAATAAACCAATAGGGAAACACTTTGAACTTGTCATCCATCATTAGGTGGCACGTATAAGCCAGGTCCTTTGTATTCTTTTAGCAAACATCGATACCAGTTATATGTAAACTTTTAGCATGATCGATGGCATAATTCAGTTGCTATTTTTGGTTCACATATATAGGCATTAATGACGGATTGGTATGGGTAGTGATATGGGTGTGTGTGTGTGTGTGTGTGTGTGTGGGTGGGTGGATTGAGGGGGGTGGGGCGTGAATTGTATTGTAATCTTAACAATTGACATGGTGATTTTATTCTAATGAGACACAGTTGGAACGTTGAGCTACTACTCCATGGTTGAAACAATCTTTGACTTACTTCTACCTTGTCTATCATGTATGTATATGTTTGTTTGCCTGTAGATGTGTTTTGTTCTTTATCTGTCTCCGTAGAATTTAACTTTGAACTGCTGACGTCATGGACCACATAGGGAAATTATGAGTTTTACTCCCATAACACTTTATCAGTCCATACTGTCAGTTGAATTTATGTGAAAACAGCATGGACAAGTTGCTGTCACAGGCAATGGACATCTTATAGCAGCAGTTTGAGTTGAAAGTTTGTAAGTGAACCTCAAAGTCCGCCGAATATGTCATATTCACTTACAAAAGACATTGTTTAAGTCTCTCTTTTTCATACATTACGGCTATCCATACCCACTCCCATTAGTCTGTTTGAGTTGAAGTAAGGGTGATTGACTGCTATGCTTACCTACCTGGAGAGTTTGAATTTTAAAGGGTCCAACAAAAATGTCGAGATTTTCATATTCAAATAACTGGAAAATGAGTGCGTTGTTCTCTTTCAGACAGGTAATCCTTCCCTCTACTTTCTCTTCCCTGAAACACTGACCAAGAACAAATGTAGATGAACAGTTGATTGCCAGTACAACTCATATTACAGCCTACCTAATCATATACCGTATATCAACAAAATTTAAGCTCTTACTTGCTTAAACCGATTGCACACTGGGAAAACCCCTTGTCATGATATGTAGGCATGATTAATTTGAATATGCAAACGTTTAATGCAAATTTATATGGAATTAACCAATAATAAGGCGGAATTATACACACGCACTCGTCGGATATACACAAAACAAATTGCAAAGAAACATAGGCCTATTGGACAACAAGTGCTGATCATTGAATGTAGAATGCCCATTCGAATGTGATAGCCTTGATATGAACTTATTTCCTACATAAATGTAATCGTAGTTGCATTTAATGAAATTTGTATACTCCTTCTGATCAGACGAGCATTGAGGCACAATCTGTAGGCTCACTACAGGCCTTTATGGGCCTATATGTACATCACTTCACACTATTTTGTAAAAAAAATATAGCGACATATTTAATACCACACTCTAATTTTTATATAAGATATTGATATCATATTTTATCAACCATTTTACATGGCATGCATTAACGATCGTGTTTCCCGCTCACGACATGTAAACTTATTGATTTTTTTTTCTTTTTGATTATATGATTAATCTATTCCCACTACGATGAACGGAGATTATATGTTACAATCTCTGTACTGTGTATCCCGGATCTTTTCTGCCGACATTTTTTTTTTGTCGTAAAATTTGATGACGTCATCGAAGTATTTTTTTGTTTTGTTTTATAATTATGTCCACGTGATTCAGTCTTGCAGTCCAAGGGAAATGTAGGCTGGACTCGTATTTTATACCCGGAAGAGCCCGTGATTAAGAAGCCGTGACTGGCGGGCGTTAGCGGTCACTTTGCTGACCTGATTTCGATCGAATGGGTAAACCCGTTTATGAATTCAACCCAACAATATGTCTTCTCGTTTTTGTTTCCCCCTATCTCTACCTCTTAAATTCAGACGTTATTGAATTAGCTTAATTTTCTCCATGTTTGTTTTGGGTCCAGCCGAGTTATAAAATGTGGAATGATGGGTGAGGCTTTTTTCTCTCTCTCTTTTCTCTCTCTCTCTTTTTTTTTTGCCTTGTGTACCTTTAAGTCCGTTCGCTGGCTACGATACACGAAAAAGAACCCTCAGGAACAAATTGTAGTTGAACGGGTTTGTTTTGCCCATATAAATGAAAAATATGACAGGGGTTGGTCATAAACGAAACAAAACAAAACAAAACAAAAAAAAAAACAACTTTGAAAAGGAGACTAGGAGAGGAGAGAGGGGGGTGGGAAGAAATAAGCGTGCAATCTGCACGAAACTAGAGCGCCATTTGCCCGCCAGAGATAAAAACCGAAGAAAGCCAGAATTTTTAAAATGGCTTTAGCTCACCTGTGAAACACGTCAAGTCGATACTGTATCTATGGCAATTTAATTCTGGCCTCGGGCACCGTACCTGTTTTTTAAGTATTTCCCCCATTTTCTGTTCAAAATCTCACCAGTTCTAATTCCAAAGATGATTTGTGGAAAAGAGCCATAATGAATCCCGGAATTCATTATGAGTATGGGAATTTAAGTGGGTCGAATAAGCACTGAGGGGTCGGCGGAAAGGTTGGCATAATGATACGGCATACTCCGGTATAATTCCTACCTCGTTATAGAACTCTTGCTTGTTTCTCCTTGTGTTTTTCTATCAGACTAACTCTCGCATAAATATTTACCCCGTATTCCGAAGGCAAAAACATGAATAAAACGAAAAAAGGGAGGAATTGAAAGAAAAAAAAAGAGAAAAACTATGACAAACTTCATAGGGTCACAATGCATGACAAACTTCAAAGGTTCGCGCTCGTTTTGCTACAAATCCATAACGAAACAAAGAAACGTCAAAGTCGTAAAAAAATTCGACTTTGTTTAAACACTGACAACTTTTATATATTTCATTCTAGTTAGTTCCCATGGCCACGGTTGAATAACACGGGGTGTCAAAAAAATATTTCATAACTTAGCCTTTTTTTGTAACGGTGCCGTATCAATGGGAACTCTGGTTGAAGAAGCATTGTCGAGGGGTGGCCAAATCTATCCATTTCTCCCCACCCCCCCCCCCCAAAAAAGAAGAAAAGTTGGGCAGACAAATATTTGCTAAAGCACCGTCAGTGATATTTTATGTTTTATTAGTTTTGAGTATGTGAACAAAACAAGTGCCGACGCACACATTGCGTCCACTCGATGGCACTGATTCGGATATTTTGGTTAGTAGTATGCTAATACCTGTTCATAATTTTATGTTATATACAGGCCCTCTGGAAACTGCGGCCGCACAGTCACAGTTGACAGTCACGGGTTGTCTCGAGTATCTGTCAGAAGGGGCAGCCTGAGGGAGGGAGAAAATTACCGCTTGGGAAAGTTGTGCTCCCTGAAATATCGACTGCCCCATAAACTATCGAGGACCGGACGGAAAACAAAGTTGTTGACAATAGTGCTATTGACATTTCAATAGAGCAAGAAATCGTCTCGATGTGGCACCATTTGCTTCAGTTCTCATCTCAGTTCTCAATCTTTTTGGAAGAACAAGGTTCAACTCATCCCCTGTATCCCCCCCCCCCCGGTGATCGCATAGCCATGGTCCGAGCTCTTCACGCGTGCAACTCCCCCCCCCCCCCTCTCTCTCTCTCTCTCCCTCTGTCTCTCTCTTGAAAACCTGAAGAGAACCGTAAATAAGGATTAAAATAATTCTTTTACGACCGAGTTATGACAATGTGTAGTACATTGAACTACAACAGGTGGGCGGAGGGCATGCAGTGACGTCATGACGTGTCGCCGCGTCTTTCTGTATACCAATTGCACCGAGAAGCTATGCAAATGTAGTAAACTGCCGTTGCTTTTCATCAGTTTATTTCCTCTCCGAAGCTTCGGCGTTACTTTAAAAAAAAAAAAAAAAAGATTTTCTCTAAACTTGTTGGTATTTGCAACATCGACAAATTGAATAACCACCCGGCGAAAGTGGGATAAGCCCAAATTCATTGTCGTGTACCATGTGTCAGTGTCAGTGTAGGTAAATTATCTTGAAGTCAAGCACAATTAATCAAATGTGATGCGCGATCTTCCTGATACCAGACGTGCAACACATTCATAAACGGTCTGAGTCTGTGACCACGACTTAAACATTGGCAACCGTTTGTGTGCGGAGAGTTTCAAGATCGATCAAATAGCCACCATTACTCCACCACAGAATCAGAGCGTTGTCTTTTTTTTTCCTTTGCTTTGCAATACCACATACCATTGACCCCAAACTGATGTCAAATCTAACAATTTTTGCTGTTTCTATAAAAAAAAGAATTTCCAGACATGATGGGCCTATCTATAGCTAGTAGACCGTACTGGGCTATTTTATGGCCCAGTGCGTATCCATGCAGTAATAAATTTCAGGACGCAGAAGAAGTGCGAAACTGTAACAAAAGGTGACCCCGTTTATGAATTCCAGACTATTTTGGCACAATACAATAACGACAATGACAACCGTCAAGGACTGGTTGGTCCATGCCGCGAACCTGGCATAAAACTACAGAGCATAACGCAAAAGTACTATGACTGTGCTACACTGACAATATCCAAATGTAGTATGATGATGATCATTCATTCCACGCTCAGAATATTCGCCAATGATGGAGGGACTGCAATCAATGGCGTGGCTATGGGGTGGGGGGGGGGGGCTGGCAAGGAGGCGATTCCCTCCATCCGTTTCTAAGAGATGAAAAAAAACGAGAATTTATATCTGTGACACCACTGTTTGCGCCATCATGAGTTGGGGATACGGGGGCTAGCATTCTCCACTTTGCAGAGAGGTACGGTCGGCCTGTTGTCTTATACCGTAATCATCAGAAACTGCGTTTAAACTATAGATTTATACAAGGCG